>JAPPVO010000031.1:45636304-46083974 GCA_030407325.1 Camellia japonica | reverse complement strand
TTACCGTAAAATTGCATGATTGTTTTGGCCTATTTGTGATCTGAGTTGGAACTTGTAACATACTTTGATTGTGCTTATTTATTAAGCCCCTCTTCAACATTGAAGAAGGGCTCAACCCTGGTTTTCTTGCTCTACATACACTTGCTTTGAATTCTTGTTCCACTCCCATTTGCATGCATTTTAAGCTCACCATGCTTCGGATTTCAGCCTTCATCAGCTTAGAGAGTGCCTTATTTTGGTCCATTATTCATTCTTTGTAAGGGTCTTAGGCCATTTGATGACTGGTTTTGGTACTTGTTTTGGTAATCTCTTCAATTACCGTAAAATTGCATGTTTGTTTAGGCTGCTTAGCCACTGATTTGAGTCTTCATCAGGCTTAGAAAGTGTCTTATAATTTCCTATTCTTCATCTTTTGTTAAGGGTTCAAAATTGTTTGATGCTTGCCTATGTACCTCATGTTGTAGCCCTCCCCTATTGGCTCATTTTTGCATGCCATTTTGAGCATATCTACACACTGAATTAGAGGATCTCATCTACTGTAAATATGCATGTTTTTGGCCCCTCTTCAATTTTGTAGAACTGGTTTTTCTGGTTTGAGCATTGTATATACTACTTGCTTTGTAATTCCTCTCTTTTCCCGTTTTGCAAGCTATTTTTGCCATGCTTGTGGTTTATTTAGCCTTGCTTGTACTGAAAACAATGCCATATTTGGGGCTGCTTGCTACTGGTTTGCATGTCATGGTCATGTTGTGCGTGTTTAGTATGGCTATAGGCCATTTCGGTACTTAAAATCACATTTCGGGATGATTTCATGTATTGGTTGTCATTTCGTATCATTTCGGACTGTTTTCCCTTCGTTTAGGTGCTGAAATTTGTTGCATGCTTGCATATCATTTTCCGTGCTTTTTCATGCTTCGGGCCATGCCTCGGTTTGCGTGCCCGTGGTGCACGCACCTCGAGGCATCTCTGTTTTATCCGACGGCATCTGATGTGAGTGTGGCTGAGGTCCACTCATGTCAGTAAGCCCAATTTGCATTTCTGTCTCATTTATCATTGCCTCGGTATGCGCGCCTGTGGGCACGCATTTCGAGGCACTTCATTCTTATCCGACGCCTCCTATGTGAGTGAGCTGAGGCTCTCCCATGTTGGTGCAAGCCCATCGTGGCATTCCGTATGCCATTTCATTCCATTTTATCATCGCCTCGGGTGCGTGCCTGTGGGCACACATTTCGAGCACTTCGGTTTTATCCGATTTCTCATTTTATCATCGCCTCGATGTGCGTGCCTGTGGGCACACATTTCGAGACACTTCAGTTTTATCTGATTTTCTCTTCATATCATTGCCTCGATGTGCGTGCCTGTGGGCACACATTTCGAGGCACTTCGGTTTTATCCGATTTCCATTTCATCATCGCCTCGATGTGCGTGCCTGTGGGCACACATTTCGAGGCACTTCAGTTTTATCCGATTTCCACTTCATATCATCGCCTCGGTGTGCGTGCCTGTGGGCACACACTTCGGGGCACTTCGGTTTTATCCGATTTGCATTTCACATCATCGCCTCGGTTTGCGTGCACGCGTGCACGCATTTCGAGGCATCTCATTTCATAACATTGTGCATGTTAGGATTGTATATTAGTTACATTCATGCATATCATGCATATCGCATCGTGTTTGGGATAGGAGTTAGCCCGGGCACGGGAAACGAGGCACGTTTCGTACTCCGAGTGACGGAACGGGTCTCAATTCCCAAGTCGCCGATACTCCGGATTACCCATGATGGAGTTAGGTTTTCATTGTAGCATTCATCTGCATCTCATATTGAGATGTGCAATCCGATTCCTCGGCCATCATGCATCGGTATGCGTGATTGGTGGCACGAGGATCGAGGCATGCATATATTTGTGAAATACATTGCTATGCCCCTTTCCTGCTCTCTGTTGCAGCAAAATAGAGAATCAGCAACTTTTCAGAGTTTGGCACGCATTTCGAGAAAAGTGCAAACAGAGGCTAATTGGGACATCCCAGTGGATTTCCACGCCAAGGCAGTCCAGCATACATCATTCATCAGAAGCGAGGCAGCCCCTGGCTTGCAAGCCAATTTTAAAGCTTTCTTAGTTTACTTAATTAAAGAATCTGTATTATTTCGGACTGTTAATTCGGACTGTATTTCGGGCTGTATTATTATTATTCGGACCCTCCGCGCGAGGGCATTTGTAATAGTGTGGGTGAGTGTGATGTATGTCTTCCAACCCCCATTTCTTTCTCCATTTTATTTACCGCCGTTATGATGGTTAGATTAGGGCATATTTCAATTAGCATACAGTATGACAGCATGTTTGCATCATTCATCTGTTTTGCACGCACCGGGCTCGGCGCATCATACAAACTGCATTTGTATTTCAATTTCAAATTGAATACATGTTAGTTGTAGCATTCCATATACCATGTTTAGAATAGCCGAGCCTGCTATAGTTGCATTATTGCATGCGTTGCATTAGGCATTTCTGCATTTAGGATCACGCATCGATTTCTAATTAGTTTCTGTTTTTGGCTTGGAGTACTCGGTGAGTTTTATGCTTTAGCATCCTTGCATGCGTGTGAGTGTTGCCATGAATAGCATGCTTACCATGAGGCTATTTGCTTATATGATATAACTGCCTTGAAGGCCTGTGGGTGGAGGTTGAGTTACTTGAATTGGGACAATGCGTCAAATGTTTGTTTTAAGCCCACTAGATAGTGGCAAAATCATGTTTTCTAAGCCCACCTGAGGGTGGCAAATCCACGTCTTAGCCTACCTGCGGGTAGCACCATCAAACCATTTTCAAACAAACAAACATGAAATGTTTTGTTCCAATCCAAGCGATTCAGTCTATACTTGTTTGCTGTGAGCATCACATAGTAACCTAGGCTAATAATCGGAATAAGAGCATACAAGGTTTTCAAAATAAGATATCATGGTTAGTAGAGGCCGGTCTTTGACCGGGCGAGCGGGGGTGCTCACGATATGACCTTCCCCAATCGTACCCAAGTTCCCGAGCCAACTTTGGTGATGACGGACACGTGGCCTTTGGCACCGAGTCAGGGTTTCCTAAATTTCCCATTTAAAAAATATTTAGGTGGCGACTCTGTTATCTGGCAAAGCAGTCCATGTGTGGCACTTCTTTCACAAAATCTGTTTTCAAAACGATGTGCCGGATTTGGACTCTTTGGTTCAAGATTAAGAACCGTGACATTTGAGTCCTTGAACTGTAGTGACCCCGATATGAACAGAACGGGACTTAACCCTCCCGGGGCGTTCGGGGACGTCTACATCGGGTAATCAAGCATTTCGTTGAATGTCTCCAATACTTAGCGTTATACGCCTTCAGTGAGTCGCCTGGTTCCATCTTAATGCCCATGAGGTGATCGACTTCCTTGAGGGTTTTGGTGTTGGTTTTGAATCGAGTCACAAACGTCTTCGCCAACTGCTGCCACCTCTCGATACTCTCCTCCAGCAGCCTCTCGAACCATTTCAGGCCCAATTCACCCAAACTCGATGGGAAAATAAGGCACATGAGTACATGATTATGCCTATGCCCTACCATAACTTGCCAAAAATGGCTTACGTGCATATATGGGTTAGTTTTCCCGTCATAGAGCATGAACTTTGGCTGATGGAACCCAGGGGGGAGCGGTGTGTTCTCGAACTTTATGGAGAAAGGGGTGGTGCTCAGCCTTGCCAACTCTCTGTCTGGTGGCGCGGGAGCTGCCAAGCGTGGTGGTGACATGGCGACCTCTTCACTAGCTCGCCCTCTAGGGGCCAGCAGCTGCAGTGCAGGCACTCTCTGCGCTTCTCGCCGTCGAGCCCCTCTAATTTAGCCAATTTATTTTATTTTTGATAATAATTTAGCCAATTTATTTTATTTTTTCGATGCATCTAGATTAAGTGCAATTAAAAAGTATAAAAAAAAATTAAGAATTAATTACCTAAAAGTCCTATTTATAAAGTTATAGTAGTTAAGGTCCTATTTAAGATTTTTTGAACCAATAAGTCCTATTTAGTAAAACTGATAATATTATCAGTTTTTCCTAATTTTTAAAATTAAGAACATTATCAATTTTGTAAGTAATGTTCTAGATAATTATTTCACTAACTGATAATTAAAATAGAGCTTGAGATTAACATTTTTCTCCTTTTACTTAATGGTTTGATTCAACTATCCAATAAAACCAAGAACATTAACATTTTTTTTTCAGTTTTAAATTTTTTTTTTTTCAATTTTGCACATCAATGTTTCATCATCGTGCTCCTTTATAGACACAAAATTTTCAATTTTGCACAAAAAGAAAAATTAGTTTTTTTCAATTTTTAAAGTTTTTTTCATGTACTTTTTTTTTTTTTTAGTTTTTTCAATTTGAAAGTTCATATTTTAAAGTTTTGAAAATCAAAATAAATGTCGAATCATCATATTCATTTATAGATAATCATAAATAATAATCTATAATTGTTTTAAGGGCAATTCCTACTACTAAAAATTTAATGGAACATTAAGGTCTAAAAATCTTAGTTGAATATAAGTTCATAAATTAGAATTTGTGTGTAAATGTCTCAAAAATTAATTAAAATATAAAATTAAAAGATAAATTACAAATACACCCTTGAGGTTTGCTTAAAATATAAATTGCCCCCTGTGGTTTGAAAAATTACAAATACCCCTTATTAGAATTTTTTATTTAACAGAATTAATAGAAAAATGAAATTCATAATTGCTCTCCTATACAATAATAAAATTATCTAAATTATTAATTGAAACATATTTTTAATATCATTAAAAACTGTTAATTGACTTAATGATTTATTAATAAAAATGGCCATTTGTTATGAAATTAGAAACCTCAGGGGTGGAATGTAATTTTTAAAACCACGGAGAGCGATTTGTATTTTAATCAAATCTCAGAAAGTGTATTTGTAATTTATCCAAAATTTAAAAAAAAAAAATCACTAAATATGAACGACGATTCATTTTAAATAGTTTTTTGAAAAAATAAATCAAACAGAGCAAAAAAAAATTTGTAAAGTTATTGTTGGTGGTTGTGGTTAAGGTAATGGTGGTGGTTGAATATAAAAATACAAAAATAAAATTAAATTAATAATGATAATAATAAAATGATAATGGTGATAATAGTGATGTGATCAGTGTCTTTAGGCCATGTTTGATTCACAAAACTAATAGTGAGGTATTAATAATCCTATCAAATTAGTGTGGTATTCACCATCCAATTGGATTAATAGGATAAATTATCCATTAGATTAATAATCTCACCCCCACCCCATTACTAATAATCCTACAAATTTGTTGAATTAATTATGCATTGAATTAATAATCCTAAACCAAAATATTAAAACAAATATAGGATTATTGAGCCCACAGATTAAGAATTCCAATCACATACTCTAATCCATCCAATTAAACATGCCCTTGTGGTACTGGAGACCAGAAATAGGGTGTGAGGTTTGGATTTGACGCTCTCCTTGCCAAAGAAATCGAACATTTGCACTGCACACCTTTCATCACCAAATAAGCCATCAGGAGCACCCAAGTTTTAAGAGCGGTCAAAAATGGGGTGTCTACAATTGCCCCTCTTTGACAGAGCTCAGAGTCATGAAATGACGTGAGTGATTGTCAAAACCCAAAGACGACCCATTTTTTACAAGGCCGAAGACTTGGACAAACAAACAAAACATAGACGCAGAAACGAATGGTTGAACCCGCAGGTTGCCTACGTATCCCTTTGCAAGGAATCAAACCAGCGTAGTTCAGGGGCTGAATGTAAAATGATGTGCACAATGCAACAAAACAATGTAATAATATACAATGTAATTGAATTAATCAAACCACAAGCAGTGCAAAACCACACAAATACTATAAAGGGATGGAAACGCAAAATCAAACTACGTTTAACATAGAAAAGGTGCCGGAGCATTCTAACCACAATTCTCTTAGCGGAATAGGTGCATGCACATGCAGAACTATGTGTTTCGCAGAAAGAATACAAGTAATTGGGTGGGATGATATAAGTGAGGAATGATCTACTATGGAAAGATCATGATCCTAAATGTTGAATGCAACAAAACAAAATACGATGCAAAGGATGCAATGGATGAAGTGAATAAGGCGCGCGGCCAAACCACATTTCCACCTAGAAAAGGCATGGACACAAAACAAACCACGTCTAACACAGAAAAGGTGCTGACACCCTCAGACCACAATTCTCTTAGTGGAATAGACACATACACATTAACACAAAACCATGCTTTAACGTGAAAAGTATGGGCATGTGCCAAACTAAGCTTACCATGGGAAGGACAGTATGATGTAGTGGATGTAACAGACAGTGCAGTAAATGCAAAAGGGGGTGACATACTCCAATCACGCTGGAATCGTGAGAGGAGGACAAACAAATCCCAAACACGCCGAAATCGTGTGAGAAAGGAGACACTCAAGCCACGCTGAAATTGTGAGAAGGGGTCTAAAAACAACCACTCAGGTGCGTTCCACGCTACCTGAGATAAATTCCAAACCGCTGAAATCGTGTGAGGAAAAGAGCACTCTAACCATGCTGAAATCGTGAGAAGAGATCTAAAAACAACAATCAGGGGCGCACTCGATGCAACCTGAGATAAATTCCAACACACTAAAATCTTGTGAGGAAAGAAACACTCTAACCATGCTGAAATCGTGAGAAAAGGTCTGAAAACAACAATCAGGGGCGCACTCGACGCAACCTGAGATAAATTCCAAACACGCTGAAATCGTGTGAGGAAAGGAACACTCTAATCACGCTGAAATCGTGAGAAGAAGACTGAAAAAAACCGCTCAAGTGCGCGCATGCAACCTGAGATAAATTCCAAACACGCTGAAATCATGTGAGAGAAAGAACACTCTAACCACGCTGAAATCGTGAGAAGAGATCTGAAAACAACAACCAAGGGCGCACTCGACGCAACCTGAGATAAATTCCAAACACGCTGAAATCGTGTGAGGAAAGGAACACTCTAACCACACTGAAATCGTGAGAAGAGGTCCGAAAACAACTGCTCAGGGGCGCGCTCGACGCAACCTGAGATAAATTCCAAACCTGCTGAAATCGTGTGAGGAAAAGAGCACTCTAACCACACTAAAATCGTGAGAAGAGGTCCAAAGAACAACCGCTCAGGGGCGCGCTCGACGCAACCTGAGATAAATTCCCAACACACTAATGAAATCCTGTGAGGAAAGGAACACTCTAACTACGCTGAAATCGTGAGAAGAGGTCCGAAAACAACTGCTCAGTGGTGCACTCGACGCAACCTGAGATAAATTCCAAACACGCTAAAATCGTGTAAGGAAAGGAACACTCTAACCACGCTGAAATCGTGAGAAGAGGTCCGAAAACAACTGCTCAAGGGTGCGCTCGACGCAACCTGAGATAAATTCCAAACACGCTAAAATTGTGTAAGGAAAGGAACACTCTAACCACGCTAAAATCGTGAGAAGAGGTCTGAAAACAACCGCTCAGGGGCGCACTTGACGTAACCTAAGATAAATTCCAAACACGCTGAAATCGTGTGAGGAAAGGAATACTCTAACCACGCTGAAATCGTGAGAAGAGGTCTGAAAACAACCAATCAAGAGTGCACTCGACGCAACCTGATATAAATTCCAAACACGCTGAAATCGTGTGTGGAAAGGAACACTCTAACCACGTTGAAATCGTGAGAAGAGGTCTGAAGAAAAGCCGTCAGGAGCGCGTTCCACGCATCCTGAGCAAGCCCCGGACGACAACGATCCTAAACGCTGCTCGGCGTAAAAGGATAAATGATACAAGATAACACAAGATGCAAATAAATTCAATACGTGCAATGATATGATACATGTTACAAGCAATGTAGAGCATAATGTTTAGGGAATGCAATAAGCAAACAAAGAGGCGCTTTAGCAAGCACCTTATGAGGTGAGTGGCGATGAACCGCTCTACTCTGACTGGGATCTCCCCTTGTGTTCTTCGAACTCTTACATTGTGTTCTTCGAACTATTACCTTCTACTCATAGTACAAAGGTCCTGAAATACTGACAAGGAGCGACATCCGCATGTAGAAGCCACGAATGCCGCTTTTCTTCCCGATCATATTCACAACTTTCCCTATTCTCTAACAGGGTGACAGACTAGGTTGGTTCAGTATCTAGAATCGAGGCGCATACACATGCTATCTCAATCTATGGGGTTGCCATACAGATTTCAAGCCGGGGACGCACCCTTGGGTATTCAAACCAGACTTTAGTCTCGGAAATTCCAAACCTTTGTGTTCTAGGCATCGCCATTCGAACTCTAGTTTCCACCGTCGCAGTTGGTCTCCTAGGAACACATTGCAAACACAGCCAAGATGCCTCTGGCAGGGAATGGTACTCAAGGAGAGCACTTCTGATCGCCATTCTGGCTTGAAGCAGGCTTAAGCTTGAGCTTGAGGTAGAGGCACACTCATACTTCAGAGCATTTGACAAGGCTTGAGGAGGTACATCTGGAATGCAATCTCGGAACTTTATGAAGGTGAAACACACTAAGATGTTCCAAATTTTCCCTCTTTTCTTTTACTTTGTAGTTCGGAACCTAAGTAGCTTCGGATAGGTCCTTGTTTTGTTGTTCTCACATGACCTGGGTTGAACCCTGTGGTTTATAAAAGAAAGAATCTCGTTTTGTACATATGTGGAGAATGGCACAGCACTCTGAGCACAAAATGATTTATTGTTGAAATTGAGAAATGAGTTCTTAATTGGGTATTGAGCCTACGACTGACCACTGTCAAAACGACTCAACAAAAAGAAAACGAAGGTAAAACAACCTAAACACATCTATTGACACTCGAAACGACTCAAAACAAGAATCGAAACAAACAAAAACAACAAACACAACACTTGAATACTCTGTTATCCATTGGTGGGAGACCTTTCAATTCACGAGGACCCTGTTTCTCCAGGTACTGTTTCCCACCCTTTCTTATTTGTGATTCTCACATCACTCTGGCACTCAATCTCTTTTTCTCTGAAAAGCCCATTTCTTACTTTTTCTCTCAACGCACATCTCTCTATTCTTTAATCTCTCTTATTTTTTTATCCCTCCCCTGGGTGGTTGATGGATAAACAAGAAGTTGTTGGCTCTTGCTCCTAGTATTCTACTAGATTCTCCTTCTTTTGCTCACAACTAGTGAGCTCTCCCACAGAGGGGTTGTGGCGCGACTGGATGTGCAGTAGATTTGTAACTGACATCGGTTAACGACGCACTTGGCTAGTTTAGATGTGATCAGACCAGTCCAGATAAGGGCGTGGAATATCTTGCTCCATTCCATTTCGTGCTTCGCACTTGGCTTAATACCTCGCTGCTTGGAGGACGTGAGAGGTTTCAGCCCTTTGTTGTTAGCTTCAGTTGTGCCCTTTCCGGCGAACATGGTGCCCTTTTCAGCAAGTATGTTGCCCTTTCTGGCGAGTATGTTGACAACGAGGAAAAGACAGAAAACCTGACTCAACTGTGCCCCTAGTTCATCATTTTGACCATTTTTTTGTTTTGCCTTTCTGTTAAAACAATTTTGACCAAAATGAGAGTTAGATTAACATGCTTGTTCGATTTTCTAATTTGAAATCATGCAAGTCAGGTTATAAGCACTGAAAAATTTTCTTTTTTGGATCCAAGAAATGGTCCAGTTTTGGAAAAATTGAGTAATTTTTGAGAAAATTAGTCAACCTCATTAAAAATCCTCAAAATTGTTTTCGCAAATGGCCATTACTCGACCAACATAGAATTAACTCTTGAGATTCACAATCTCAAATCTGAACTTGAATTGTCTTGCAGCTAAATCTTCCAACAGAACAGAACAATTGATTTTGAACGAAGATGAAGATGAGCCACTTCACATGCACAGAAGCCGAGTCGAACAAAAATAAGCCAATCAACATGGATGAGCCAAGCAGGCTGAAAATGATTATGGCCGAACTTTAGAATGAAGTTGCCTATATATCCCAAACATGGGAATCAGGCCGTACGTAGTTCCGGGTTATGGTACTCTCGAGTGTTGACACTCTCCTTTTACGCTCTAACTTTTGCCAAGGCCACCCTTCTGGATTTTCAACCTTGCGAGCTCTATTTTTCTTTTCTTTTCATTTCTTTTCTTCTTTTTCTTTTCATTTTCTTCTTTCTTTTTCTTTTCATTTTTTCATTTTTTTTCCTTTTCATTTTTTCATTTTTGTTCTTTTCTTTTTTTCTCTGCTCTAACTTTTGCCTGGGTAGTCCTAGTTTTTCGGCCCAGGGAGCCTCTCAAGGGTAAAAGTTAACTGGTCCATGTTGATTAGTCGTAGGATCTCGAAGCCATCTGAATCCAGGAGAATGGCCGCTGTTCGTTGATGATGTAGAAGTCCATCTAACCGGGTCTGAATTGCCCTTAGTGTTGTGGATAGGAACTCGATTGTCCTTCAGCAATAAACTTTCTTCTTTCAGCTGCTCAAATTTGGCTTTCTTGCCAGTCTTCATTGGTTTGCAGAATGACCCATCTTTTGAATCTTTGAGCACATCTGACATTTTTTTCCCCTAGTTCAAGGGATGCTTCTGATCTAGCTTTGCAAGTTTCCTTTGATAACATCTGATCTTCTTGATCTGACCTTCTTGCCCCTTGTTTAGGGGCTACTTCAAATCTGGCCATGGAAGCCGCTGCTTCAAATCTGGCCATGCAAGCCGCTGCTTCAAATCTGGCCATGTAAGCCCCATATTGTGGTTGTTTGCTTGAACATTCTGAGTCAAGGTTCAAGGTTCGGAAGCAAAAGGGGTCGAGTCTCGAGGCTGAAAGTGATCCTATGCTGCACAATCTCAAGATCAATTCCATATAGGTCTTCGCAGGACCACGCAAAACATTTTTGAAATCTTTTAAGAAAGCAACTAGTCGCTCGCGCTGAAGACAATGTAGAACCAATCTGGATCAAACCAGGATCCTTCTCAGTACTCACATTAACAAACATGATGTCATTCATTAAGGGCTTCACATGCCTCTCTTTCTCTCAGTTGATCAAATTTTTGCAAATCTCGAGGAATTCCTCCCTCTTTGTTTTCACCACAGTGTTCAAAAAGTTTTGAAAAACTTACGTCAATACAATGATTTCAAGGCACAAAAAATTAAGTGAAAATCTCTGCCATTTCATTCAAATCTTCTGGCACAACTGGCTCCAGTGGCAGAAACAGACGCAAAAGCGAGAGTGCAAAAGACAAACACAAAACAAGCAAGTGATGCCCGAGATAACACCCCCGAAATCACCCGACTCTGACACAACAGAACTGACTCGATACAACAAGACAGACTCGACCCACTCAGTACAAAAAGACTAACTCAATACAACACAACAGAGCTGACTCAATACCCAAGTCACAAAGTAAAATAACCAGCATTTGCACATCGCTCAAAACAGTACGTGCCATCCATCACATCTTGGAGTAAACTGAGCACCATCCGCAGGTGGTTCATTCCCCGATCACATAATCACCTTATCCCTGAAGTTCACTGATCCAGTGCCGATAGACTTTGCAGGACCTGGTGTGACGATGACCTTGTTGTCAATTAAATCTTGTATTTCATGGCGAATTCGAAAACAAAGGTCAGTGTCATGACCGGTTTGTTGATGGAAGGCACAGTACTTGACCGCATCATGCTTGGTTGGAAGGGGACTCGGGAGAGGCCGATGTTCAAGGGGTTTGAAATGGCCTTGCCCTATAAGGATTTGGAGAGCTTTGGATAAGGTCATGCAAAGCGGGGTGAAGACCCTCTTGCCTTGGGCCTGATAGCTGGAAGTTTGGGGGTTTGGGTTGGATGTACGGGCGAAGGGGTTGGCAGATGTTGACTGGGTTCGCTGATCCCTTCCGAGTGTAGGATTGGAGCTAAAAGGGGTGTTTCTGGTACAACATCCCTTGTCCCGGCTTGCCCCTTGATTCAAACTGCCCCCAACTTGAGTGGCAAAAGTGTTATCCATAGTTTTTGCAACCACTGCAAACACTTACTGTTTGTTCAGTCCTTCAGCTTTCAAAGCCTCAACAACCCACAGAAGGTGTTCATGGGGACCATTGCCTGCCCCTACCTTGTTCTTACCACTTGCCTCCACTTTGTCAAAGGATCAGGTTGCTATATTAGAGCGGAGCCCAGTCGTTGTTGACATGCCACCACCTAGATCTGAGATGGCTTCAAGTTGGCCCTTTTCAATTACAGCTTGCCCCAAGATTGAGGAGCCTTTTGGCATGAAATTCCCAGTATGTGGTGTGGTTGATGACGGAGCCAATATCCCAAAGGCTAAATCTGCCACAGTTCTCAGAAGATCTTCAATCATTCTCATCAGCTTAGAATTAGTAGGTTCATGGGTTTGAGATGATTAAGGTTCAAATGCATCCATCATACATAAGTCCGTATTTTCTAGAATGAACACCTCAGGCTTGGGTAGATAGGCCGGGGTGATGTATATGCTGGGGTTGAAAGTGGATGGCAGTATATGGATTAGATTGAGGTGTAGAGATGACGGGTCAGTACTAGCCCAAGGTCCTTTTGGTGGAGCTATGGTCTCTTCGTCAATAAGATCCTGAATCTTATGACGGAGGCGGATGCAACAATTCGTATCATGACCGTGCTGTTGATGATAGGCACAGTATTTAGCTGGGTCATGTCTTGGTGGAAGAGGATTCGGAAGGGGTTGAGGTTCTAGGAGCTCTAGGTGCCCTTCTTCTCGCAGCATTTTCAAAACTTGAGAGAGACTCACGTAAAGAGGATGGAAATTTCGGGCTTGGGGCCGGGTCGAAGTAGTTGGTTTTTGGCCATTGAGGGAAGTGGTGATAGTGTCTACTTTTGAGCATTCACAGCTGTGCTACATCAGTAGTAGCATTGGAACTGCGAACAATATTCTTCTTCAAAGGCTCATTATCTTCCACAAAGATCCCTTGTCTGAGGGCATTCTCTATTTGAACCCCCATTTCATGAAGGTCTGGAAAGGTAAATAGAGGTAGAACAATCATCCTCTGCAGCAACTTGCCATGTAGATTCCGAACAATCATCATGATCTGATCTTTGTTAGAAGGCCTTGTAGTCACCATCGAGGCCTTTTCTCTCCATCCCGTCACGAACTCTGAGAAATCGTCCTTTGGCTCTTGGCAGGTGACTTCAAGATTACGAGTTGTGACCTCGATCTGTGTGTTGTAGGAGTATTGAGCAATAAAGGCCTCAGCCAGCTCTTCCCAGTTCTGTTTCACAGAATTCTCCAATTTTGCATACCAGATTGCAACTATCCCAGACATGGTTCGGCCGAATAGTGACAACTTCTAGGCTGGGGCCAAACCCATTAGCCTCAGGATATCAAAAAACAGGCGGAGATACACCATTAGGTCTCTAGAGCCATCGAAGCGGTCAATTTGCGGCATCTTCAACCGCTCCGGTAAGGTAACTGCAGATTCAGTATACCCGTCCTCTAAATCCGGGATAGAGTTCACTCTTTGTGCTCGTTTGAATAACTTCTCTAGTTTATTCACCTTAAGTGAAGTTGGGTCAACCTCAAATTCAAACAAAGCTTTGGTTTGATAGACAGAAGCTTTAGAGGCTTGTTCTGGGATTGGCTCCGCCGGATTACCCTAAGTCTCTTGGACATTAGTAGTATGGGCAGTGGCTCTGGGTGTCAGGCTTCCTGTGGGAGGTATATGAGATGCAGAGGCCGCAGCCAGCTGTGGTAGCTGTTGTTGTAGTGGGGTTATCACTTCAGCTTGATGAGCCATGACTTCAGCCTGATGGACCGCGTCCTGCTGCAATGCCTCAATTGTCTGTTGCAGGTATTGTATCTGTTTTTCCACACTAGTTGGGGGATACTGAGCTATGGGAATGGGTGATTGATCTCGTGCTGAGCTGAATGCAGGCAACTGTTCCCAGACCAGACTAGACCCGGGTGAACTGAGGGGTGACTGTTGTAGAAACTACACTGGTGGTGAATTCTGCTTGAACCTCCTTCGTCTTGTAACCGGTGGGGGTGAGGTAAACACAGGTTGCTTCTGAACCAATTCTGACCTATCAAAGTCTATCGATACAAGTCCAGAGTACCCGGGGGATATTGGAGCCTTCTGAAGCTATGGTTTCAAGACTACCTTGCAAAAGAGAAAACAGACAGCATCTCAGCCTGATTTCACTAAAACATATATGAGCATAGCTGAATGACTGCACTCTACTGAATTCTGCCAAAAATTCTGCCTGTAAACTGATACCCTCAGGCCGATACTCAAACTTGCAACTGATACATACATTCCTGTAGAGACACACCCTAACAGCACATATCAAGCAAGTGAGAGCTAAAACACCCCTATGGTGGGGTAGGGTTTCCCTATTCTATTTTGTCAAGAGCTAGTGTTTCACTACGCACGCATTCGGTCTCAAACAATCCTGCATTCGGGTGAGCAACCTGTCCTAGTTTGGAATGGTCTCTACGGCTTCCGATATGCAACTAGGTCAATTGGTCAAAAAGGGTGCCTCGGTGGTGATCCCGATCCGAGGTTTGTGTTTCCATCGTGGAAGAGCCCGTAACCGGTCAGCCTTATGACACGCTTTTCCAAGCAAGCCTCTGGCAAACCGTTCAGGAATAGCAGATGGCAAACACTGTGACTTAGGCGCACCAATGCAAATGCAATGCAAAGAAACACATAAATGTAGATAAAACAACATATCATGATGTTCAAGTCAAGTTCTCTAAATCCTCAGCAGAGTCGCCAGAAACTGTGGACTCGACTTTCTTCGTGCCCCTTTCCGGAGAGCATCGAATTGGTCGCATAGTTTGGACTCCCGTCACGGTTCTGAATCTAGTCTCACAAAGTGCAATGTGAAACTGATAAATCACCAAAGAGTCCAAATCCGGCAATTGATTTTGAAAAATCAATTTTGAATCAAAAAACGCCAAACATGGACTGCTTTGCCAGATTATAGAGTCGCCACCTAAATATTTTATTTTTGGGAGATTTAGGAAACCCTGACTCATGCCAAAGGCCACGTATCCGCCATCACCAAAGTTGCCTCAGCTCGGGAACTTGGGTACGAGAGGGGAAGGTCCTGAAATGGGCACCCCCGCTCGCCTGATCAAAGATCGGCCTCTACTAAACATGATATGTTGTTTTTATAAACACATATGTTCTTATTCCATTTATTAGCTAACCTTACTATGTGATGGGCACAGCATACAAGTATAGACTCAATCACGAGAATTGGAACGAAACAACTCGTGTTTGTTTTTCGAAATGGTTTGAAAGTGCTACCCTCAAGTAGGCTAAAGCGCAGATTTGCCACCCTCAAAGTGGGTGTAAAAGATGATTTTGCCACTCCCCAAAGTGGGCTTAAAACTCACATTTTGTTGAATTGTCCCAATTCAAGCAACCAAGCCTTCATCCACTGGCATTCATGCAGTTAAGCACTTAAGCAAATAGCTTCATGGCAAGCATGTTATCATGGCATTATGCAATCACACTCATGTAATATGCTAAAGCTTAAGGACTCACCGAGTACTCCAAGCCAAAACAAAAAAACTAGTTAGAAATCATGCATGATCCTAACTATGTACAAGATGCTTAATGCAACACATGCAAAATGCAACTAAATAGGCTTGGCTATCTAAGACGGCATAAGAATGCAACATTTGATAACATGCTTTGAAACACGTATTCAAGTAATTGTATTGAAATACAATGCAGTTTGTATGATGCACCGAGCCCGGTGTATGCAAGACAAATGAATAATGCACGCATGCAAGCATAAGGTATGCTAATTGAAATGTACCCTAATCTAACCATCGAAAGCGGGTAAATAAAAGGGAGAAAGACGTGGGGTTGGAAGACATACACACACTCACGCACCCTTATTACAACAATACGCCCTCACGAAGGAGGGTCCGAATAAATAAGCCAAGTTAGCTACGCTAAACTAAGCTACTTATTACAAACCAGCTAATTAACTAACTATTCTAGCTAATTAATTACAACACAATTGAATACCTAGCTAATCTAAGCTAATTAGTTACAAACCAAATTAATTAATTTAAACACTTAACTAATTAATTGCCAAAATGATTAAGCTAACTAGCTAATTAGCTAAGCAATTCAAATTAAAAGCCCCGGGAAGTGAAGGGGATATGCATGCTCGGTTACATCCTCCCGAAAATCCACCGTCATGCCTCACGATGCCTCTGTTTACACACTTTCAAACTTCTGAAAATTGTGCCAACTTCCAAATTGCTTTTGATACATCTCAGGAACTCACTGATGGTTGATCGGCCAGAAGTGGTGGTAATCGGCCAGTATTGGTGGCCGGTCGGCTAAAACATGTGGCCGGTCGGCCACTGCTTCCTTGAAACTCCTCCTTTTGCTGCAACAGAGAGCAAACAGAGGCATGGCAGTGTATTTACAAGGAAATGTATGCACTTCCACACTCCTTATCATGTTTCAAGCTCAAAGGAGTATGACACTTGACTCTCAAGCCACCAACCAAGCATTTTCAAAGCATGGTGGCCAAAGAATCGAGCTTGTGCAAGCTTAGTGAATGCACACATAAGACTCGAATGGCCATCATCCTATCATGCATGATCAAGGGTGTTGGCGACCAAGAAATGTGACACATTTCATCACTTCGAGTATGAAACGTCCCACATTCCTTGTGTTTGGATTAACGTCTGATCCAAACACATGCAATGCAAATAACATTTTTATCTTGGTCATGTTTTACTTGGTCCAATTCTTGTTTACACATTTTAGATTACCAATTAATTCCTTAACCGGTTAGTCCAATTGCAAAAGTCCTCTAATGGGAGGGGTCAACCAAAAGAATGGTTTAGGACATAAGAGGGATCATGCCTTTGACTAGGAGGAATCCTCAAAAGAGGATTAAAGCCACTTGAGCACAAACCTTACCTCATGTTTAAACACAAACTTAAGGCCAAACGACCCTCAAAACAAAAGGAAAAATGAAGAAATGGGGGAGACTGCAGATGCTTTTAGTGCTGAAATGGCATGACAAACAAGACCATAGCATGCAAACACCTTATGTATAACATGTTTAGAACCAAAACGATGAAACTAGTGAAGGACACAACACTAGAGACATGCAATATAATGCTCAAATGATTAAACCAGCCCAAAACAGAGCTATAGCAGGCCAAAACAGTGGCTGAAATGAGCTAAGAAGATAGCATGAAAAGCAAGAAAAACATGCTCATGTATTGGCTCATAAACAAGGCATAAGACTCAACTCTCAAACACAATGAAAGAGTGGAATATGTGAGAGTGTGACTACACTATATGCACTGAAATTATATGCTAAATGATGCCAAAACATGCAATCATCACATACACAACATGTTAAAGGCCTCAAAACTCAAAGCTAGTCAAGGCCCTTTACACTACAACCATGCAAGGCGAGCCTCATATGACCAAAACCACTTCAAACAGAGCTTAAGCATGCTATATCAGTAGCCAAAATATGCTGGAGCTAAGCCAAAACATGCTAGAATGATAGGCTAAAACATCAAGTACACTAGGCTAGTGAGCAAGTTTACACTACAAGTGCAAGATGCAAGCAATGAGTGGCCAAACCAGCCAAAAGCAGAGTTTAAACATGTTAAAATAAAGCCCAAAACATGCTCAAACTAAGCTAAGACAAGTCACAAAAACATGCTACTTTGCAAGGCTAACTAGGCATAGCATGGAGAAGCAAGGAGGGGAGGCCACCCCCTCCTATTTGGGACCTCAAAACAAGCTTTCTACCACTAAAATTCCTCTCGAATTCAATGGTTAAAGGACCAGAAAAGGTTGTTTGAAAAACTTTAAAAGATGGCTCAACACTTAGCAAATAAGCAACAAAGGAGGGTGGACCACCCCTAACTTCAAAGAGGCCTCAAACCATCATTTTAAACACTTAAAAGCATAGGTTTTTGTAGCTGACAACTAGGCCAAAATTAGCATGCAAAGATGGCCAAGATTGTGTAAAAAAATAAGCTTTAAAAGAGGGAGATGCTCACCCTTGAAGCACAGCACAAGAACAGCCTCTTTCTTGAGCCAAAACCAACCTTTAGCAGCCCAAAATAGGTTCCAAGGGACCTCAGCCCAAAAATATGCAACTTTGATGAAGGATGTCGAGGCAAACTAGAAGTATTTCTCTACTTCTATGCACAATAAGGGCAAGAGAGAGAGGATTCTAGAGAGAGAGGCAAAGATTTTGCTCACAAATTTCCTAGAGAGAGAGGGTTTTTTAGAGAGAGAGTCTCCCAAAATTGCTAACCCCTTCAAATATGAGATATAGCCTCCATATATAGCAAAAACAAGAGCTTTGTCGAAATATCTGAGTTTGGATAGCTGGAGCTTGTGCAACAGCTGGAGGGAAAAGATCTGCAAAAAAAATGAGTTTAGGACCTTAGTGGCTGGTCGGCTACTTCAAGTAGCCGATAGGCTACTTGTGGTGGCCGGCCGGCCACTAAAAATCTGCTTTTAGACCCGACTTCAAACGGGCATAACTCCTTCATCTGGACTCCTTTGCAGGTCAAACCCCGTATTTTTTGAGGTATTAATATTTTAATGAAAGGTATTGTGGTAGTTTGGTGGTGAGATTCTTAGATGAGAATCCAACTTATTTTTCTCTATTTATTTTATCTATTTTTCTCTCCACTCATTATTATTCATCTACTTTGTTTTCTAATATTTTTTTCATTATTCTTGGGCACCAAGTAAATTTTATTTTATTATTTTTCATTATTTCCTTGCATACCAATTAACCATTATATATTTATATATACACTTGTACCTTAAAATCTTTTTTTAACATTATATTTTATAATTTCCAAGATTTATACACAAAAAAAATATATATATATATAACAAGTCCATCAATTCACCATCACATGGCTAGCCATCATACCTCCTAGGCTATAATCGTTGTACTTTAGTACAAACAAATCCCTTTCTTGCCCACCAAGTAAAGTTCCTTTCTTTGGCCCCAAGTCTTTCTTTTCTTTTGTCCGAAGCATTCCTCGCCTATAAATTGAGCTCACCTCTCAACTTCTTTCTATGGCTCTTCCCATCTCTCCTCTCTCTCTCCTCTCTCTCTCTCTCTCTCTCTCTCTCTCCTCTCTCTCTCTCTCTATTGCTATTTGTTATATAGACTTAGAGTTTAGATTAAAAGTGTTTAGAGTGAAAGTAAGCATTTTCATATTTGAGGAGAGTTGTAGATTTTGTGAAATCTTATATACCTTATGGCTTAGACTTTGGAGATTCATGGAGAAATATCAAGATTCGAGTGTTGGAGATGAAGGAGATTGATTTGAGATAATTCGGGTGGTATACAATATGATTCCTTTAAATCTCTTTGCAAAGAGTGTTTATTTTAATTACTTCCAATTTGTAATCCTCTCGATTATTGTGATCATTTGATAAACCTTGTGAAATCATTTTGTTGACACGTTTGAGTACTTTGGTCATTTGATAAATTCTATGAAGTTGTTCTGTGTAGTCAGTGTTGATTTGTCTGGCTAAATGACGTAGAAATGCTCTGTACATGGATCGAGTAGAACTTGCCAATAGCCTGGACCAATAGCCCGGATAAGCGGTTGTGCTTGGGTGAGGTGGGTGAGGCCGGTCACTGGTCATGTACCGAGTAGGACTAGGTATTTGGTCCTGGATAAATTATCATAGGTCGAGTTGACTTGTTTGTGCAATTTGGTGAATTGCTTGATTATCAAATCTAATCGGTTGTGTAATTGTTGGATCTCTGCTGATTTATTTTCTATCCGAGCCTTGTTATTCCTGTTGTATTGTATACTTCCCGAATCAATTTATTTTTCAGGTGCGGAGCAAATTTAGTGGCGATTGGAGTTGAACCATTTAAAGGATTATTTGAGTTGGAGATTTTTTTTTAGTCCACAACTATATATTATTTTTGAAGATTTGTATAATTTATGTTTTGGAGACATTTGAGTTAATTATTCATGGAGACAATTTGTATATTTGAGATTATGAGTTATCTGCAATTATACATTTGAGTTTGATTTGATTTATTAGCGGCCCAAAAGTTGGGGCGTTACAATTCTTGTGTGCAAATTGAAGCCCCGGAAGTAAGATTTCCAATGGTGGCAGCCTCACATCAAAATTTCATGTGTGCTAAGAGATATCCCTCATTTAGTGAACATTGTTCAGTTTCAGTCCAACCGGATTGATGCCTAACTTCAACCAGCCATATCTCTCTCATCTGGCTCGGCTTTAGGAGATTCTTGAATAAAAAATGAAGTCCCGAAAGTCTTCTTTCCAACGGTGGTGGCCTCATAGCTGAAATCTAAGCGTACAAATAGATAGGCCTGATTTAACGAGGGCTGCTCGACTGTCTCTTAACGATTCATGCCCATCTTCTCCCCCAACTTGGTTTTTCCCTCTCCTTTTCTTTTCTTCAACTCCAAGCCTCTAAACAAGATGTTTTAAAGATTTTTTTCAAAGGGTCACCTCTCTTTCATTCATTTCTACTTTGTCCTTGCTCGGTTTACCGAAAAGCACAACATTTAACAAAATGCGAGCCTCGGAACATCGTAGGAACTTTGTTTCAAAAATATTTTGAAAGAAAGGGTTTTAAGGTCTAAAATCTTTTTGGTCCAGAAATGGGGTGTGAGGTTTGGATTTGATGCTCTCCTTGCCAAAGAAATTGAACATTTGCACTGCACACCTTTCATCACCAAATAAGTCATCAGGAGCACCCAAGTCTTAAAGGCGGTCAAAAATGGGGTGTCTACAGCGGGCCATTCATTTAAATCATCAAAACAAGACAAATCCCACTTGATTAAAAAACACTCTCAAATTCGGATGATGGACAAAATGAATACAACTCCATGTAAAATTATAGATACCGTCAATAGCCGTTCCCAGACAAGTCTAAGGAGTGTAAATTTGTCAAATTAATGCCGCCATCAATGGTTGTTCTCCAACAACCTAACCTTCATTTTCAGGATTCTAAAAAAATCATCATTTATTACTTACACATAGAAAACATAAGTTTCTAACAAAATTATAAGAAATAAAAGAAATATTATAAGAGTTCTTACAATTTTCAGTAAGATTTAAAAAAATTTATACATCATGTTAACACATGTAACGACACAAAATGTACGTAAAATTAATTGGTTTAGATTAATAATTTATTTATTTTTTTACAAACAAGATTTTATGATACGACATGATAACACAATAAATAATCATCTCAAGTCAATATTGTAATCCTCTATTACATATTTGTTATAGAGATGTTTTATTATGTCATCTAATGATGAGTATAATGATCTTTTTTAAATTAAATTAATTATAAATTTGCATTCTTATTTTCATAACCGTTAGATATGTGAAAAACTTACATGATTCGTTATTTGAAGTTGATTGAATTGCAACAAATTTCAAATAGTCAAAACTAACAATTTAAATCATTTAGCATGGGTGAAAAAAGATTTAGATTGTTGTTTCATAATTAATAAATCGACACAAACGATTTTGACGTGAAAAAAATCACAATTAGAGCACCTTCAATTGTGATAAAAAAAAATCACAGGCGAAATGCCACTAATCAATCCACTATGAAGAATGAAAATACATAAGATTACCAAGCACTCGTGTCTCTTGCACTAATGCCTTCATCTCAGAATTGATTAGTCTCATGTTGAATTTGCAACACTCACGTCAAATCCACGACAACGAGTTGCTCTGAATTCCTTCAAAGCCTTCATGCTCGAACTTTTAGAATCCACTGAACAAACTCTCTTTGAATAGAATGATCAAAACACCGTTTGATGTAATCAATTTAACTCATGAGATAAACTCACAAAGACATCAAAGGAAACAAGTAAAAACCTCCAGAAGCAATCACAAACTCTCAAGATGTAGATCTGGACGCCGTAACCCAAGAATCTGTCTTTCGCGCAATTTTATAGTGAATAGGGTCACGGTGACCGCTCGAGCCATGAAATGATGTGGAACCAAAACTATCATCGCTCGAGCCACAACAAGGTTTGCTCGAGCGAAAATTGATTCCTCACAGTATTTTTGTAGACAGGTTGAACTTTTGGGAGTAAGGATTCTTCGCTCGAGCGACCACTTTGTCGCTCGAGCGGTCTATGAAGAAAAAGCCACTAAAATTACAACTGAAAAAGTGTTTGCTCGCGAAATTGACAATACAAAAGACGTAACAATATCTAATAAAATCCTCTCTCATATGTATGGAATATAAAGGATCGGAGTCCATCAAATCATGCCATTAATAAATTTTAATGTCATTTATACTATTGAGTAAATAGGTAGCACATGTACATTTATGTGACATTTTGACAAATATGACAAATGTATAGATATGCAATATTTAGACAAATAGACAGATAGGTAAGTTTTGAACAGATATGTATCCTTTTGAACTGATCAATGTCCTTTTGATAAAAAAAATATTTAAGTTTGGTCCTATAGGCCCATAAGTTTTAGAAATGATCTGTTGCCGAAGTGTCCTTTTTTTAATTCTATTTTATGTTCTCTTTCTTTCTTTTTTTCTCCTAAAATACAAACTAGTTTGACAAAAAAATAAACATCTTAAAAATATTTTATAATTTTATAAATTATTTTTCTCAAAAAAAGTGAAAAAAATCTTATGAAATAATCAATATTTTTTATTTTTCATTTTTTTTTCAGGTGATTTTTTTGATAGAAACAAAATTTTCAATTTTCAGTGAATACTTTCTGATCTAAATGTTGATCCGTAAATAGTACTAGTTTTTAAAAGAGGAGTAATGTTACATAAATTATGTATTTATAGTACATTTTAATATGGTATAAATACTTATGAAAGTAATTGTAATAAAAATTATACAATTGTTGTAATTTTTTCTCTTGATGGTTACGTTTTTCTCAAATTCAAATCTAAATTTCAAAGAATTTGAGGGATTCGTGAGATTCATCATAGGTCCCATTTTTATAATTTAAACTATTCATTTTATAGAGCACTCATTTTATATTATTTATTAATGAAAAGATTTAGATTAATTCAATAATCGTAACATTTGTATTTTATTATATTGGTATCCAAAAAGATAGATAGTATATTTTCAAAAATATATTTGTCATTCATTCTTTTTTTAGACAAACAAATAAAATAAATAAGTTACGAGTATTATATCAATATAAACTTTTCTATGGGTAATATGCACTTAGAGTGTTACAAAATGAATGATTTTAATCATTAAAACATGACCACTAGTCAGACTCAACTTCCCAATTTCTTTCCAATTCATATTTAAACTTTAAAAAAGCACCTAAGATTTTCTTAACATGCATCTTAACAAAAACCCGAAGTTATATTTGTTATTAAAAATAAAATAATAATAAAAAAAAAAACGAAAAAAAAAAAGGGTGAGAGACAAAAATTACGGAAAGTGGGTAGCTCATCACTTTCCAACCATATATATTATTCTTTAGGGTAAATTATAGATAGGCTTTTAATATTTACTTAAAATAAGAATAATCATTTGTGATTCTAAAAATTAGAAATATTTCTTTATAAAAAAATTATTTAATAGAATTAACACAAAAAAATTTTCTAACTATTTTTTGTAAATAAAAATAAAATTACATGAATTGTTAATTAAAATATATTTATGACATTGTTAAAAATTGTTAATTACTCGATGATTTATTAATTACTTGATGATTTTTAATAAAAGGGTCTATTGTTGTGCGATTATAAATTTGAAAGGACAAAATACAATTTCTAAAATTACATATAACAATTTATATTTTAAGCAAAGTTATATTTATAATTTATCATAATATTTAAAGAGAGACTTATTCAATGGCCATAGGTGTTTATTTTAGTAATACTATTATAAAAAAATTCTACATAATATTGGTGGGAGTGAGGGTCTTATCTAAGGTGGGTCTTACACCTATTTAAGTATTGTGAGTCTTATATAGGATGATCTAAATAAGTGTATTTTTTGTCTTTTTATAAAAAGATGTACAGAGAAGTAGAGAGGTGATGTAATGAAAAAAATATAAAAAAATAAAAAGATGAATTATTTTGAAGATGCCAAACTTAGCCTAAAAAAAATAAATAACGAAAAATAACAATTTTATAATAATTTTTTAAATTTTTAACTAAAATAATTTATTCTCAAAATAAAACTAAGGCAAGTTTGTCAAGTTGAAAAAAGTCAAAAAGTTAAAAAGTTAAAAAGTTATCACTATTCACCAAAAGTCAAAAATTACGACTGCATAATTCACAATCCTAATTTTTTTTACACACTAATTTATACAATTTTTTAATACATATTTTTTCATAAAAAATTAAAAAGTTAACCTAAAAAATCATATTTTTTTTCTCAATTTTTTAATTTAAAAAGTCAAAAAAGACACAATCCCTAAAGCAACAATCGAGAAGAGTCTTCACCCACAAGAAAAAACAGCCGGCACATAAAGACAAGTTGGCAAAGACAGCCGTTGTTTTTTTTAAGAGAAGTCGGCAAAGACGGCAGGTTTTTTTTTTTTTTTTAATTTATTTTTTGTTTGGGGGGTTGTTTTGGGGGGGGGGGGGGGATGAAGTTGGCAAAAGGCAGCAGTTTTTTTTTTTTTTAATTTATTTATTTTTAAGCAAGCAGTTTAGGTCCCTAGATCTCAAAATAAACTAAACAACAATCCAGAGGAGTCCTTCACCCACAAGAAAGAACAGCCGTCATAAAGACAAGTTAGCAAAGGCAGCAGGTTTTTTTTTTTTTTTTTTGGAACAAGCAAAGCAAGCAATTTTGGTCCCTAGATCTTGTTCCTAAAATAATCATTAATATATATAGTGGTGTGTTGAGAAATTAATAAAAAATTTAACTTTTTAATTTTTTTTTTTGGGTTAAAAAATTGAATTTTTTTATAATTTTTTTGTGTAAAAAAACTAAAATATCAAAAAAACTGATTTTTTTTTTTAAAATGTTCCCAAAATGCCCCATTATTATTTTAAAATTTTAATAAAAATATATCAGATAATTTACCCATGATCAAATTTTCTATAAATTTATTATAATTAACCTAATTTCTTTAAAACAACCGTGAAAATATCTCAAATTCATCTGCAATTATTTAAGGGATTGGAATGTCTCTAATTCTTCATTGGATTGAACAATTCAGTCTGCCCTATTGGGATAATTTTTTACTCCCTTTTAGTAATTTAAATTATTCATATTTTACGGTCTTGTTTGAAAAATTGACTATTTTAATATGTTATTTTAATTTTTAACTATTTTAGTAGGTTAAAATTTTTGTATTTGTAAAGATAGTTAAATTTTTTTTATAGTTAGATGTAATATTTGTCAAAGAAAAAGTAAAATAATTACGAATTTGATGTGATATTTTGTCTTTTTGTGAATTTTAGCCTAAAAAGCTAATTTTTAGCCTTTTCCAAACAAGGCCTAAGATTCATTGAGTAGATCATATCAGTAAAAAATTAAATTGATCGGATAAAGAAAAATACATGTTCAGATGAATTTTGTATAAATAATTTATTTTCTCACCGTTTAATTTTTTTATACAAATCTAATTCGAATACAAAATTCTCGTTATCCGATCGATTTAATTTTTTCAAAAATAATTTACCCCATTAAATTTTAAAATATAAGTAATTTAAATTATTAAAACAGAGCTCAAAAATAAATTCACTGAGCCGGGCAACAACTCTCCAGTATCATACTGAAGGGAAGCCAGTCCATTATTTAACAATGAAGTTGGACCTATATAGATGGTGTTTGGGAAATGAGTTTTTATGTAGATTTTATTATATGTAGGTTTTTATGAGATAAAAAAATTTTGGTGTTTGGAAAGATAGTTGAGTTTTTATATGGTTGGATGTGATGTTTGTGAGAGAAAAAGTGAAATGATTATGGGGTTGGATGTGATATTTTGTTTGGATGTATTTTTTTTGGTTTTGCAAAAATTTTGTCTTTTAGTGAAAAAAATGAGAAAAAAATTTGGGAACTTGCTTCCCAAACACCACCATAATGCGTTCGGATAATTTTATGCACTATTGCAAAACAACGTAATTTTATGTAAGGGAGATAATTAATTAAAATTTTAAAAAATATATAAAAATAATTGATTAAAAATTAAAAATTATATAAGAGGAAAACTTGTTTTAAATACTCTAAGCCATTATCACATCATTAAATAAAAAAGGATAAATTACAAGATTTCTAATTTCATAATAAATAAATCTTTCATTAATAGATCATCAAATTAATTAATAATTTTTAATAATGTTAAAATTTTATTTTAATTAATAATTCAGATAATTTTATTATTGTATAGATGAACAGTTAGAAATTTTACTTTTTTAATTAATTCTATTAAATAAAAAATTCTGACATGAGGTATTTGTAATTTTTCAAATCACAGAAAATAATTTGTATTTTAAACAAATCTCAAAGGTGTATTTGTAATTTACCCGATAAAAAATGTAAGTTTAATTTTTAAGTGAGAATAACACTAAAAAATAAAAAAATAAAATAAAATAAAATAAAAAAATTGAAACATATCTATCTCTTCCTTTTGTTCTTCCTTCTCTCATCGGCTGGCGGCCACCCATCCCCCACCCTCTCTAGTCGCCGGCTAACCTGGCCCCAGGCCTCGCAGCCACAGGCCAACCCCCGGTGGCAACGTTTCTGTGAAGTTCTGCTGCAAGGCTTAGACCAGGGTTCAGAAAACAATGGATGTGTGAAGAAAAGATGGTTACAATCACTTTCGAGACTTGTTGAAAACATAACATAAAACAACTAATCAGCAAAACCCAACAACTCAATCACCAAAACCCACTCCCCCCCGAAAAAAAAAAAAAAAACCCAAAATAGATTTTTATTTTCCAAAATCAAACACATGTGTGAAATCCAATTGATAGTTTACCTGTTTTTTCTCTGTTGTTGTTTCTGAACATGTGGGTGGTGCTGAATTCTTTTTCAGTTATCTCCAAATCAAGCTGAAGATCAATGTTTCTCTCCTTGCTCAACACACCCTTCCCTGACATCCCCCAACCCCCTTGGACATCGCAATCTGATGACGAAAATAGAGGAGAGAGAGAGATCTGTTTTCTGTTTTTTGAAAAATGAAAAACGACATCATTTTGTACGCATTCTAATACTTATATAAATAATGTTATATGTATTAATTAGTATATTAATTAATGCATCTATGTAACACCCACAATACTTATATAGGTAAATAGATAAATATATGAAAAATTAAAATAGACTCTTACGTATTATTTTTTCATTTTTTTTATTTTTAAACGCTATAAAAATATGTAGAGAGAACATAATTTCAAAATAAGCCCATGTAAGGATCTAGGCAGAGAAATAAGCCCATGTAAGGATCTAGGCAGAGATGGCATATGGATTTTTTGCAAATCTAAGAGATGACTCAAAATTGAGCTCCATATCACCAATCCACACAAGAGTTTTGGAATTTATCTTGGTAGCTTCCTTCATAATCACCACACTTCTCTTAATAACCCCATTTGAATACATAGATGGTAACCCAGTCCCCACTATCTTCTTCAAAGGTCTCCCAACAACATTCCAAGCTTTCGTTGTGTGCCTCGTCTTCTCCTTTTCTGGTTCGTTGAGTGCGTTGCTAATCCATGACACGTCCTTGCTTGCTAAGTTCTGTGAGTACACTTCCATGGCTTCCATGACATCTGCTCTCTCTCTCTTGCTTTGCACCATGTTTGGGCAGCTATGGATGTCCCAGTTTGTATGAAAAACTAAGGGGTTGTTTGGAAAATGTTAAATTAGTATACTCTTTGACTTTTTTATGAAAAAACGTGAAATATAAGTTGGATTTAAAATAATATAACAGAGAAGTAATATAATTTAAATAGAATAATGTGCTAAAATAATATTGTTATTTTAGCACATGTCAAACAACCACTATGTGTCTGTTTGGTAACGTTTACGTTTTCGGTTTATATTTACAAAAATTTTATAAACTGGTTTTTGTTTATTTTTTGTTTATTTTTAGAAAAACATAAACTACAAACGCGTTTGATAATTGACAAAATGTTTTAAAAAATTTAAAAATATAAAAAAGAATGAGAAATGGCTAGTGGCGGCGGAAGACGGTGGTGGAAAGTGGTGACAGTGAGTGGTAGGTAGCCGGTGGTGGTGGTAGGTGGGTGGGTGACGGTGGTGGGTGGTAGGTGGTAGTGAGTGGTGGTGGGTGGATGGGTGACGGTGGCGGGTGGTAGGTGGTAGTGAGTGAGTGGTGGTGGTGGTGGTGGTGGCGGGTGGTGGGTGGTGGCGGCAGGTGGGTGGCAGATGGCGGGTGGTGGGTGGTGGTGCAGGTAGGTGGCGCATGGTGATGGTGGGTGGGTGGGTGACGATGACAGGTGGTGGGTAGTAGCGAGTGGGTGGTGGTGGTGGCGAGTGGCAGGTGGTGGTGGCAGGTGGGTGGCGGATGACAGGTGGTGATGGGTGGTAGCGGGTGGGTGGTGGTAGCGAGTAAGTGGCAGGTGATGATGGTGGGTGATGGTGGCGAGTGGTGGGTGGTAGCGAGTGAGTGGTGGTGGCAGGTGGGCGGCGGATGGCGGTGGTGCCGGGTAGGTGGTGGTGGTGGGTAGGTGGGTGACGGTGGCGGGTGACGGGTGGTGGGTGGTAGCGAGTGGGTGGTGGGCGGTAGTGGCAGGTGGGTGGCGGGTGGTGGATGGTGGTAGCAGGTGGGTGGTTATTGGTGGTGGCGGGTAGGTGGCGGGTGGTGGTGGCGGGCAGTGGATGATAGTGGCGGGTGGTGGATGGTGGCGGATGGATGGCAAGTGGGTGGTGGTGGTGTCGGTGGCGAGTGGGTGGCAGATGAGTGGTGGTGGCGGGTGGTGGTGAATAGTGGTGGCAGGTGGTGGTGGGTGGTGGTGGTGGTGGTGGCGGTTGGTAGCTAGTGTTGGGTGGTAAAAAAAAAAAACTCAAAACTCAAAACGGAAACACATTTTTTGAGTTTACATTTTTTAGCCAAATTTATAAACTGAAACCACTGATTTATAAATCAAAAATTTACCAAACAAGTTTTTATTTGAGTTTTTTAAATTTTTGTAAATATAAACAGAAAACTGAAAACGTAAGTGTTACCAAACGGCACCATAGGTAACGTTTACGTTTTCAGTTTATATTTACAAAAATTTTATAAACTGGTTTTTGTTTATTTTTTGTTTATTTTAAAAAAATATAAACTACAAACGCGTTTGGTAATTGACAAAATGTTTAAAAAATTTTAAAAATATAAAAAAGAGTGAGAAATGGCAAGTGGTGGCAAGTGGCGGCGGAAGACGGTGGTGGAAAGTGGTGACGGTGGGTGGGTGGGTGGGTGACGGTGGCGGGTGGTGGGTGGTGGTGGCAGGTGGGTGGCGGATGGCGGGTGGTGATGGTGGTGGTGGCGGGTGGTAGTGGTGGTGGTGGTGGGTGGATAGGTGAGGTGGCGGGTAGTGGGTGTGGTGGTGGGTGGTGGCGGGTGGGTGGTGGGTGGTGGGTGGTTATGGTGGGTGGGTGGGTGGGTGACGGTGGCGGGTGGTAGTGGTAGCGAGTGGGTGTGGTGGTGGTGGCACTACAACATTTTCTTAGTTTAGTGACATTTGAAGTGCCACAAAACTATTCTTCTAATGACATTTTTTTGTCTTGTGGCATTTTGAACAAGTGCCACTTCTATCAGTGCCACGGTAGATACGAGTGCCACGGTAAATACTTGCAAGTGTCACTGCACCATCATGGCTGAAAACTTTCAATGACATTTTAATGTCATGGTAGATATTATTTGTGGCACTATCAAGCGCCATTAAAAAAAGAGTTAATGACACTTATAAGTGTCATTACACCATTAAGACTAAAACCTTTCAGTGACACTTTAATGTCATGGTAGGCACTATTCGTGACGCTATCAAGTGCCATTCATGACGATAATTCGTTGTAGAACAATTTGATCCGCTCTTGCGGAGACTCGAACCGCCAACCTTCCGCACCATAAACCTTATACACCACACTCTTCCACTACACCTCTATAGCACCAAATGATTATATATGCAACATATATTATTTATATAGTACATACATCCATATTAATATAAAAGTATATGTATAAACATAATTATTTTATTGAACATAATTTATGTAAAATAAACTATTTACTACCAAAATAAAAAAAAAAGACCACTTTTGGCGACTAAAAATATTTTTTAGTCGCCAATTCTATACTTTTGGCTACTAATTGTTTTTTAGTTGCTAAAAAACTTAACTTTTGTCGACCAAAATCGGATTTGGTCGCCGAAGATGCACTTTCAGCTACCAAAATTTTGGTCACCCAAAAATTTTATTCCCGCTTTAGGATTTTAGTTCTCCCGCACTAAAAATGACCACTTTTGGCGACTAAACTTATTTTTTAGTCGCCAATTGTAGACTTTTGGCTACTAAAATTTTTTTTGGCACCAAAAAGCTTTACTTTTGGCTACTACAATTTTTTTAGTTGGTAAAACCCATATAATCAGCGACCAAACTTATTTTTAGTCGCCAATTGTAGACTTTTGGCTGCTAAATTTTTTTAGTCGCCAAAAAGTTTTACTTTGGGCTACTAAAAATTTTTTAGTCAGTAAAACCCATATAATCAGCGACCAAACTTAGTTTTAGTCGCCAATTGTAGACTTTTGGCTACTAAAATTGTTTAGTCGCCAAAAAGCTTTACTTTTAGCAACTAATGCTGTTTTGGTCGCTGAAGCTATACTTTCAGCGACCAAATTTTTTTGGTCAGGAAATTTAGTCGCCGAATATGCTTTTTCCTGTAGTGTATATTGAGTTTAATTCATTTATTTTTAATCATTTACTGCATTTTAAAAATTTAGAAAATATATTGGCATTTTTTATTTTTTCAAAAATGTCATTATAAGCTTGGAAAGTTTTTGACTTAGTGGCATTTCTCAAAATGCTATAAAATATTTGTTTGTGACACTTTTCACCTAAGTGCCATAAAAAGTAATTTACTGTCCTGACATTTTTTAAAAAAATGCCATTGCAACTAAAGTTTAGTGGCATCTGTTGGTAAATGTCACGAACATAATTTTTTGTGTCATTATTTTATAAAATGTCATAAAATTGATGTGACATTTCTTTATTGAAATGCCACTAGAGCCTTATATGTTTTGTGATTCTGTGGCATTTTTCTAAAACATTTAATGCCAATTTTTATTTTTGTGGCATTTTCTAAAAACATGCTACTAGTGTAGTGTCACTAAAGTGTAAATTTGTTGTAGTGACATTTTTGTTGTAGTGAAGTGACACTTTTCTTAATTGAAATGCCACTAGAGCCTTGTATGTTTGTGGCTCTATGACATTTTTCTAAAAAATGCCACCAAATATTGTTTTTGTGACATTTTTTAAGAACATGCCACTAGTATGGTGTCACTAAAGTATGTTTTTATTGTAGTGTTGTGACACTTGTTCATTGAAATGTCACTAGAGCCTTTTATGTTTGTCGTTTTGTGGCATTTTTCAAAAACGTGCCACTAAATATTATTTTTGTGGCATTTTCTAAAAATATGCCACTAGTGTAGTGCCACTAAAGTATGTTTTTGTTGTAGTTTTGTGACACTTGTTCATTGAAATGTCACTAGAGCCTTTTATGTTTGTCGTTTTGTGGCATTTCTCAAAAACGTGCCACTAAATATCATTTTTTGTGGCATTTTCTAAAAATATGCCACTAGTGTAGTGCCACTAAAGTATGTTTTTGTTGTAGTGTGGTGGTGGTGGCGGTGGTGGTGGCAGGTGGGTGGCGGATGGCGGATGGCGGGTGGTGGTGGGTAGGTGGCGGGTTGTAGCGGTGGTGGGTGGGTGGGTGGGTGACGGTGGCGAGTGGTAGGTGGTAACGAGTGGGTGGTAGTGGTGGTGGTGGGCAGTGGTAGGCAGTGGTGGCAGGTGGGTGGCAGGTGGGTGGTATAGCGAGTGGTGGGTGGTGGTGGCGGGTGAGTAGTAGGTGGGTGGTGAGTGGTGGTGGCAAGTAGGTGGCGAGTGGTGGTGGCGGGCGATGGATGGTAGTGGCGGGTGGTGGTGGTGGCGGGTGGATGGCAAGTGGATGGTGGGTGGTGGTGGTGGTGGTAGTGGTCGTGGCGAGGGGTGGGTGGTGGTGACGAGTGGGTGGCAGGTGGTGGTGGTGGCGGGTGGTGAGTGGCGGTGGCGGGTGGGTGGTGAGTAGTGGTGGTGGGGGTTGGGTGGTGGTGACGGAAGACGGTAGTGGAAAATGGTGGCGGATGGTAGCTAATGTTGGGTGGTAAAAAAAAAAAACTCGAAACTCAAAATGAAAACACATTTTTTGTGTTTTTATTTTTTGGCCAAATTTATAAACTGAGACCATTGATTTATAAATCAAAAATTTTACTAAACAAATTTTTATTTAAATTTTTAAAATTTTTATAATTATAAACAGAAAATTGAAAACGTAAGTGTTACCAAATGACACCCGTGTTTGTTGTAAATTTACTGTCTGTCTGTTGTATTTTTGTTAAGTTTAGGAGTACAGGGTACGTACTGTAACCCATCATGGAGGTCTCTTATTTTTTTTATGTTCTGAATTATTTATATTGTACGATTTGTCGAGTAAAAAATGTATGAATAAAATCAGATTAATTTAATATTTATAATCATATAATAATATTATATTTGTCTTCTGACAAAATAAATAGCAAATATAATTTTGATAATAAATTATATATTATTTAGACTTTCATCATGTGATTATAAATAATTTTTTTATAAACACGGTACTCGCAAAGTTTATAATAGCAACGATTTAGATTATGGGAAAAAGTCCGATATTAACTCCCCGCGAGAGGTGACAGCGGGCTAGACAGCATCGCAGGTCCATATTTAATGGGATTGACATAAAATTATTGTTTTAAGAGATCACACTTCGAGTCATGTGACTTGTGTTATTTTTATTGTGTAGTGAAATGAAAGGCTTGAGTTTTAATCCCAACTATTCTTCTTCATCTTCTCTTTTCTGTTTCTTTTTATATTTCTTACTTTTGGAAAAAAAAGGTAGCATTCAAATTTTTTTTTTTTTTTTTTTTGGAAATAATAACATTCAATTAAGGCTTCGTTTGGGATAATTATTTTAAATAATCTTGTTTGGGATAGATTTTTTAATTTTTTAAAATTTTTATAAGAGAAAAAATAAAATAATTATGAGTTGATGTGATAACTTCTAGCTTAAAGGTTAAAAAATTTATTTTTATCTTTTTGTGATTATTTTAGTCACAACCTCACCTAAACTAACTTCCCAAACGGCTACTGAATTACTGAATAGCATAAAGAGAACAAGAACACAGGATAAACTAATTTAATTTTGAATCATTGGTGTAGCCAGATCAGTATACTGAAAATAAATATAAAAGAAAAAATTGCATAAAAGAGAAATAGTTTAGGGGAGATAAAAAAAAATACTGCATAGAATTTCCTAATTGTTTAGGGAACTTCTATAATACATACAACTCTATTTTGGGACGCAAGTTTTGGTATTTGTAATTTTAATAATATTTTGTGGCAAACCATTTTCGGTTATATTCGAAAGGGTCACAATAGCTAAGCAGGAGTTGAGGCTTAGCCAAAGGCCTGTTTAGTGGTAATCAAATTTGTAATTACAATAGGTTATAACTATGCGATAGTCAATATCATAATGATTTGTAACCAAGTCATAAAAAAACACTACAATGATTTGTAATCATTTGAGGCATAATGAAAGACATCTTTGGCAGATAAATAGGTGATGATGAATAAATAGATGAATAGATAAGTGACATATGTACACATTTGAATAAATAGTTAGATAGATAAGTAATGTGTGTACATATTTGATTAGATAGTTAGACAAATAAGTAATATGTGTATAGATAGGTCACATTTTAACCGATAAGTGACATTTGAATAGATAAACAGATAGTAAGCTTTTGAACAGATAGTAAACTTTTGGACTCATAATGTCCTTTTGGCAGAAAACAAGGTTTAAGTTTGGGCCTATTGGCCCAACAATTTCAGAAATAAACCTTTGGCGTAAGTGCCTTTTAAAATTTTAATTAAAATAGAAAATTATATGTACTTAATGAGAGAAAAAAAAAATGGCATGGGAATAATTAAGTAATTTTGTTTGTTTTGTTAACAGAATTAGTTTTGTACTTCAATTCAAAATTGTAAGGGGATACGCTGCTTATATTTGAGTCCTATGAAATTAAAGTGCTCCAAATTAAAATCACATGGGATAAAGTGAATTTTGCCTAAAAATTAAAACAAACACTACTTTTAATATTATATATATATATATATATATATATATATGATAAGATTTGATTTGTAGTGTTTTCATTTTGAAAAATTTTATGAACAGTAGACATGCTCCAGTTGACGTTTGTGGTTTTACATAGGATGTATTGTGGTATTAATTATGATTTGATTATGACTTAGTTATGACCTATTGTGGTGTTAGTCACTACAACAAAATTAAATTTTTATGACTTGTAATATATGCCGTAAAAGCTCTTTCACAGTATGCACTCAAATGTCGTTATCTGATATGTCGTAGAAAGTTAATTATCTTTTACGGCATGTAAAGTCATAAAAAGTAATTAATTAAAACATTTATGATATAGCTTGTATGTTGTAGATAATCCTTTACAATATTTTTTGCATGTCATAAATTATTGTACTTTTCACAACATAATTTTATGTCATAACATGTTACTTTTATTATATTTATGATATACTTTGTACGTTGTGTATAATCTTTTACGATATTTTTTATATACCATAAATTATTATACTTTTCACTACATAATTTTACATGTTATAAAAAATTATTTTTAATATATATATATATACACTCATTATATTGTTTCTATATTTCTTACTATGTTTTCATTTTTATTTTCATTAAAGGCCACATAAGCCATTTGTAGTCTCAAATTTCTGTTTACCATAGCAACCAAGTCAAATCCATAACACAATCCATATTAGAAAAGTCCAACGCAGAGAAACTGTCAAATGCCTTCAAAACACTAGTCTATTAGAAGTTCAATAAATAAAAAATAAAAAAAATTTCATAAAAAAATCCGTTACAAAGAGGCTATGAAAGATGCCATATACTCTGATTTCCTCCAATATAACCTGCACTATTTAAAAAAAAAAAAAAAAAAAAAAAAAAAAAAAAAAAAAAGAGCATAAAAAACAATTTCATATCTGCTACTCTAAATCCTAAAATATATTGCTAGTATCACAGTAATGTAATAAATTATGAGACACTTTCAGTCTATATTAAAGTTTTCTATGAATATCATTTCTTAAGAAAAAGATTTTGAAATCAAGCAAAGATTATGAAAAAAATAGGGGATATACTCATGACACCAAGGCAAATTGCTATATCTTATGTGGTGTTTGAATATAAGTGATTAACCCAGGGGGTGTGGTGGAGTGGAAGGGACTCCTCCTCCCTTAACCAAGTGTCGGGGGTTCGATTCCCACCTTGGGCATGGAGCAGCCTTAAATCCCTGGGCCAGCTGTCCCACCCTTCGAGGTGCCTACAAACCAGCGAAGGGATTAGTCTCCGCGGTCGGCGGGGATACCCTGGGGAGACCTAAAAAAAAAGAATATAAGTGATTATTTTTTTTAATTACGATTAAAATGATTTAATTATGGTCTTGTGCAAGGTGACATAATGCATGACATTGTTGTGAAGGTGATGTAATGCATGGCATCACATTTCACCACTACACCTAATGGAAAAGAATGGGTATAGAATTATCTGACTGCGAAAATTGCCCAACTCGAACCGTCAGTATTTATTTGAATGGTCAAGTGTAATCATTAATTTTTCTGTTTTACGGGTTGCGGATGAGTTGCAGCTTTTACCCGCACTCGCACTTACTTGTCCGCATCTGTATATATATATTTAAATGTAGACCGTCAGATTTTCTTGTAAGTTTTAAAAGTGTGTAAACCTAATCTTCTTTTCTATCACTCACTTGCAAGTAACAAATGTTTTGCAACTTGTTTTGCATTGCAAGTGTAGAAACCTAACAAATACTGCCAACTTGTAATAAAATGAGTAAAAATGCTTATTCATAGTTATACTTCTTATTTTTCACAAGTTAGTGAGTTCAGTGAACCTTAAAATTAATTTTTCAGAAGAGATATTTGTTCTATTTTTATTAAAATAATAATGAGCTTTGTTTAGTTTATATCTTTTATGCGAAGTGAATGTGAGCCAATTGACTAATCATGGTCTGTGCTTATGGTCTTTCATGATAAGAAATATATGATTTTATGTTTAAAAAATGGCGGAAAAATGCCCAAAAAGAATATTTAGAAGTGGGAAAAAACAAGTCCAAAAATAAATTTTTAAACAAAAAGTCGAATTCGTAAACCATTTGCAGCCATCCGTACATCTACGAACCCTTCACACAAACTACAATCTGCAGCAGTTGCAGGTTCAATTTTTTTCAAATCGCAAACATACGGGTGGGTCCAAACCGCAAACGGAACTATTAAAAACCGATCTGCGAGCACTTTGTGTATATATTTTTATAATTAAAGAAGAAAATAACATAATTTCATATTTTCTGAGTCATAATTAAAAAATATATATATAGCCAAACAGCACATGAAATATAATAAAAAATTTCGTGAATCATAATTAAAATAAGGTCATAATTATAAATAAAAAATTAGTTATAATTAAAAAATAAAATAACATAATTTAAGAGGGCACATAATAGAAGTATGTATGCAGAATTTCCCTGCATGCAACTAGTATGGAAGAATTGTTTTAGGTGTTAGTGAAATACTACTCGACATTGTCAATGTATGTGATAATTTTAGTTAATAAGTGAACGCACTATAGATTGAATTAGTCATGTTTTATCTCTTAATTATTTAACAAATATGAGTTAATTTATTTTATTCTGCAAATTTTATGTCTCATAATTTAAAACATTGTATAAATAATAAAGAGTAAATAAAAACTATTATTTAACGGAATTTTTATAATACACATTCCAAGATGAGCTGTGTACAGGTATGATGGTTGTGGTCTTTGATTGTAATTTATTGTGGTGTTATTTAGAATTTATTGTGATGTTAAATATGATCTATTATGATTATTATTTTAATTATGATAATTTTTTTTATTATATCTTATGTGATATTTAGTTATAATTTTTAATTTTTTTAATTATGATTAAAAATAATTTAATTATGATATTTATAATAATTAATATTACAAATATCAGAATTTACCTATGATGCACATTTTTTGAGGTTGTGTACTCCAGAATGACCCGTAGATAATTCATTCTGTAAGAGGGAGTAATTTTGCCATTTGACATCAATAGATATTTAAATGCAAAACATCTAATAGTAATATATTCCCCCGGGTTGAAATTAAAAATAATATATTCGCGTGTTGAAATTTTTAATTTTTTTTCAACAATTAAAGATCTTATTAAGTAATTTTCATTTGTGTAAGAAAATTAAAAATTTTGACACAATGTTATTAATAATTGAAATTGTAAATTTTTTTTGTGAATATATATATATTTTTCTTGACACCCAGTGGGGTGTAATTGTTGGAACAATCTTCTATGAAAAATAAATACATTGAAATAAATCAAACAAATAAAATAAATTACATACCGAATTTATTTTTACCGAAAGTCGAGTATGTGACATTCTGTCCTTAAGACAGATTCGCCCCGCTACGGTGCTTACGGTTAAGTGGTGTCTATCTCCCAAGATACAATGATCTTCACAAATTTGTAATAGCACTCCAAACAAATTTGTCCGACAAACTAAAACCTTGTGTTCTATACTCTCTTTAATCTTCTCTAAAACTATAATGAAGAACAAATAATGCAAAGGATATTTAATCTTCTCTAAAACTATAATGAAGAACAAATAATGCAAAGGAGAAAAATAGGATAGCAAAATGAAATTTTCAGTCAATTTTTGGATGTATAAACTGCTGGAATAGGGCTGGTATTTATAGGCAACCAATCTGACCCGAACAGGTACCAAGGAAGTGAACAGGTGTAGTTTTGAATTTGAACAGATACTGTTTGAATTCAAACAAATCTGGAGGCAGATTCAACCAGAAACTGCTGCTGGAAACTGCTGGGCAATTATTTGGCAGTTTTATAACTGTAAAACAGTTTGAACCTGTGTGGAATTTCGGACTGAAGGTGGTAAAATTTTGGACAGAAAATTAATTTCAATTTTGGCTCAAAATTGGAATTTAATTTCATTAAGAATTTTTGGAAAAATTCAAATAAAATTAATATTAGAACCGACCCAACCCACACTCGCGCGTGTGATGATTTGAGCCAAGGTTTCATTTGTCCATAACTCCTCCCTTCTACAAACTTGGGGTGCCCCTTGAGGCCCAATCCAAGTATTGCAATTTAGAGCTTATATACATACACAAGCTTTCTTAAAGTTTCAATGTGGGATAACTATTTCAAGGAAACCTATATTTTACTTCTTTAAATGTCCATTCCACGAACCCGAAAACGATGTCAAGTTCCCATTCACTCATAAATGGTTTTGACGAACCGTCTTCACTGTGTAACTTGCCATGCGGCAAGAAATACGTCACCTCTTTGGACCCACCCCAAAAGACGTTTGGGGCCCACTCAATTTTGGACTTAAAATTGGCCCAAAATAAGCCTTATAAAACCAATTTTTTCAACAGTAATTACCCTTGTGTACACCGATTTGGAAGATGTAGGTTTATATATACCAAAGAACATCTTTTATTTGAATTAATCTTTAATTTTTGTTGATTATATATGACAAATTGTTAAACTATAATGTTGAATGGAGGCCATTTTTGCTTTTCACTCTAAAATAGGGGGGCATTCCTGTCTATACCCTTCTTTTTTTTTTTATAAGATTCACTCAATTATTAAAAAATATCATTTTCTTCCCTCATCTTATATATATTATTGTCCTCTTTGAACATAAAAACTATGCAAATGCTTTCCTTTTAGATAAGGTTGACAGGGTTGAAAGTAATATATTTTTAGAATATTTTAATACAAGATTCTGGAAAATTATACAAAACAAAAAGTTTCTTTGCAGTCCTCTAATATTTTAGAGCATACTAACATGACACATATTGAGTGATATTTTCAATTTTGGAATTGTTTCAAACTTAAAAATTTAGTAATTTTGTATAGGGCAAATTACATATATCTCCCTTGAGGTTTAGTTAAATTACAGATATCTTCTTGAGGTTTGAGAAATTACAAATTTCCTCCTGAAGGTTATATTTGCATAACAAATCAGGGAGCAATTTGTTATGAAAATATAAACCTCAGGGGGCAATTTGTTATGAAAATATAAACCTCAGGGGGCGGGATCACTACAAGAAAATACAGATTTCACGACTAAAATTAATTTTTTCGTCGCTGAAAGTAGTACAAATGGCGACTAAAATGGATTTAGTCGCCAAAATTGGTGACTTTTGCCGACTAAAAGGGTTTAGTCGCCGAATACAAGGCTTTTAGCGACTAAAATGTTGTTTAGTAGCCAAAAGTGACTGTTTTTGGCGACTAAAATAATTTAGTAGCCAAAAGTGATGGTTTTGGCGACTAAAAAACAGATTGGTCGCCGATTGTAGGTGTTTTGCCGACTAAACACAGATTGGTCGCTGAAAGTGAAGCTTTTTGGCTATAAAAAAAAAATTAGTAGCTAAAAACTGAGTATTGCCGACTAAAATTCAATTTAGTAGCCAAAAGGGGACGTTTTTGGCGACTAAAAACAGGTTTAGCCGCCAAAAGTACTTATTTTTAGGCGAAACTTAATTTTTTTGCGACTAAATTATAATTAGTAGCCGAAAATGATAGAATTGGCGACTAAATTTTAGTCGCCAAAAGTGGCCTAAATTTTTTTTTAGTAAATAATTTATATTTTACATAAAGTATATGGAATTAAAAAAATTATATTTATATATATTATTTTGTATTAATACCGGTTAATATACTATATAAATAATATATATTGCATATATATTCATATGATATTATAGTGGCATAGTGGAGGGAGTGTGTTGCAAAAAGTTTGGCGTGTGATGGTGGGATGTCTCAGGTTCGAAACCTGCGAGCAACAAGTTCAACATTTTTTTTTTTTTTAAATATGCTTTTGGCGACAAAAACAGGTGGTCGCCAAAAGTTTCAGTATTGGCGACGAAAAAAATAGTCGGGATATGTATAAATTAAAAAAAATAATTTACTATTGGCGACTAAAAATTTAGTCGCCAAATGTATAATTAAAAAAAAAATGAGCTTTGGCGACGAAATTTGTGGTCGCTACAGAGTATGTTTTTGGCGACGAAAAGTGGGTTAGTCGCCAATACCTTCCGCGACGGTTTACCAGCGACCAACATGGCGACTAAAAAATTTAGTCGCGAAAACCTAAAACCCGACTTTTGGTGACTAAAAAATCACTTTTGGCGACTAAAAATTTAGTCGCCAAAAGTGATTTTTTTTGTAGTGGATGTAATTTTCGAAACCTCAAGGAGTATCTATAATTTAACTAAATCTTGAGGGGGTATATGTAATTTGCCCTTTTGTATATGGATTTTTTTTAAATATAAAATTAATATTTTTAGAATTCTTGTTGAAATCTTTCAAACAAGATTTACCATAAATATGATTTTTTTAAAAGAAATATTGACTAAATTTTGTTGTGCTTGCTATTACAAAAAATAATGAAAATTTCAATTTAAACTGAAAATTGAAAAATAGGAATCTAGTCTAAATTAAAAAAAAAAAATTATTGTTAAAAAACAGAGAAATTGAAAATTTCAGGATTAAATTTCTCTATTTTATAACAGAGAAGTTGTGAAAGTTCACTTATCAAGAATCAATTTTAACCTAGTTCTCTACGATGTATGTTTTGTTGGGTTCGGTGACCTTTCTTGATTCCATAATTGTCGGTCTTGGATCTCAGTGGACTAGTCCTTGATTTTAATTAAAGATAATGAAGAAGCAAAATTGAGGTTTTGCAAACAACCACGAGAGTAGCTAATCCAAGTAGTAGTGGTGAATCAAATAGAAAAAAATGTGGTTGACATATTTGCATGAACTTATCTTGCTATCGCCAATAAAATATTTAATTTAAATTATATATTTTAATATTTATTGTAAAATAAACGTGAATAAGAGGGAATTATATATCTCAATAATTCAACTGAATAACCAATTTTACACTAATCTTATAAATTTTTAATTCTCATTATTAATTCCGCTAATCAAACAGAGTCTCAAAAGTATTTACAGAATGAGATTTATATTAAACGTGCTTCGTGTAGATTGTTATAAGTTAAAAATTGATAATAAAAATGTAGAAGTCAAAAACACATATTTCCCTAATATCTACATAACCAATTTTTTTAGATTACTGAAACTATTTTTACCGAGTATGCTATAACCAAACGTTGCAAATAATATAACATAAATTCTTAAAATAAATTTAAAAATTATAAATTACTCACAAAAGTTGCACTAAATAAGCTAACCCAGACAATACCATTATCTTGGAGTGATTATTTAGTGGTTTTGGAAGTATTGCTCTCCACAACTCATCACTTGACATTTATCAAGTTGTCTCCTAAAATAAAAAAAATACTAATCCCAAAACTTTAACTAATAAATATTAAATTGAGGGGTTCTCCTATGGTGTGCACCCTTATTATAAAATGTATAATTTTGTCTCAAGATTTTGTAATATCAATTTTAAAATGCATAACCTTGTTACAAATTAACATAACAAAAAATGATGTAATCAAGTTACAAACTTTTGTAACATCAACCACAAAATTGTGAACATTTTGTTACGCTAATTTATAGTAAGATTACGCATTTTATGATTAATATCATAAAATTTTATGACAAAATTATTAATTTTATGATAAAATATATATGATATACACTACGATCCACACTATAACATTTTCCCTGATTGAGACACCATAGATCCAAAACCATCACATAATTTTTCATTATCTTGTGGCTCTCAAAGTTTTGCAAGACAATGTCTCAACATCACCCAATAACTGTATTGACTTGACTTATTTATAATTTTAAACCATGACATAGAAGTCTCCAAAGAATCATAAATAGGTAAATAACCACCGCACACCCCAAATGTGATGTCTAGCTACTGAGTGAATTGTGGAACGTACTGTGACAGCACTTATAATTTGAGATTTTTTTTTTTTTTTTTTTTTCTCTCTCTCTAATATGAAGAATATATTCCTATGGTTAAGATTATTAATCTATAGCAGATGTCCAATATATATATAACGGCGTTTCGGACTCAAAACTGAAGAATATAAAGTGATGAATGCCAAATTGATTTCAGTCATTGATGCTCTAGTCTCAAATGGCTCAAAGTGGAAGTCATCAAGGCAAGCGATCAGAACGAGCTTTCTGGAAACAATCTTGATAACTTCTTTCTTAATCGCCACACTTCTCGTAATCATTCCTTACCAATACAAAAATGGCAACCCTGTTCCAACGGTGATATTCAATGGTATCCCCTCAACGGCGTTCCATGGATTTGTTGTATCGCTCTTGTATGCATTCACGGGCTCCTTGATTGCCTTGTTAATCCATGACAACACCAGCTGCTCATTTCTTGCCAAGTTCTGCGAGAGCCTTGCCATGGTATCTATGACATCCGCTCTCTCTTTGCTGCTTTGGGCTATGTTCACTCTCATTTTTTGATTAAGAGCTTGAGGGAGGGTGTTGCCATTGTTCAAATTTTTTTATTTTTTTTTATTTTTTTTTTTAACTGCAGTAAGTTGAATTTGGTTATAGTGTGTTTTCCAATTAGGCCAACTCTTGATCTTGACACAACTTATCTATGGCATCACCGTTATTCCTACTAGCAACTCGGTATGTTGAATTTGGTTTTGAGTTTTCAAAAATAGTTTTCTGAGTTTTCAATCTATAATTTTTTTTTAATGAATTTTTTAAAGTATTTTAATCACTTTTTTTTTTATTTATAGATTTTAAAATTAGTTAATCTATATACACTTAAAAAATACAAATTTTGTGCAAAAATCTTTGAAAAATTCATTGAATACAAAAAAAAGAGTAGAGCTATTCTAGTACAAAAGTTAGACTCATTTTTCAAATTCAATAATACGGCAGCATATTTGAATATCCAAGGTAATTTCTTTTTCTCATGTCTTTTCGGATTATCAACCAATTATCTCTTTTACATGTTATTGAATCTTAAAAATGGGTCTAGAAGGTGGACTTTTGTATTATTTTTCTACAAGAAAAGAGTAAGTACAAAAATTCAATACATTTTTATATTTTGTTGTATTCAATGAATTTTTAAAGATTTTTGTACAAATTTTATACTTTTTAAATGTATTTAGATTATATAGATCTAAAAATAAAAAAATAATTAAAATATTAAAAAAACTTACTAAAAACAAAAAATATGATGTTTTTAAAATTCCAAACGAAATAGGTGTTGTGCTGGATAAGAGTGTCTTTTTCAATTTTTTTTTTTTTTTTTTTTTATTGGTGAAATAGTTGTTAAATTAGCATCTATGGAGATTAGCCTCTCTACTCTTGCGAAGCATTCAGTGGTTGTCACCTAATTTAACTCGTTCTTGTAGAATTGAATTTATGATCTCTCCCTTAAAACTAAACTTTTAAAAAAATCATGATGACGAATTAGGGTTTGGGACATCACTATGCAAGTCCCCTAGTTCAAATTATTTTAGTTTCTTCATCTCTGTTTATAATAATATTAGAAATACTATTTAATATATTAAAAATATATTAATTAAATATAATATTAAATAAATTTCACTTTAAGTAATTGATTTTACATTTATGATTTATATCTTAGTTAATATGTTTATTGATATAATAATCAGTATTTCTAACATAATTAGTGTTTGATGCTTCTTGGGGCCTCTTTGTAAGTTGAGATTAAAAAAAAAACAGAAAAAGGAAAAAAAAAAAAAAAGGTGTTCTCTCTTTTTGGATAACAAAATGAGAAAGGTGGGTGATGATAACGATTTGTCTTTATTTGGCTAGGGAAAATAAAATGTCTTAGGTTGTTTTTATCAAAATAGATATGTGCATTCTGTCTATATATATATTTTTATAATTCAATATCCAACTAAATGGGTCGATTAATTTGGGTGATTAAATTCAGCATTCACTATTTGAGGCCGCATTAAAGTTGCGACAAAATCTCATATAAATTGGCTGCAAAAGAGACTAGGGAGGAAGCATACTCTAGAGCTCAGATCTTGACTACCAGGCCAATTCCTTGAAATTTATGGACATTGTCTACATGGTACTACTAACAAATAAAAAATTACAATACACGTTAAGTAGGTCATTATGTATCTGTTGGTTGTATAATTTGTAAAAACCAATCGCAGAGCGACATGTGACATCTGAAGGATAGTTTGGAGAATTAATGCAAGTCTCCAATCAAAGACAGACACGTGGCAGTTCATATTGGTAGTATCGGATCTGCTTGGCATCTGAATAGTCAAAAGGCGCGAGATGACATAGTCTAACGGTTACCTACAATTCAAATTCAAATTCAGAAAGAAAGCCTAACTGCAAAAGAGGCGTAGTGAAAGATAGTTGAGCGAAGCCATGACCAGAGATCGTAGAGATGTATTTTGACGGTTAGAAGGTCACTTCGACAGTTATCACTAAAGAGTATAAATAGCAGAGAAGGCTAAAGAGAAGAGATTCAGACTCAAATCCAGAAACCAGTCATTTACTTAATATTTTCTTTCCAGTTTTTTACATTTCCAGTTCTTTACATTCCCAACACTTCAATTCCTGTATTGCACTTCATTTCCTAGGAGTAGTTTCAAATATTTTGTTGCTGTGAACCTCTACGAGTCTGGGTCAGATCATTGTAAGTTTTCATTTGCTTAATGAAATTTAGATTCTGAAATTGTTCTTCACTAATTATTATTTACTAATTTCTCCTAAACAAACCACCAGTAAAAGTCCTCTTCATTGAGGCTGAAAGAACTATAACACAATCGTCTGATAATTGGTTGGCAATTAATATTCTGTAAGGACTAATTGATCCTTTCTAGCATGCTTAAATTTACATTATTAACTTTCGAAAGCTAAAAAAATCAACATATATTTTTGGCACGCCTAGTGAGACCCTAAAATGGTTAGACGTAGGAGACAATGAGAAAATGAACGCCTGGAAGAAGGTGTGGAGGGAGAGGTAGAAGTACCTGATCTAGAGGATAATGTGATAACACATCCTATGGAAGCACCTATTTCATTAAAATCTATGGTCGAACAGACCAGCACCTTGGAACATGCACCACATGTTCAAAATATTGGATGAGGCCATGGAATTGGACCATCCACTGTTCCGTCTACCCAGCCAATGAATCTGTGGGGAGGCTTGGTAGACGTCATCGAACAACAGTTAATGTATACAATGGAAAGATGGGCAGCATCCTTCATGGATCGAATGAATTCCCATCAACCAACTATCACAAGGCACATGGAAGAAAATTCAAATGTTCTTCAGCAAAGATTGGCTAGAGATAAACAACCTATGTAAATTGATGGACATACTAATGGTCAGACTAACAATCAAAATTATGAAAGACCATCACATGTACCTCAGTTATGGTATGAGTCTCCTTTGAGGCCTTTGGTAAATCAAAATATCTCATTACCTAACAATGAAGCCATACAAATTGGTGGATCTGGCCTAACACAAGAAAATTGCATGAGAATGTTTCCAAATCCCTCTGTTCGAATTCACACCCGGGGGATTGTAAGGGTTTCCTGCGGCTAGGAGAGAAACAACACATGTTCCTCCTCTTGCAGCACCTTTCCCAAGTCCTTTCGCAGGATAGGCTCAGAGAGCTCAACTATACCCTCAACAGCAACCAGTACCATAGGGACAACCAGTCTTAAATATACCTCCCTATGGACCAAGAGGACCTCAAGCACATGGGATTCCACCAAACCCTGTGTTTGTCCCTCCAGTAGTAGTCTAACAAGTACAAAATATGGTTCTTAGGGACCAAATTGCTAATATTGTCAGAGAAATGTGTGGACCTATGGCTTGGGGGGTCCAGACTCCTGTATATAGAAAGCCATACCCAGAATGGGTGGATAGGGTGCATAAATACCCAAGGGGGTTCAGAATACCAGACTTTGCTCTCTTTTATGGAAATGGAAACCAATCAACAGTATAACACATTGCCAGGTTCGTAGGCCAATGTGGTGAATTTACCAATAATGATTATATAAAGTTGAGACTCTTTCCAAATTCTTTAACTGGGGCAGCCTTTGTATGGTATATTAACCTTACACCTGGCTCTATCCAAACTTGGCAGCAAACGGATGAGGCATTTCGTGCCCAATTCTTCTAAACACAGCCACAAGTTTCCATGGCAGATTTGGCAAGGTTAAGCCAAGGCCTAATGAGAAGGTTGCTCAATTCATTGCCAGATTCAAAATAGCATGAAACAAGTGTAAGGTCATTATACCAAAGCCTAAATTTGTGAGATTCGCTCAAAATGGTTTAGAGTTTAGGTTTTGAAAGAAGTTCAATTCAACTGAGTTTCGGGACTTAGTGGAATTAACCTATAAGGTGTCTAGATATGAATCTTTACTTGAGGAAGAACAAGATCGAAGTAATGCATCATATAAGACCTATTATAGGGATCCTAATTATGAAATTGATGCAGCAGAAATCGTAGGGAAAGAGTCTATGACCTGTGAAACGTTAATAGACCAGTAGTTTAAAAAGAAAGACCTTCATAGGAAGTATTCTTTTGATTTAACAAAAGTAGATGACATTTTTGATCATTTGCTTGCAGCAAATTTCCTAAAGTTACCAAAGGGAGTTAAGATCCCTACCCCAGAAGAACTTAAAGGGAAAATGTACTGTAAATGACACAATTCTTGGTCTCATTCAATTAAAAACTGTATTGTTTTTCGGGATAGGATCCAAGAACAGATTCGAAAGGGGATGTTAAAGTTTCCAACCAAAGCAGAGAAAGTTATGGGGATTAACACCAACCCGTTTCCAGAGATTGGGGAGGCTACAGCCAATGTTGGCATGCTAGATTTTCAAAACCTATCATTGAAAGAATTAGAGGAGGTTAATGTGCAGATGCATGTTGCCAGCTAGACTACTTTCAAGAAGGATACCAGAAGTTCACCACCAAATAGACAGAGCTTTGCAGACCAGAAGAATGACTCTAGTGAGGAAGCACTGGATGATAACTCTCTTGAGGCAGCTGTCATGCAAAGGATGTGTCCTAGATGTAGGTTAAGTTACAAATGGCTGAAAGGGCTCCCAATTGATAGGAAGTAGTATTACAAAAATGTACAGAGACGTCCTAAGCCAACTAATACCTACAACAAGAGGCCATACCGAACTGATCCCAGACAGTAGCCATTCTTGGCTTGACCACTAGCCACTAGAATGCAATCCAAGGGTAAGAGACCTCTTCATGAGTTCAGACCACCCAATTACTACAGGATGAAAGGCAATTATCTTGAGAGAAGGCCTGAATTGGGCTCAAGTCAGGGAATTAGAGCCAGTAATTGGCCTCCAAAGTCAAGTTCGAACAAGATGCAAGGCAATTACCTAGAAAGAAGGCCTGAATTAGGCTCAAGACACGGTGCTAGATCTAGTGATTGGCCTCAACAGTTATCTTCAAAGGTGGTTTCAAAGACTGGGAAAGCAAGTTCAACAACTGAACTAGTGAGTTCATGGGTACCTGGGGTGCCAGACTGGTTTGTCATGCAGAACAAGCCTAAGGAAAAAGTTGCACAGAGAAATGTCTTTAGAGACAAGGGCAGAATGATTAAACCTCTCTTGGTGGCTTCAAATAATTGGGTATTACTCAAGCACCCAAAAACAAAGGAACCAGATATGGTTCCAATAATCTTTAGGTCTCAAAGGAGGAAGATCTAGCGAAAGTACACCCAGTACCAAAAGGATCTAAACGAAAGTGGAGAGAGTTCTTCATTGGTCCAGTCAAAAGGCCAGGCAGAGTAAAAAGAAAGTCTAAAATTGGCTCCTCAAAACAAAAGAAGGTTTGAGAAGGAGGGGAAGCTGAGAGTTGATGGAAGAAAGTAAAGTAATAAGCAAAAGTGGAAGGGTAAAGTGAAACTCTAGCATATTTTACTCCATAAGAAGTAGGGTCTGATACCAAAAATCTCAAGCACCTAGAGTGTAAAACAGTGAAATAAGTAAAGAGCCAAAGTTTCAATATCCAGAGTGGCCTCCCTTGGTTAGCATCCAAAGGTTTTTCACAAAATTGGGAGCATACTCTATACACATGGCCTAAAACGTATGGAGCTAAGACTATTTTCTTCCCCAAAACAAGGGCCTTAGCAAGGGGAGCAAACTCAGGCATAATCTTCTGAGAACACGTATAGAACAAAAATTTGCAAAGCCAATATAGAAGAAAAAAGAAAAACTCTCTGTCTGACACAGAGCCCTCCTTTAGGTTTTCAGAATCTGCAAAATCACTAAAGGAGAAATTCAAAGGAGGGATGGAAAAAGTCATATTAAGGTCAGGATAATCATGACCAAAATGGGTGCCATAGGGGATAACCCTAAGAGATGACATATATCAAGAATGGTAGGGGCTATCATGTCACATCGAAATTGGAAAAAATTGAAAGATGTATTTCAAAAACAGAGTGCAACAGGTATGAGGAAAGGGTCTTTAGGGATAAAAAACATGGCCAGTCGAAGGGCATTGTAGACACCCCATTTTTTACCGCCCATAAGAATTGGGCACTACTGATGGTTTACTTGGTGATGAAAGATATGCAGGGAAAATGTTCGATTTCTTCGGCAAGGAGAGAGACAAATCCCAACCTCATACCCCTTTTGGACCAAAACTATTTTGACCAAAGTTTTTAGACCTTAAAACCCTCTTTTTCAAAATATTTTTGAAAAAAGTTCCTACGATGTTCCAAGGCTCGCATTTTGTTAAATGTTGCGCTTTTCGGTAAACTGAGCAAGGACAAAGTGGAAACGAATGAAAGAGAGGTGAAATCTTTGAAAAATCTTTCAAAACACCTTGTCTAGGGGTTTGGAGTTGAAGAAAAGAGGAGAGGAGGGAAGAAACCCAGTTGGGGAAGAAGATGGGCGTGAACCGTTAAGAGAGAGTCGAGCAGCCCTCGCTAAATCAGACCTATCCATTTTTACACTTGGATTTCAGCTGTGAGGCCACCACCGTTGGAAAGAGGACTTCTGGGGCTTCATTTTGTACTCAAGAATCTCCTAAAGCCGAGGTCAGATGAGAGAGATATGGCTGGTTGAAGTTAGGCATCAATCCAGTTGGATCGAAATTGAGCAGTCTTCACTAAAAGAGGGATATCTCTTAGCACACATGGAATTTTGATGTGAGGCTGCCACCATTGGAAATCTTACTTTCGGGGCTTCAATTTGGACACAAGAATGACCTGAAAAGAAGTCCAGATGAAGGAGTTATTCCCATTTGAAGTTTGACCTGCAGAGTAGATTTTTGCTGCCGGACAGAAAAGTAGTCGGCTGGCCAGTTGAGGTAGCCTACCGGCCACTTATGTCCAAAACTCAGATTTTTTGAGATATTTTGTCCTCTAGCTGTTTCCAAGTTGTGCCACCTATCCTAGCTCAGATATTTCAACCAAATGCTCCATTTTTGCTATATATTGAAACCATATCTCATATATTGAGCTTGGGACTTTGTTTGAGCTCCAAAAGGTGGTTTTAACTCAGAATTGGAGCTGTTCTTGCTGCTGTGCTTCGAAGGTAACCTCTTATCCCTTTTAAGCTCTTTCTTGCACACTAGTTTTGCCACCTTTGCAAACTATTTTTGGCTTAGTTTTGAACTGAAAGAAACTCTATTTTTCAGTCCTAAAATTGGTGGTTTAAGCCCCTTTTGAGTTTAGGGGTGGTCCACCCTTCTTGTCTCTTTGCTTGTTAAGCTTTGGTGCCATCTTTCAAAGCTTTCTAAAACAACTTTTTTGGCCCTTTAACCACTAAATTCCAGAGGAATTTCAGTGGTGGAAAAGTAGTTTTGAGGTCCAAAATAGGAGGGGTGGCTTCCCCTCATTGTCTCTCCATGTTATGCCTAGTTAGCCTTGCAAAGTAGCATGTCTTTGTGACTTGTATTAGCTTAGTTTGAGCATGTTTTGGGCTTTATTTTAGCATGTTTAAACTCTATTTTTGGCTGGTTTGGCCATTCATTGCTTACATCTTGCGTTTGTAGTATAAACTGGCTCACTAGCCTAGTGTATTTGATGTTTTAGCCTATCATTCTAGCATGTTTTGGCTTAGCTCCAGCATATTTTGGCTACTGATATAGCATGCTTAAGCTCCGTTTGAAGTGGTTTTGGTCATATGGGGCTCGCCTTGCATGGTTGTAGTGTAAAGGGCCTTGACTAGCTTTGAGTTTTAAGACCTTTAGCATGTTGTGTATGTGATGTTTGCATGATATGGCATCATTTTATATGTAAATTCAGACCATATTCCTATGTCACACTCTCACATATGTCAATTCTTCATTGCTTTCGAGGGTTGTGAATTATGCCTTGTTTGTGGGCTAACATGTGTGCACGTTTCCCTAGCCTTTAGAGCTCCTATCTCAGCATGTTTAGGCCTTTGTTTTGGTCTGTTGTAACTCTGTTTTGAGTTAGTTTGGCCCTTCGAGGCTTATGTTGTAGGGTTGTGATACAACCCCTTTCATTGGTTGAATGAGTTAAGCCTTCGAGCATGCTATACATGTGATGTTTGCATGATGTAGCGTTATTTAGCATGTAATTTCAGAGCATTTATCTTGGCCATACACCCACATATGTCACTCTTTCAATGCGTTGGAGAGTTGGGCTTTGTGCCTTGCTTGCGAGCCATTATTTGAGCATGCTTTTCCTTGCCTCTTGTGCTTAAATTTCCTCACATTTTGGCCACTGTTTTGGCATGTTTGTGGTCTGTTTAGGGTTGGTTTAGTCCTTTGAGCATTGTATTGCATGCCTCTAGTGTTGCATCCTACACTAGTTTCAACGCTTAAGTCTCCTAACATGTTGTGCATGCATTGCTTGCATGGTTTAATATCTTTAGCATCTTATTTCAGCATTGAAATGTATGCTATATCACTTCATTCTTCACTTGTTGCTTCGCTTAGAAAGTTGCTTTGAACCCTTTGTTCATTTAAGTGTGAAATTGAGGCATGCGTGCTTAATGGTTTAATTCCCCCAGGAATTCATTACCAATGGCATGAAGCCCCTTTCACGCTCAAAATACTCATGGTTTAAGCTCTCTTTCAATTAGAGGACTAACGCATTGGATTTAATCGATTAAAGGACTAATCGGTAATCTAAAATGAGTAAACAAAATGAACCAAGTAAAACTTGTGCAAGATGAGCATTCTTGTTGCATTGCATGTGTTTGGATCGGACGTTAATCCAAACACAAGAAATGTGACACGTTTCATACTCATAGTGATGAAACATGTTATGTTTCTTGGTCACCGATACCCTTGATCATGCATGATAGGGTGGAGGCTCTTCGAGTCTTGCTTGTGCATTCACTAACATTGTGCAAGCTTGGCTCTTTGGCCATCATGCATAGAGATGCGTGGTTGGTGGCTTGAGAGCCGAGTACTACACTCCTTTGAGCTTGAGAAATGATAAGGAGGGTAGTTGCACACACATTTCCTTGCAAATACATTGTTGTGCCTCTGTTGTTCTCTGTTGCAGCAAAGACAAAACTTTGGAAGGAAAGATGGCCGGCCGGCCACTTGCGCTAGCCGACCGACCACTTGCACTGGCCGGCTGGCCAATTGAGGTAGCCTACCGACCAGTTGAGGTGGCCGGCAGACCAGTTGAGGTGGCCGGCCGGCCACTTGCAGTAAAATTGTCCAGAATCTTCCTGTATTGGGGCAGATGCAACCTAGAAGTTTGTTTGATGTTTTTGAGATCCAGATGAGTGCAAGTAGAGGCAACAGAGATCATGGCAATAGATTTCCGTACGGAGCGAACCGAGCATGCATCCATCCCTCATCCTCGAAGCTATTTTATTGCTTTACTTAGCTAGTTAATTTGCCAGTTTTGTAATTAGTTAGTTAATGTGTTTAGCTAATTTAATTCATCTTTGTAATATTTTAATTAGCTTAGATTAGCTAGTTATTCAATTGTGTTGTAATTAATTAGCTAGAATAGTTAGTTAATTAGCTGGTTTGTAACAAGTAGCTTAGTTTAGCGTAGCTAGCTTGGCCTATTTATTCGGACCCTCCTTCGCAAGGGCGTATTGTTGTAATAAGTGTGCGTGAGTGTGTATATGTCTTCTAACCCTACATCTTTCTTCCTTTTATTTAACCGCTTTCGATGGTTAGATTAGGGCATATTTTGATTAGCATACTTATGCTTGAATGCGTGCATTCTTCATTTTGTCTTGCATGCACCGGGCTCGGCGCATCATTCAAACTGCATTGTATTTCAATACACTTCTTTGCATAGGTGTTTATCACATGTTATTCAAGTTGAATCATATGTCATGATTAGATAGCTGAGCCTATTAGTTGCATTTTGCATGAGTTGCATTAGGCATCTTGTACATAGTTAGAATCATGCATTATTTCTAACTAGTTTTTGTTTTGGCTTGGAGTACTCGGTGAGTCTTTACGCTTTAGCATATTGCATGAGTGTGTTTGCATAATGCCATGACAGCATGCTTGTCATGAGGCTATGTGCTTAAGTGCTTAACTGCATGAATGCCTGTGGGTGGAGGCTTGATTGCCTGAATTGGAACAACTGTTGCAGCAAAATAGAGAATCAGCAACTTTTCGGAGTCTGCACGCATTCGAGGAACATTGCAAACAGAGGCTAATTGGGGCATCCCAGTGGATTTCCGCGCAAGGAGCCCAGCATACATCATTCATTAGATCGAGGCACCCCTGGCTTGCATGCCAGTTTACAGTCTTTCTTAGTTAATTTGTTAATTAATTAGTAATCTGTATATTTCGGACTGTATATTCTTTCATTTCGGACTGTCAGCAAAAGTGCTTGGCCGGCCATGCTCTTGGGAGGTGTGTTTTACAGCTGTATAGCTGTATCCCCCAAAAGATCTGATTTCAGGGGATATTTTGTATGTAAGGGAACTTAATCCCTTAAGGCTAGACTCTTGGACACACTTTGGCTCAACCATTCTTGCATGCATACATCTCTCTCTCTTTCCCTCAAGAGTTAGAACACTTGCTTTGAGCATAGAAACACATATCCATCTCTATCTCTCTCATTTCTTTCAAGTTTGGTTCCATTTCTTCATCATCATCAAGCACCACCACCACCACTCCATTTCCATCAGCAAGGAGAGGTTCTTAGAGGTTTAGAAGCATCCATTCTTCAAGCAAAAGGCAGCCAAGACTTGTCTACAAGGGTAAGCTTCCATTTCCCTCTTTTGTAGCACTTTCTTGCCTCTTTTCTTAAGCCTATTTTCTTATTGTTTTGGGCTCCAAACTTAACTGAAACTAGGTCTATTTTGAGCTATTCTTCATGTTTGATCAAGGGCTAAACCCTGTTTGAGCCCTCTATGGCACACTTGCTTCAATATCATCTTGTATGTCAATATTTTGCATGCTTTTTCTAGCCTATGAGTGATATGTTTTCGAGCATAATCTAAACTGTGAGTGGGCCTATTTTGATCCCCTATTCAACATTGAAGAAGGGCTCAACCCTGTTTGGCCTCTCTATCATGCACTTTCTTCATAATATCTCATATTTACCGTAAATTTGCATGATTTATTTGACCTACATGTAGTCTGTTTTGGAGCATATCATGAACTGTGACTAAGCTTATTTTGGGTCCCTCTACAACATTGTAGAAGGGAGAAACCTTGTTGGGGGTCTCCATGTTATACTTGTCATTATACCCCTCTTTGGCCCCCATTGTTGCATGCTTTTTTAGGCTTATCTAGATTCTGTTTTCGGCCATCATCAGAACTGGAAAGAGTCATATTTTGATCTTATTGACATATTTTATTAAGGGTATTTTCTGTTTTGATGAATGTTTGGGGTACCTCATGTTATAGCCTTATGTATCCTCAATCTTGCATGGCATTTTTAGCATGTTTTCATGCTGATTTGGGGGATGTCATCTACTGTAAATGTGCATATTTTTAGTCCCTCATCAGTATTGTAGAAGGGTACTTTTCCATTTGGGAATCGCATGTATCACTTGCTTCAATACCCCTCTTGCGGGGCCATTTTTGCATTCTTGCTTAATCCTATGTATGCTTGCTGTTTAGCCCGTTTTATGACTGAAAAATTCTTTTCTTGGGGATGCCTTGCTACTGTATTTTCATTCCATGTCCATATTGTGCATGCATTGCATGGCTATAGGCCATTTCGGGCGCCTAATATTGCATTTCGGGATCATTCCATGCTTCGGGTGCGCTTTGGCCATCTTTCGGGACTGTTTTCCCCCATATTTCAGTGCTGAAATTCCATTGGCATGTTTGCATATCATTTTCTATGTCATTTCATGCCTTAGGGCCATCGTCTCGGTTTGCGCGCCCGTGTGCACGCATTTCGAGGCGCTTCATTTTCATCTGACGGTCTCTTATGTGAGTGTGGCTGAGGCTCACTCATGTTAGTGTAAGTCCATTTTGCATTTTGTATGTCATTTTAGTCTCATCGCATTCCGTATGCCATTTTCTCAATTTGCGTGCCCGTGTGCACGCATTTCGAGGCATTTCATTTTCATCCATCGGCCTCCCGTGTGAGTAGGGTTGAGGCTCTCTCATGTTGGTGTAAGCCCATATTGCATCGCATATCTCATTTTAGTCTCATTGCATTCCTTACGGCCTTTGCCTCGATTTGCGTGCCCGCGTGCACGTATTTCGAGGCATCTCATTTTCATCCGTCGGCCTCCTATGTGAGTGTGGCTGAGGTTCACTCATGTTAGTGTAAGTCCATTTTGCATTCTGTATCTTATTTTAGTCTCATTGCATTCCTTAATGCCATTGCCTCGGTTTGCGTGCCCGTGTGCACGTATTTCGAGGCATCTCATTTTCATCCATCGGCCTCCTATGTGAGTGTGGCTGAGGTTCCCTCATGTTAGTGTAAGTCCAATTTGCATTGCGTATGTCATTTCATGCCTTAGGATCATCGCCTCGGTTTGCGCGCCCGCGTACACGCATTTCGAGGCATCTCATTTTCATAGCATTGTGCATGCTAGGATTGCATATTAGCTGCATTTCATGCATATCATGCATATTGCATTGTGTTCAGGATAGGAGTTAGCCCGGGCACGGGAAACGAGGCACGTTTCGTACTCCGAGTGACGGAACGGTTCTCAATTCCCCAGTCACCGACACTCCGAATTACCCATGATGGAGTTAGGTTTTGTTGTAGCATTCATCTGCATTCATCCTATATTGAGTTGTGCAATCCGACTCCTCGGCCATCATGTATCGAGATGCGTGATTGGTGGCACGAGGATCGAGGCATGCATATATCTGTGAAATACATTGCTATGCCCCTTTCCTGCTCTCTGTTGCAGCAAAATAGAGAATCAACAACTTTTCGGAGTCTGACACGCATTCCGAGGAACATTGCAAACAGAGGCTAATTGGGGCATCCCAGTGGATTTCCGCGCAAGGTAGCCCAGCATACATCATTCGTTAGAATCGAGGCACCCCCTGGCTTGCATGCCAGTTTACAGTCTTTCTTAGTTAATTTGTTAATTAATTAGTAATCTGTATATTTCGGACTGTATTATTCTTTCATTTCGGACTGTATATTTATTCGGACCCTCTGCGCGAGGGCATAACTGTAATAAGTGTGGGTGAGTGTGATGTATGTCTTCCAACCCCACGTCTTTCTTCCCTTTTATTTACCCGCTTATGATGGTTAGATATAGGGCATATTTCAATTAGCATACAGTATGACAGCATGTTTGCATCATTCATCTGTTTTGCACGCACCGGGCTCGGCGCATCATATAAACTGCATTTGTATTTCAATTCCAAATTGAATACGTGTTAGTTGTAGCATTCCACATGCCATGTTTAGAATAGCCGAGCCTGCTATAGTTGCATTATTGCATGTGTTACATTAGGCATTCCTGTATATTTAGGATCATGCATGATTTCTAATCAATTTTTGTTTTTGGCTTGGAGTACTCGGTGAGTTTTATGCTTTAGCATCCTTGCATGCGTGTGAGTGACTGCCATGAATAGCATGCTTACCATGAGGCTACGTGCTTATGTGATATAACTGCCTTGAATGCCAGTGGGTGGAGGTTGTGTTACTTGGATTGGAACAAATGCATTGACTGTGAGTTTTAAGCCCACTAGATAGTGGCAAAATCATGTTTTCTAAGCCCACCTGAGGGTGGCAAATCCACGTCTTAGCCTACCTGCGAGTAGCACCATCAAACCATTTTCAAACAAACAAACATGAAATGTTTTGTTCCAATTCAGGCGGCCCAGTCTATACTTGTTTGCTGCGAGCATCACATAGTAACCTAGGCTAATAACCCAAATAAGAACTCACAATGTTTTCAAAATAAGATATCATGGTTAGTAGAGGCCGGTCTTTGACCGGGCGAGCGGGGGTGCTCACGAAGTGACCTTCCCCAATCGTACCCAAGTTCCCGAGCCGAGGCAACTTTGGTGATGACGGACACGTGGCCTTTGGCACCGAGTCAGGGTTTCCTAAATTTCCCATTTAAAAAATATTTAGGTGGCGACTCTGTATCTGGCAAAGCAGTCCATGTTTGGCACTTCTTTCAAAAAAAATCTGTTTTCAAAACGATTTGCCGGATTTGGACTCTTTGGTTCAAGATTAAGAACCGTGACACAAATCGAGTCCGAGCTGTAGCGAGGTCCCCCGCGGGCTTGTTACAATTATTAACTTGAAACACCACATAGACAATGTTACATTTTACTACACCAATACTAAATAATTACCTTATGCAAGATAACCTTGGCTAAAGTCATTTATTTTTATTTCTTTAATATTTAGAAGGGAAATTTTGACATTATAAAAGGTTAGTTGTATGTTAGTTTCTTGAGAGAAAGTACATATATTTTGATATAATTTTTTAATCACCAAAAATGCCTATCTAAAATAAAAATAAAAGACTTTGAAGCTTCTCCTTCCTCTTCTTCAATCTCGGATTCCACTTTGCCTACACAAATTGCAGAGAAAATCCCCAAGAACAAAGAAAAGGGGATCATAGAGAATCTCCAACAATATGGGTTATTTTAATTATGCCAATGTTATAGTTTTAAAATGTTATCTTGTCAAAATATTATATTTTGAGAGACTTGCTTCAGTCGTGTACATAATATATATTACTTTTGAAGACCATTCAATGTCTACCATATGATGCAATTGTTTGTACTTTGTTATATGCATTCACTGTATATATCTCTAAAGTAAATTTTAAATAAAAATTTTAATCCAATAATTAAGAATTTAAAAACTGACCTAAATAATTTGGTGAACCCTCTTTTCACTCAACAAAAATGTAAATTCATAGTAATAGACATATTAAGTTACCTAATTCACCATACTGAACCACAAATTGACAAATTAGGTAGAAAAATTGGTTAAATGCATGAATAGAAATAATTTTGATTCAAACTAATGTCGGTAGTGATGTAAAGATATAACTCATCTCCTTCCCCCATACGGGGAGAGTAGGGCAAGCGTTGGTTGACGGTGGGTTAGGGCTTGCAACGGAGAGGAAAGAGAGATGAGATGAGAGAAAAAGGGAAGGCAGTTTGATAATTTGAAAGAAAAAAAAAATTTCTTACCATTTTTGTATTATTTCACATATTTTCATGTCTATTGTAGTTATTTTTAATTCCTTTTTTTTTTCTTGGTAATTTCTTTGGTCAATTCATTCATTGTACCTATTTGAATTCTAAAAAACAAAGAAGAAGAAATTATCTCTAAAACAAAAAATAGTATATTAATCTTAAGATAAATACTAAATTTAATTGATAAAAGAGTATCAAATTTCCATAGAAAATATTGAATTTTGCTATCAACATTTTATATGAATTTATAATTTGGTTAAGTACATAAGTCTACACATATTAGGTAACTATCACTTAAAATTGAGGGTAAATTACAAATATATCCCTTGAGGTTGTCTTAAAATATATATTGTCCATTGTGGTTTTGAAAATCACAAAAATTCCATTGTCAAAAATTTTTATTTAATAAAATTAATAGAAAAAAATGAAATTCCTAACTATTCTCTTATGCAGTATAATAAAATTATTGAAATTATTAATTAAAATATATTTCTAATATCATTAAAAACTATTAATTGACTTAATGATTTATTAATAAAATGGATCATTTGTTATGCGATTAGAAATTGGAGGGGTAGAATGTAATTTTCAAAACTATAGAGAGCGATTCGTATTTTAAGTAAATCCCAGAAAATTATTTATAATTTACCTTAAAATTTAAAATTAAGTTAGAAAGAATTTGAGTCTAAAGTTGATAGGCTTTTTTACTAGCCGGTCCCAATAATTGAATCTATTACTCATTAGGTCCTAAGTTTCTATCTCATATACCCGGCAGTCCTGTAAAAAAAAATTTCTCCAGTTTTGCCCATATTTTGTTTTGCCCCAGGTTCGTTGTTCTCTCTCTCTCTCTCTCTCTCTCTCTCTCTCTCTTCCTTTAACTATTTTTCTTGTTAATATAGTCACCTTCAATGCCACTTACTTCAACCATTATCATACTTCGCCTTCTTCAACGCTGCTCACCTCAAGCACTGACGTCGTTGTTCACCTTCCCTATCGTCGCCATCTCTAATCTTACACTAACCTCTTTTCTCGTTGCCATCACCGCTGCTCCTCCTCTATTATTCTCTTCTATCATTGTTGTGCTCTTCTCAAACCATTCCACTTTCAGGCGATTTTGAAACACTTTCCAAAGAAATCTCAAGCAATTTTGCAACAAATCTTAGCCAAAATCTCAAGCGACTACATTCAATCAGTTAGTGATAAATTTATCACTATTGAAACTAACAAATCCAACAACTGCACTGAACACAGTGATAAATATAACATGAACAAAAATCAGTGATAAATTTATCATAGTATTTGATACCGATGGGCCCGTAAGAGGGTCCGGCCCACGACTCAGGACTCAGCCCACGGACTAGATATTAAAGCCCAATAACCTTGAGAAACTAATGATGGACTAGGACCAATAGAATTCAAACACTTGTCGGGTTGGGAATCAGCCATGTAGGTATGTAGACACCCCATTTTTGACCGTCATCAAGACTTGGACGTCACCGTTTGAACACTCGATGATCATCCGTGTTTGTGTTCGTCTTGAGTTCCCGGAGGTCTCAGCCACGCGCCTTGCCTTAGGATCTCTCGACTCGACAGTTTTGTGTTTGGTTTTGCACCAAACACTTGTGTTTTTCTTTTGAGGGGCAGGGAATGGCTTGTTGGCCATCGCCACACCTCACCGGCCATGGCTTGAGGCCACCGGCCATTGTTTTGTTGCCACCGGCCATTGGTTATGGCCGGCTGGCACTTTTTGTTGCCGGCCAGCCATTGTTTTGGCCATTTTGGCATTTTTGGCTGGCCGACCACTGTGCATCTTCTTTTACGGATATTTTTATGCCAGCTGTGCTAGCTGGCATACACTTTGCCCCCCTCCATACACGTGTATGGAGGGATTTCACTCTTGCTTAGCTTGTTTTGTAAGCTTTGCAAGAGTGATCCTCTACAAAGGGAGGGCCTCTCCTCCCTCCTCTAGGGTTACAAAAATTCCAGAGAGAGGTCTGAGATTAGGGTTTGAGTGTGTCTATTCTATCTCTATATCTTCCTCTCATAGTGTATAAGTGTGTGTTTGTTCATAGTTTTGCACACAAACACCTACCATTACACTTTCCTTTAGTTATTGAGGTACTAAAGAATTATTTTCAGAGCTTTGGACTTGGTTTTGAGCTAAGGAAGCTGCTGCAGCACCATTTTTGAAGGAGGTCTTCAAGGGTAAGAACTTTACCTTTAAATACCTCATTTTTGCATAGTCTTTTTGCCTACCTTGCATTTATTTTTGAGCTTAGTGTATAACATATAAAAGTCTTGTTTTTACTTGCTTAAAATAGTTGTTTAAGGTGTCTTTGAGCTTTGGGGTTGTTTGACCCCTCTTAGGCCTTGTTTGGCCCCCATTTTGTGCTATTTTGGTGAGCTTCGGGACCACCTTGTTTGGGCCTCCTCACCACTGAAATCTTGAGAGATTTCAGTGGTGAGGATGGTGGTTTAAGCTCCTAAGAAGGAGAGGGCCATCCCCTCTCCTTGTTGTCTTCAAACTTGTCATTTTAAGCCTCATGTGTGAGCATCATTTTTAAGTTCATGTTGGCCATGTCTTAAGTGTTATTTGTGCTTATTTTGTCATGATATAGCACTTTTTTTACTTGGTTTAGACACACCATACTTGCTTTGCATACTTGTCTTGTAATGCCATGAATTGCCTTAACATGCTTTGTGCTTTGAGCCTTGTGTCTAGCATGTTTTTGGCCTAACTTTGTGAAGCTTTTATGCTTGTTTTAGCATGCTAAAGATCTGTTTTTGGTCATTTGGGTCATCCATGCTTTGCTTTGTATAGCTACCATGTAATCACCCTTGTATGCCTTGAGCATTGACCTCTCTAGCATGCCATCCTTGCTTTGTTTCAGTGGTTTGGAACCACTTGCCATGCCATTTCAGTCCTTGTGGTGTGCTTGTATGCTTGCATTTGATGCCTCTTTAATGTGTTAAAAGGTTGTTGTCTTGTGCTCCATGTTTGGACCCTTTTGTATGCTTGCATGTTTAGACCATTTAGATGCCATCTAGGTGTGTCTTTGGTCTTGTTTAGACCTGCATTGGGGCTATTTGGAGTCCCCTTGGTCCTTTGAGGCTTGGTTGGCATGGCCATGGTTTGAGCCCTTTGGTTGGTCTCAAGCTTTGGGCTTGTTAGCATGCTTTGATTGCTTGGTTTAGGTTGGTTTGGCATCATCCTTTGTGTGATTTCAGAGCTTAATATGCATGCCATATGCTTATGATATTCCTCTTTTAAGTGTGCTTAAAAGTTGTCTCTATATGTTTAAGTGTTGGACCTTGTATGCATGCATGCTTGTATGTGCATTTGGCCCCATTTCCATAGCTGTTGGCCACTGTTTTGGGCTTATGTAAGAGCTATCCATCTTGGCATAAGTCTACCCTTTACATGTTGGTACATGTTTACCTTGTATATTGTCATATATTTGTTGCATATTTTGATGAATTACATGTTGTAGCATGCTAGTTCAAATGTGCCTCATTGTGTGCTTAATCCATGACACGTTGTTGCATGCTTAGGTTGTAATACATTTTGCATGCATTGTTCTTAACATGTTGTCCATATTGCACTTTGCATGCATGTTAGCTTATATGTTTGTTTGCATCCCTATGTTGCATACTAGCTCACATGCCTAGGTTGCATTGCATTGGCATGCATGCCTTGCCTCTTGATCGAGTGATAGAGGTTGGGCCTTATGTGTTTATTTGGTTTGCATTTCATTTGAAATCAAAATGCACAACTTGGTTCCTTGGGCCATCACGCATTGAAATGCGCGATTGGTGGTCCGAGAATCAAGGGACATCCTCCTTTGAGTCATAAACATGATAAGGGGTGTATTGGTGCATACATTTGCTTGAAATGCATTGCCATGCCTTGTTTTGCACTCTGCTGCTGTCAAAACAGGTTCTGCAGGAAGATTTGGCCGGCCGACCATATCCAGTGCCGGCTGGCCATGAATTGGTGGCCGAGAGCTTAATTTGTGGTCGATGACCACTTACCTTTGGTCGGTGGTGTTCCCCCTTGGCCGGTGACCCTCCCCAGTGTCTAGAGAGTGTACCTTGGGACTTTTGCAGTCTTCAGAGGAGCAAAGCAGGGAAAACAGAGGCAGCTCGTGCATGGCATTAGATTTCCGGGCGAAGCCAATCCGAGCATGCGCGCATCCCTCTTCCCGAGGCCTTTTAATGCTTTCCTTAGCTTAATTGATTTGTTAATTAATTAGGTGGTCTGTATAATTTAATTAATTAGCTTGTAGGTAATTAATTTGTATATTCTTTTGGTCCCTCCGAGCAAGGGCGAATTTGTAATAAGTGTGGGTGCGTGTGTGCATGTCCTCCAACCCCCACTTCTTTCTCCCTTTTACTTACTTACTTTGATGGTTAGTATTAGGACATGTTTAATTTAGCATACCTTATGCTATGCATGCGTGCATCAGTCATCAGTCTTGCATGCACCGGGCTCGGCGTATCATGCTAACTGCATAGTATTTCAAATCTAACTTGAATACGTGTTATTCGTTGCATTCCACATGCCATCCTAGGATTAGCCGAGCCCATTCTAGTGACATTCTGTATGTGTTGCATTAGCCATTGCTAACATGAACTAGGATCATGCATTTGATTACTAACTAGTTTCCTGTTTTAGTTCGGAGTACTAGGTAAGCATTTATGCTTTAGCATCTTGCATGTGTGTGAGTGTTAACATGACAGCATGCTTGCTATGAGGCTAAGTGCTTATGTGATATTACTGCCTGAATGCCTGTGGGTGAAGCTTGGATTGTTTGAGTTGGAACAAGTCATTGAAATCCGTGTTTTAGCCTACTTGCGAGTAGCAAATTCCAAACCATTTTCCAAACGAGCGGATATGCAATGCTTTGTTCCAAATTAGGCGATCTAGTCTATACTTTTGTGTTGTGCGCATCACATAGTAAGATTAGCTAATTAATCGGAATAAGAACGCATAGAGTTTTCAAAACAAGATATCATGGTTAGTAGAGGCCGATCTTTGATCGGGCGAGCGGGGGTGCTCATAGCTGACCTTCCCCAATCGTACCCAAGTTCCCGAGCCGAGGCAACTTTGGTGATGACGGACACATGGCCTTAGGCAAACGAGTCAGGGTTTCCAAAATTCCCCAAAATAAAATATTTAGGTGGCGACTCTGTATCTGGCAAAGCAGTCCATGTTTGGCACTTCTTTCTAAAAAATCTGTTTTCCAAAACGATTTGCCAGATTTGGACTCTTTGGTTCAGATTAAGAACCGTGACAATCTGAGTCCGAACTGTGGCGTGAGGTCCCACGCGGGCGCGTCTACAAGGTAGACAAAGATCCTGCAAAGTTATTGCACCTACACATCAGCCATTAATGAGAATCTTGTAGCATTAAATGCGATAACCCTTTCACATCAGAGGATACAAACTTACCATGAACGATGCGAGCTAGAATATAGACTTTTGGCCAACAAGACAGTTTGGAATGGACAAGGAAATGATGAGCAAAGGATATAAGGAAGCTTCCGAGATGCATTAAAGGTTGAGTTCTTCATCCCCTTTTTCTTTCCCTACACAATCAATATACTCTATCCTAACTCGATCATCGGAGTGTCCATCGAGGGATTACCTCCCCCCTTGGACCTTTTTGCAGGCACGCTCTGTGGACTTCAAGGCCAGCAGACCTGTTAGAAGTGTGGATCAGCCCGATCCATCCTCCGTTGGAACTGTTGCATTATCAGTTGGCGCCGTCTGTGGGAAACTTTAACTCTGGTCGACAGTTGTGTTCATTGTCACCGGAGGGAACCCCGTCCTCACCTATCTCTTACGTCAGGGTGGATGGTAACGACCAGGTCCATGGCTTCCTAACACAATGCTAGCAACCCTGAAGCTGAGTCCACTAACCTGAATAACCCACCTCCGTATTTCACAAAACTTACCAACAGCATCAACCGTCTGACCGAACAAAACCAAGCCCTGATCAATGCATTACTCCAGCACGATTTACCTATCCCTCCTCCACCACCACAAATAGTTTCCCCGCACCCCGAACAAGCTCACAATCACCACCAACTTCCACCATAGGTGCCCCATGGAATATTTCCACCCTTCGCCCCACACCCTCAATCGTCGAATCTCGATGGTCCGCACCCTCCTCTTTCCGGCTCGCAGTGTCGGCAAGAGACGCCATCGCCTTTCAATAGCCACCTTCCACCGCACCATGCTGCCGCTCACGAAGACGAGGCTAGTAGTGTTCAACCCCTGATTCCTACTTGCGGCGATAACACTCATGTCTGGGACAAGGAGCTGAGGGCCATGAAGCTGCAGTTGCAAGGGGCCATGCAAAACATGCCGCACAAAACTTCCTCTACCATCAACTCTCCTTTTACTGCTTTCATCAGAGATAAAAGCTCTCCCTCCCAAGTTCAAAATGCCATCGATCAACACCTTAAATGGTACCACCGATCCAGTCGACCACATGGAAGCATATCAGACACTTATGATTCTCCATGCCCTTCCTGATGAAATCATGTGTCATGTCTTCCCTGTCACATTGAAGGGGTCGGCGCGCCTATGGTTCAGCCAGCTTCCCCCAAACTCTATCACCTCCTTTCACTAGCTCAGTGAATCCTTCTTGAGCCATTTCATTGGTGCACAATGATAGCAACATCCAACGACCCAACTGTTAAACATCTGGTAGACGGAATGGGAGTCACTGTGCAACTTTGTCACCCGTTTCAATACCGAGGCCTTACAAGTGGAGGAAAATGATGACAAGGTCATTCTCACAACCTTCATGGTCGGCTTGCGCCCATCAGATTTCTTTTTCTCCCTTTCCAAAAACCTCCCATTTGGCATGGCCGCCCTCATCGCCAAAACCCAAAAATATATGAATGTCGAGGACTCTCTGGCAGCCCGCCAAGACTCCGCATCCAAAAATCCACCTCCCAAGGACAAAAGAGAAGAACCTGAGCATAGGTCCTCACAATATACACATTGACCCCCTCAGTATACAGACCGACCGGCACTTATCAGCCCACCATTTCAAGTTGTAGTCTTGTTGCCGTTTCCATCAAGACCACGGCCATAACATTGAGGAATGTATCAACCTTAAAGACCAGGTCAAGGATTTGATCCGCCAGGGGCATCTCAGCCGATTCACGGTAGCCCGTCCCCAACAAAGGCTGAGGATTGATCCTTTGGAGAACAACCGCCGACACACTCCTCCCCGACAACTTGCACAACCTAGGCGGAACGATGATTGGGTCCCACCACAACCCCGAGCACAAGGCGACCCCGCCCCCCCAGTCGTCGAGATCAAAGTTATCGCTGGCGGGCTCGCATACGGCGGGCCATCTTGGTCGGCACAACGAGACGAGTTTAGAAAAATCAGACAAAGGCTCTGATAAGGAAGTAACGACACTAGACTGCCCCTACAAACAGCTCAAGCATTGGTCTGAACTAATCACTTTTACGGAGGCAGACTGCACAAGTATTCGCTACCCCCATGACAACCCCCTAGTCATTTCCACTCTCTTATCAAATTACAAAGTCAGACGAGTACTTGTCAACAGTGGCAGCTCTTCGGACATCATTTTCCTCAACGCCTACCGCAAACTCAAGGTCGGCGAAGAAAAGTTGTCGCCTCTCCAAACCCCACTAGTCGGCTTCACCAAAGATCAGGTGACCTGCATAGGCTCCATCGATTTTCTCATCACCATCAGAGAATATCCACGACAGTCCACCAAACTACTCACTTTCCTCATCGTCGACTGCCTTTTTACTTATAACATCATACTTGGTCGCACAGTTCTCGACGCCCTCCAAGCTGTCACCTCCACTTACCATTTGGCTATGAAATTTCTGACCGATTAGGTGGTCGACACAGTGAGGTGCGACCAGACAGTGGCCAGAGAGTGCTACGTCACCTCGCTAAAGGAAGTCAAGATGAATGAGGCTATGATCATCGAAGGCCTTGATGTTAGAGCTGAGGAAGAGCTAGTTAGAGGCGAACTAGTGGAGGAACTGGTCGAAATACCCATTGATTCTACCGATTCAACAAAAATGGCTAAGATTGGTAGCCAGCTATCTTCTCAGGCCAAGGCCGACCTCACGGCTCTCTTAACCGAGCATAAAGATGTCTTTGCTTGGACTCATTCGGACATGCCAAGTATCGACCCTTCTTTTATTACCCATTGCCTCAGTATTGAGCCCCAGTTCCGACCGTTCTGCCAAAAGCAGCGCATTTTTCATCCAGAATGCAACAACCTCATTGCCACTAAGGTGGACAAGGTGTTGAAGGCCCAGTTCATTAGAAATGTAGACTACCCCAAATGGCTATCCAACGTAGTCTTGGTCCACAAAAGCAATGGCAAGTGGAGACTCTGCGTCGACTACTCCAACCTCAACCGAGCTTGTCCTAAGGATAGCTACCCATTTCCCTGAATCGATTTACTGGTCGACGCAACGGCTGGCCTCCAGTTGCTCAGCTTCATGGATGGAGGTCTACGTCGATGACATGCTCGTTAAGAGGAGACTCTCCTCCAATCACCTAACAAACCTGCGGGAGACCTTCCAAGCCCTATACAAGTATAAGATGAAACTAAACCCAGAGAAGTGCGCCTTCGACGTCGGATCTGGTAAGTTTTTGGGGTTTATGGTCAGCCATAGAGGTATCGAGGCCAATTTGGAGAAGATTAAAGCCCTAGTCGAAATGCAATCTCCTTGAATGGTAAATGAGGTCTAGCGGCTCACTAGCAGAGTTGTCGCCCTCAACCGATTCATTTCTTGAGCAACTGACAAATGTCTTCCATTCTTCAAAGTTCTCCGGTAGGCTTTTGAATAGAACACCGAGTCCAAGAAGGCCTTCCAACAACTGAAACAGTGTATGGCTAACCCCCTCTCTCCTCTCTCAAGCATTGCCGGGCCAGACCCTCTCCCTTTACTTAGCCGTCTCCAACAGCGCGGTTAGTGCTGCCCTCATCAGAGAAAATGGCTCCGTCTAGCGCCTGAGTTACTACATCTGCCGCGCACTTCGGGGGGCAGAATAGAACTACCCCTTGTTAGAAAAAATGGGCCTCACTCTAGTCATCGCCTCCAGACGCCTCCGATCTTATTTCCAAGCCCACTCTATAGTGGTCCTCACTGACCAGCCTTTGAAAAGGTCATGCAACAAGCAGAATCGTCAGGTAGACTCATGTAATGGTCTTTGAACTAAGCTAGTACGAAATCTCTTACTGACCCCGAACAGCTATCAAAGGCCAGGCTGTTGCCGATTTTATCTTGGAGTTCACCAATCTCACTCCGAACGCACCTCCTCCACCAACACACGTTACTACTGATACAGAAGACCCCCACTCTTGGACCCTCGGTGTTGATGGTTCATCCCACAAAGAGGGTAGTGGAGCTGGTTTAATCCTCACCACACTAGAGGACGAATACTTCAAATGTGCCCTCCGATTCCTGTTTACAGCAAGTAACAACCAGGCCGAATATGAGGCCCTAATAGCTGGTCTCTGCCTGGCTAGAGACATTGGGGTCGACCATCTCCAAGTGTTCAGCGACTCTCGGTTGGTGGTCGGACAAATCACGGACGAGTTTGATGCAAAAGAGGAAGCAATGTGATCATACAGGGACATCGCTCTTCCTCTCACCCACTTCTTCAATAGCTTTCGCATCAAGCATGTCCCTTGGGCAGAGAACTCCCAAGCAGATGAAATGGCACAGTTAGCCTTAGCAAGTCAATTAGACCTCAGCCATGGCGTCCAAATTGAATACCTGACCCTTCCAGCAGTTTCACTGGATTAGCAAGCAATTCATCTGCTCCAGGATGAGCCTATCCCTTGGGCCCAAGACATTATCACATTCTTAGAATAGGGAATACTACTTACAGATAGACAAGAGGCCGCCAAAGTCAAGGCTCGGTCCTCAAATTATGCCCTTGTCGATGGCATCTTGTATAAGAGGGGATTTTCACAGCCATACCTCAGATGCCTCAATAATGATCAAGCCACCTACATCATGAGAGAAATATATAAAGGCGTTTCCAGCAACCACTCTGGGGGACGATCTTTAGCTCATAAAATCCTTCGCACGGGCTACTTTTGGTCCACACTGAACCAAGACGCCATCAACTTTGTGCTTAAATATGATAAATGCTAGCGTTTTGCCAACATCCCCCACGCCCCTCTACAGAGCTGATCACCCTTAGGAGTTCTTACCCCTTTGCCAAATGGGGCATCGATCTCGTAGGAAACAACCACCTCTGATGGCCCAGCACCACCTTCCCCCTCTCTAGCCAAGCCCCTCACCACAGCCGCGTCAATGGCCATTTGGAACTCAGGGGATGACTTAAACTATTCCACCGCCGCAGTGCATAGGTCCGGATAAGTAGCCCTCTCAGACGCCATCATCCTGGCTAACTCTGTAGTCTTGGCCCTTTCTTCTCCCAAGGCCCTCTCCAACTCAGCGATACACGTATCTACCTCTTCCTTGTCTTTCAAAGCTTGATCGCACAACTCTTCATTATTTATGAAGGCCTCTTCCAATCTCTTTTTGGCGGTGTCGTAGGCTTCTTGAACCTTGCCCATCTTCTTTTGCTTGCTCGCCAGCTCAAACTCTAGTGATACCACCTTGTGGCTCACCATTTCAAGTTCAGACTTAGCGACTGATAGCTCGGAGGTGACCTCAGCCTGGCCTACGCTGGCGCGCTTAGTCAAGTAACTCTACACCACTGCCAATACCTCTATCTTTTTCGCCCTCTGAGCACAGGCCAGGCCCTTTGCGCAGGCGCTCCGCACTGCCTTCCTCTAGTCAGCTGTCTCCACCCTTAGGTTCTGCAATTGCACCTGCACCCCTTCTAGTTAGGCCTTCAGCAGCTCTGCTTCCACCTTCGCCCCCACTGCTTTGCCCAGCAGGGTCGCCGCCAGGGTCGCTGCTTCCATCTGCGTTGAGCAGAACCCTCTCATGAGGTTGACCTCCGTAAATTGTGCCATGCTCCGCACGGCTACTTCCTCAACAACCCCCAAAAGATGGTTTGCGGCGACCCTGGCTTAGCTCCCATCACCCGCAAAGCAGTTGACCACCGCGCGAACATGATATGTGGCGGTTCTCAACGCGGCGCTCGTTTCTGCTTCGCTCGCCCACTCTCTCCCTACCTCTTGACTTGGGGGCACTTCTTGTAAGGGCATGTCCTTGGATGGTAGGTCTGCCAACCCTTATTGCTTGTCTACTTCGTTCACCACTTGGCCACTTAGGAACTTGTCCAAACCTTCCTCCGCCTCCACACCAACCTTGGTCTTCTCCTCTTCTACCTCTGGAGGCAACTCCACCACCCCCTCTTTCTCTTTCTTCAATACCGGTCCTCCCTCACTTCCCTCCGAAGCCACCTTCCTCTTCTTTTTTTTCTTCAACACTGACTCCATCTCCCTCTTGCTTCTCTCCTTTAGTGGATCCACTGGCGGTAGCGTGAATTTGTCCATATCTGCTCCATAGCTCCTCCAGATCCTTTACCATTAGCGTGAATTTGTCAGCCTTGATATGTTAGTGGTCTGGCGTCACTTGGCTAATTGGCTGGACCGCCGTTATTATTGCCCCTGGAGAGGGTCACACTGGCTGCTCCATAACCTTCTCTTCACACCTCTCTACTCTATATTGCTCCGCCAGTGCCACTCCACCATCATCCCTTAATGCATCCGATGTCATCGCTGGCACTTTGTCTTGTGCCATCTCCTTCACGTTTCTATATATCGCCTTGGTTGCGGGGACAAGGAAATCGGCGATGTGAAGAACAGGAGAGTCCACCGAGATGTAAGAGCTAAAGTTTGGAATGTGTTGTTTCTTCGTAATAAGGTAAGTAAATCGCACCAGTCCAAATACCCAGGGTTTGCCTGTGTTCCAAGGATCGAGGTTAAAATTCGCCAGTTTGAAATTTGACAAATAAGTACAAACCCCCGCCTTTTCCTCCTGCCTTATCACCAGCCCCTTTAGCTCCTCCTACCGATTCGTATTTCCTATCTGCGGCCTCACATCATGCCATGTGTACGGCTTCGATCCCTCCCTCTTCCCACTAATTCTCTTTTCTCTCTCCCATTTATTCTTTTTCACATCATCACGTGCTTACTCGCTCCTTGAGCCCCATGCGCCGTCACTGAATTTTCAGTCCTCCTTCTAGCGTCATCCCGCTCGGCCACCTTCGCGGTCAGCCCTCCTCCCAGTTAGTTATGCTGCTCGGCCACCTTCGCGGTTGGCCCTCTTCACGGTCAGCCATCCTGCTTGGCCACCTTCGCGGTTGGCCCTTCCGCTCGGCCCCCTTCACGATCGGCCCTCCTCACGATCAGTCATCTTGCTCGGCCACCTTCGCGGTCGGCCATGCTCACGGTCGATCATCCTCCTTGGCCATTTTTGTAGTCAGCCCTCCTTACGGTCGGCCGCTCTTGCCGATTGGTCGTTCCTCTCGGTCACCTCCTCCACGGTCACTCGGTCTTTCATCTCCATTCCACCATCCCCCCTCCTACCCCACCCCTACCTCCTACCCGGGCTTGGGGGACTCCCTCCATCTTTCATATTCCCTTCGTTGGATTAAAGCTGCATTTGGAAATGAGGGACTACTAATACCGATGGGCCCGCAAGAGGGTCCAGCCCACGACTCAGGACACAGCCCATGGACTAGATATTAAAGCCCAGTAAACTTGAGAAACCAATGATGGACTAGGACCAATAGCATTCAAACACCTGTTGGGCAGGGAATCAACCATGTAGGCAGACAAAGATCTTGTAAAGTTATTGCACCCACACATCAGCCATTAATGAGGCTCTCGTAGCATTAAATGCGACAACCCCTTCACGTCAGAGGATACAGACTCACCATGAACGATGCGAGCTAGAATATAGACTTTCGGCTAACAAGACAGTCTGGAATGGAAAAGGAAATGATGAGCAAAGGATATAAGGAAGCTTCCGAGATGCGTTAAAGGTTAAGTTCTTCATCCCCCTCTTCTCTTTCTACACAATCAATCTACTCTATCCTAACTCGATCATCGGAGTGTCTGCTGGGGGACTACCTCCCCCCTTGGACCTTTTTGCAGGCACGCTTCATGGACTTCAAGGCCAGTAGACCCGTTAGAAGTGTGGATCAACCCGACCCATCCTTCATTGGAACTGTTGCATTATCAGTATTAATATCAAAATTCCAACAGCAATAGTCCATAACATATTAAACAAATCAGTGATAAATTTATCACTGAATTAATTGATAAATTCATTAGATTAGTTCAACAAGTTTTGCAAATGTAGATCTTCACCAACACACTTTAGAAAGAGTCTCGATCTCATCGACGACCATGTAAAGTACCAGATTGACACTGAAGATGGTCGATCAACATTGAAAACAATTAGATTTGAAGCTAGTAGTGAAGTTCGATGTTAAAAATAGAGGATCGATGATTGAAGAAGAGCAACGGTGATGGCAGATGAAAGATGGAGGATGGAGGAAGAGAGACGGTAATGACAAAGAGGAAGGAAGATAACAATGTCAGGCGAGCGAGTCAAACAGTTGAGAGAGACAGACAGATAGACACAGCTTGGTCCAAACATATCAGGGGTAAAATAAGAATATGGGCTAAATTATTTTGGGTCAAGACCTCATGGGTATTAAGTCCGATTCAGAGGATCGGCCTGTAACTCACCCAAGTTAATATGACTTATTACTATTGTTTAATATTCTTAAATATATGTGACTTTCACATTCAATCTAAAATGTATAATTTTTTTTTTTTTTTTTTTTTTGAGGGGGTTTATAAATTTGTAGTTTTTGAGCACTACAAATTTAATAATATAGCTATGATTTTAGTAACTAAAAATGTAATGAATTTTAATAGATTATGTGGCTGAGATATAAGTTAACGTCGGTCAACCCTTGCTCCACTCTCCTTCGTGGGATCTACAGCTATGTTTGGCATAATGGGTTGAGTCTAAAATAGTCATAAAAAAATAAAATAGACTAAAATGTTAATAAAACAAAATGTCACATTCAAATCATAATCATTTCAATTTTTTTTTCCTCACAAAAATAAAAAAAGTCATTCCAAATTAAGCTTTTTAACCTATGTTAAAATAGTCAAAAAACCAACTTACTTCCAAACGAAAGCTAAGTTAGATCTACGTCAATTTATTCAACGCGGCATTTTTTTTGTTATAAGGACATAACCTCATTAAAATTTAGACTAAAGTGAAAAAAAAAAAAAAAAGAGTTAATAATATAAAGACTAAAACAATAGAATTTTATTAGAGATATTTTCATAAATTTCTTTTTATCTACTTATATTTCACTTAATTCAAATTATTATTTTTATATTTCAATAAGTTTTATGTGACATAATTATCAAAATAGCCCTAATAAAATGAAAGACTTACATGTAAGTCCTAATAGGTGGACTTATTGTCTAATAGGTCCTATGATAATTAATAGCATTTTCATCAAACATTATTAAAAAAAAGTCACTAATTGTTAATTTTTAGTAACAGTTTGAAAATTTTGTCACAAAAATGTTACGTTTTAACGACAGTTTAAAAAAATCGTCACAAAAAATCACTAATTTTTAACTTTCAACTACAATTTGAAAAATTCGTCATAGAAACATGTCACTAATTATAAGTTTTAGTGATAATTTATTAAAATCTTGATTAAAAAAAGTCATTAATTGTCAATTTTTATCGATATGCAAAAAATTATTTTTAAAGATGGTTTTATTAGGATTTATTTTTAATAGGACTTGATAGGAATTAAATCCAACTATTAGGACCTATTGGTAATTTGCCCTAATAATAATAGGGTGAAACGCGTATTAATGTTCACATTGAAATATTTTGTGATGTAAGCATTTACACTGTCAAATATGAATGTTCACATCACTAAATTGTTAAGAGTTCAAGATGTGACACCCACGTATCCACCAGACACAAATAAAAGTACATTTAATTCTTATTACGGGATAAGACAAGCAGTTCCTCCCGCACCAAGACGAAGGGGGTAGTTTCCCGAGATACAATGACATTTAATTTCTTTTCCGTACACAACTAAATATAAATTGAGTATAAAATAAATAAATAAATAAATAAACAAAATAAAAATAAAAATATGGTGGGTCATCCCTTCATAAAAAGTTAGTAAGACTCATCATTCTGCAAAAATAAAGTTAGTATAATTTAATCATATGTAAATTGCTGAAGAAGTATAAAAACGCATCGTTTCATGCTTAAATCATTCAAATTGACCAAAACTCAAAAAATAAGAGTTGTACAGTGTCAAATTTCCTAAAAGGCTATGAGAACCAATTTAGTAGAAACTAAACAGGTTGAGAGAAAAACCTGATAGCAGAACCTAAATAGAATTCAACCGAAAAATCTGACGCTAAAAACGAAATGAAACTACCCTAAGATGATTTTTTTCAAAAAAGTTCAAAACATGAAAAGTGTCAGAATAGTGTTTTACTTTAGTTTGAGCGTAATCAATAAAATGAGCTCGTTTCATGGGTTAAAACAGCATCTAAAATCTGCTTTGCTAGAATGAATAAAACTATTGTAACCAAGATCATCCGATTATAAGTTTTAATTGATTTTTTTTAGTAAAAAGTTAAAATACAAAAGTTATCTAGAATTACGTATACATGTTTCTGCCTAAATTTTATAATTTATCAAGGTTGTTTACTATTTTTTAAGATGAACAAATGAATACAATTTACACTATACCAATAAACTCATATTTAATTCTTTGTACCTTAATTCCACCACTTCAGCCCTTCACTTCTGGCCTACACATATATCCCATGTGCCTCCTGTATACCTAACACTGCTCTGAAGCCAAACTTGCACGGGCATATCGTCCCAAGTTTGACCTATACTTCTCAGACGGTTACCATATACGTACGCTCGTAAATCAAAGTACACGTCTACTTCTAAGAACGAGGCAATAATATATATATATACACAATTCCTCATCTACTCAGGAGAATAAACATAAAAATGCCAAGCCTAAGGCATTCAAATGAATCTCATAATCCTCACCTTTTTTTTATACGCTTTTTCTCACCAACACTCAAATAAAATAACATTCCATGGAGTCATAGTGAAGGATTCGAAATTTATCTATAAGTTTCTAGTTTATTTTAATTTCATATATTCATAAATGTAATTACATCCATAAAATCAATATATATATAAAAATCCTAAACCTCACATACACAATTAATCAAAATAATTGAAATCAATCCATTAGCTTTATACAAATATAATATCAAACCAACATCAAATAAATAAAAATAAATAAATAATAACAACAAAATAATCATAAATCAAGAAAAGTAGGTTTTTGCACTCACAATGTTTTCGAAAATCAAAGAATCATTTGAAGAATTAGTGAAACCACCAAAATAATAAAATAAAGTAATAATAATAATAAATAAATAAATATATAATGACTTACGAAAAAATTAAGATCGCTACAATTACCATCATCACTACACCAATCATTTGCCACCACCATGTCCTTCTATGACCATGAATTCAAGGGCAATGGTATATTCTAGTTGAGGCTGGTTGACTATTACCATGAACTTCTTGTGGGCGTTGAGGGTTTATCAACAATTGTCAGCCATTGTAAATTTGTGTTTGATCAAATGTAACTCATCACTATACCTTCGGGGACATCCGATAAAATGTAACTCATCACTAGTAACAACTATTGGACATAATGGTTTTTATAGGCTTATTTTGGGCTAACTTTGAGCCTAATTTTGAGTGGGCCCCAAACGTCGTTTGGGGTGGGTCCGAAAAGGTGACGTGTTCGTTGCCGCATGGCAAGTCACACGGTGAAGACGGTTCGTCAAAACCATGTATGAGTGAATGGAAAATTGATGGCGTTTTTGGGTTCGTGGAATGGACAATTAAAGAAGTAAATATGGGTTTCCTTGAAATGGGTTGTCCCACATTGAAACTTTAAGAGAACTTCTGTGTGCATATAAGTTCTAGGTGACAACACTCGGGTTAGGCCCCAAGGGGCACCCCAAGTTTGTAGAAGGGAGGAGTTATGAACAATGTGAACCTTAGCCCAAACCACCACACACAGGGCGCGCGTGCCGCCGCCGTCCGTCTGACAGGCTGTGCCGGGCGCGAGTGTGGGTCGAGTCGGGTCGGCTGTTTAATTTTTCTGTCCATTTATTATTTCCTCCAGTCCAATTTTCCAAAATAAATCAAACTGTTCAAACATATAAATTTTATTTTCCAGATCTGCTACACTTGGACAGATTTTATTTTTTCAAACAGATTTAAATCTGCCCAGGCAGATTTGAACAGATTCAAACTGAGGTTCAACAGGTTCAAATGTTCAAACAGATTCGAAAAAACTGCCCAGCGGTTCTGGACAGTTTTTATAACTACTGCAATTATAGATCTGTCTAGTTTAAATTTGTATCTGTTCAAATCTGTGTTGCACCTATTCATTTGAAATCAGACTTGTTCAGGTCTGTCATTTTGCCTATAATTCCAGCATACTCCAGCAGTTTGTGGGTTTGGAAAAACATCCAGAAAAAATTCTTTCCTTTCTGGTTTTACTCTTTGGTTGCATTATTCTTCATATTATTTTTTAGGGAAACATTAAGAGAGTATAGAACACAGGTTTTGTTCACCGAACAAATTGTTTGGAATGCTACTACAATTTGTGAAGACCATTGTATCCTGGGAGATAGACGCCTTTTATCCGTAAGCACCGTAGCGGGGCGAATCTGTTTTAAGGACAGAGTGTCACACACTCGACTTGATCTTTTAATTATTTATTCGGTTCGATAAAATAAATTCTGTAAGTAATTTATTTTTACTTTTTTTATTTTGTTTCAATTATTTATTGTACACAGAAGATTGTTCCAACAATCTTAAGACAGATTCAAATTATTCTGTTTGTATAGAATTTTTTGTTTGTCTCCTTTTCTCTTTCTTCTTCTTACAGAAATTATTTTTTTGTGATTTTACAAAATAATATTCTGGATGGAAAAACAAATAGTAGTAATATACTGTTTGACAGATAGTAGTAATATACTGTCTATTTTCTTTAACAACTAGTAGTAATATACTAATGTCATTAACAAATCACAATATTTATTTGTGGAATGTTGTTAGAAATTAATTTTGGTTTTTCAGAAATAATTTATGAGTTTTCATTAATTAAAATTCTATTTCAGTATTTTAATTATTAAAGTGTTATAGAAATTTAATTTTCTGTGTGGAATTAATTTGTTTAAATAAAATTTTATTTATTTTCAAATTAATTGAAAATAAAAGTTACAATTCTTGTTTCTTTTATTTTTTACAGAATTTAAAATTTTTTTCTCTGAGTGTTCATTAATTTAAATTCTGTTTGGTATTTTAATTATTGAAGTGTTACAGAAATTTAATTTTTTGTGGAATTAATTTTTTTAAATAAAATTTTATTTTATTTTCAAATTAATTGGAAATAAAAGTTACAATTCATGTTTCTTTTTATTTTTATAGAATTTAATTATGTGTTTATGGTTTAATTTTCTGTGTAGTATAAAATTCTAATTCTAATTTTGTTTTTAATTTAAAATTCATGGCTACAGAAACTGGTCAAACTAATACTCAAACCAGTACTGGTATGCTGGCTGCAATTGCGCCAACCCCTCCTTATGTTGGGACTGTGGCAGTGAATCATGGTAAAAAGCCAGAAAAGTTCTTAAGAACTGATTTTTGCAAAGGCAAAGGAAGATCAAGTAAGAAGCCTGATCAAGCCAATATGACTGAAGTGGATAAAATTTCTAATGGTGTAGATGTCATAAATCTTTCTACAGTTGTTTCCGATGCAAACCTTGTTGGAAATCCTAAAGAATGGTGGGTGGACATTGGTGCTACTCGCCACATCTGTGCCGACAAAAAGATGTTCACATCTTATTCAGTGGTGGACAAGGGTGAACAACTTTTTATGGGCAACTCTTCGACTTCTAAAGTTAAAGGACAAGGAAAGATTATTCTGAAGATGACATCTGGAAATGAACTCACTCTCAACAATGTGCTGCATGTACTGGACATTCGCAAGAACCTTGTTTCCGGATCTTTGTTGAGTAAAAATGGGTTTAGGCTGGTTTTTCAAAATGACAAGTTTGTACTTACTAAAAACGGGATGTATGTAGGAAAATGTTACTTGTCTGATAGCCTTTTCAAAATGAATGTAATGACTGTTGTACTATCTGTTATTAATAAAAATACATCTTCTTATTACTTGCTTGAGTCTTCAAATTTATGACATAGTGGACTTAGACATGTTAATTATGGATCTTTGCGTAGATAAATTAATATTGAATGTTTACCTAAATTTGACATTGATTCAAATCATAAATGTGAAATTTGCGTTGAGGCAAAATTATCCAAAACTCCTTTTCATTCAATTAAAAGAAGTACGGAACCACTTGAATTAATTCATAATGACATTTGTGATTTTAAATCAATTCAAACTAGAGGTGGGAAAAAGTATTTTATCATTTTTATAGATGACTATACTAGATATAAGAATGAAGTTGAAAATCAATTTAGTAAGAAAATTAAGAAACTTAGAAGTGATAGAGGTGATGAATATGAATCACATTTTGGTGAATTTTGTAAAGAACATGGAATAATTCATCAAACCATCGCTCTTTACTGACCTCAACAAAATGGAATTGCTGAAAGGAAAAATAGGACTTTAAAAGAAATGATGAATACCATGTTAATAAGTTCTGGATTATCTCAGAACTTGTGGGGGGAAGCAATACTTTCTGCTAATTATATACTTAATAAATTATCCCGAAAAAAAGTGAATCAAACACCTTATAAAATGTGGCATGGGAGAGTACCATCCTACAAATACTTAAAAGTGTGGGGGTGTTTGGCTAAAGTGGCTATTCCTAGTCCTAAAAAGACTAAGATAGGTCCTAAAACTGTTGATTGCATTTTCATTGGTTATGCCGAGAATAGTATTGCATATCGGTTCTTGATTCATAAGTCAGAATATTCTGAAATGTATGTAAATACTATTATTGAATCTCGGAATGCATCGTTCTTTGAACATATAATTCCAAACAAGACTGGACAAGAGACTAGTACTAATAAAACATCTTATAATGCTATTACTAGTCATAATCAAGAACAAGATCATAAACAAGAGCAAAAGATAGATCAAAATGAGGAAGAGGAACCTAGGCGTAGTAAACGTGCTAGAACCTCAAAATCTTTTGGTCTAGATTTTCTAACATTTTTGTTAGAAAATGAGCCTTTAACTTTTAAAGAAGCTATGCCTAGTCCTGAAGCTCCTTTATGGAAAGAAATTGTAAACAGCGAAGTTGAATCCATCTTGCAAAATCACACTTGGGAATTGGTGGATTTGCCATCAGGTTGTAAACCACTTGGGTACAAGTGGATTTTCAAAAGAAAAATGAAAGTGGATGGATCAATTGACAAATACAAGGCAAGACTTGTGGTCAAAGGTTTTAGACAAAAAGAAGGTCTTGATTACTTTGACACATACTCATCGGTTATTAGAATAATATCCATTAGAATGCTAATAGCTATTGCGCCGTTGTACAATCTAGAAATCCATCAAATGGATGCGAAAACCGCTTTCTTAAATGGTGAGTTAGATGAAGAAATTTACATGGAACAACCAGAAGGATTTTCTGTTCCAGGAAAAGAAAAAAAAGTGTGTAAATTAGTTAAATCATTATATGGTTTAAAACAAGCGCCAAAGCAATGGCATAAGAAATTTGACAAAGCAATGATGTAAAGTGGATTCAAAATGAATGTGACAAATGTGTTTATATTAGAAACACAGACAAATGTTATGTCATTGTATGTCTTTATATAGATGATATGCTCATCATAGGTAGTAATAATGAAATGATTAAAACTACCAAGAAAATGTTGAATAAACATTTTGACATGAAGGACACGGGGATTGCTGATGTAATTCTTGGTATGAAAATTACCAAAATATCATAAGGTTATGCTTTGTTACAATCACATTACATTGAGAAAATAATTGACAAATTTAGCTAAGATGATGATCATCTTGCTAGAACACCTGTGGATGTTAATTTGTTTCTTTCTAAGAATGTACCGGAAAGTATTTCTCAATTAGAGTATGCCCAAATTATTGGAAGCTTAATGTACTTGATGAACTACACTCGCCCGGATATAGCTTATGCAGTGAATAAATTAAGTAGATATACGAGTAACCCAGGAGTAGAACACTAGAAAGCAATTATAAGAGTTCTAAGATAGCTCCGATTTACTCATAACATTGGGCTTAATTATACTAGATATCCAGCAGTACTTGAAGGATACTGTGATGCTAATTGGATATCGGATACTAGAGACTCAAAATCCACCAGTGGGTATGTCTTTATTCTTGGTGGGGCGACTGTATCTTGGAAATCTTCCAAACAGACTTGCATTGTTAGGTCTACTATGGAATCAGAATTCATAACTTTAGATAAAGCTGGGGAAGAAGCAGAATGGCTTCGCTACTGCCTTGAAGATATTCCAATATGACCAAAACCGGTGCTTGCTATATGCATACATTGTGATAGTCAATCAGCAATAGGTAGAGCACAGAGTCATATGTTTAATGGTAAGTTGCGACACATTCGTCGTCGACATAACACCGTGGGACAACTACTCTCTAATAGAATTATTTCCATTGAATATGTGAAGTCTAAAGACAACATAGCGGATACACTAACCAAAGGGTTAGCAAGAGAGCTGGTTGAGAATTCATCGAGGGGAATGGGACTTAACCCTATTAAATAAGAGTTAACACAATGGCAACCCAACCTAGTTGACTAGAGATCCTAAGATCTCGGTTCAAAGGGACAACCGAGTTGTGTATGACTCAGAAGGATAACTGGGGAGTCAAACTCCTACCCATTTCTATGATGAAATAGTGATGTCTGCAATGTTTTAGGTTAAGTAATACTTTTAATGATTCTTATATCTAGGTAAACCTAGTGGAGTATGGCAGGATACTCTTTATAAGAATCACCTATGTGAGTGTGACTGGGCCGGTTCTATGAGATTTGTGAAGGGCTACAATTCTTTAGAGCACTCATGAAAGACCAAGTTGTTCAGAGCCAAAATGAACACAATAGTGAGAACTAAACTGTGTTTGGTGATATACTGTGTGAGTTCTATTGTCTTGGTTTACACAAACGGTTGAACAGTTCAAAACATCATGTTCACTGGTTAGCTAATAAATCCGATAGTCTCACAAAGGAAGGTTCAAAGCCAAAAGCTACCTATCCTTTGGAAAATATTTCCAATTTCTCTACTCTCTGTAATTAGATCATGTTGTTGCATTTTCTCTCTGTCAAATTCCATTCATGTGGGTGATTGTTGGAAATAATGATTTTTATAGGCTTATTTTGGACCAATTTTGAGTGGGCCCCAAACGTCTTTTGGGGTGGGTCCGAAAAAGTGATGTGTTCTTTGCCGAATGACAGGTCATACGGTGAAGACGGTTCGTCAAAACCATTTATGAGTGAATGAAAAATTGATGTTATTTTTGGGTTTGTGGAATGAACAATTAAAGAAGTAAATATGGGTTTCCTTGAAATGGGTTATCCCACATTGAAACTTGAAGAGAACCTATGTGTATATATAAGTTCTAGGTGACAACACTTGGGTTGGGCCCCAAGAAGCACCCTAAGTTTGTAGAAGGAAGGAGTTATGAACAATGTGAACCTTAGCCCAAACCACCACACACGTACGCGCACGTTGCCGCTGCCGTCCGTCCGACCGGCCGTGCCAAGCGCAGGTGTGGGTTGTGGGTCTGGTCGATTGTTTAATTTTTCTGTCGATTTGTTACTTCCTCCAGTCCAATTTTCCAAATAAATCAAACTGTTCAAACAGACAGATTTTATTTTCCAGATCTGTTGCACCTAGACAGATTTTATTTTTTCAAACAAATTTAAATCTGCCCAGGTAGATTTGAACAGATTCAAACTGAGGTTCAACAGGTTCAAATGTTCAAATAGATTGGGAAAAACTGCCCAGCAGTTCTGGATAGTTTTTATAACTGCTGCAGTTATAGATCTGTCCAGTTTAAATTTGTCTCTGTTCAAATCTATATTGCACTTGTTCATTCAAAATTAGACCTGTTCGGGTCTGTCATTTTGCCTATAAATTCCAGTATATTCTAGAAGTTTGGGGGTTTGGAAACACATCCAAAAAAAATTCTTTCCTTTCTGGTTTTGCTCTTTGGTTGCATTATTCTTCATATTATTTTTTAGGGAAATATTAAGAGAGCATAGAACACAGGTTTTGTTCGCCGAACAAATTGTTTGGAGTGCTACTACCATTTGTGAAGATCATTGTATCTTGGGAGATAGACGCCTTTTATTTGTAAGCACCATAGCAGAGCGAATTTGTATTAAGGACAGAGTGTCATACACTCGACTTGATCTTTTAATTATTTATTCGGTTTGGTAAAATAAATTATGTAAGTAATTTATTTTTACTTGTTTGATTTTGTTTCATTTATTTATTGTACACAGAAGATTGTTCCAACAATCTTAAGACAGATTCGAATTATTTTGTTTATACAGAATTTTTCGTTTATTTCATTTTCTCTTTCTTTCAAGACTTTTAATAATATAGCTATGATTTTAGTAACTAAAAATGTAGTGAATTTTAATAGATTATGTGGCTGAGATATAAGTCAATGTCGGCCAACCCTTGCCCCACTCTCTTCGGTGGGATCTAGAGTTATGTTTGGCATAATGGGTTGGGCTTAAAATAGTCATAAAAAAATAAAATAGACTAAAAAGTTAATAAAAAAAAAATGTTACATCAAATCATTATCATTTCAAATTTTTTTCTCACAAAAATAAAAAAAAGTCAAAAAATTCATTCTAAATTAGGCTTTTTAGCCCATGTTAAAATAGTCAAAAAATCAATTCACTTCCCAAATAGAAGCTAAGTTAGATCCACGTCAATTTATTCAATGTGGCATTTTTTTGTTACAAGGACATAACCTCATTAAAATTTAGACTAAAGTGAAAAAAAATAAAATAAAGTTAATAATATAAAGACTAAAACGATAGAATTTTGTTAGAGATATTTTCATAATTCTCTTTTTATCTATTTATATTTTATTTAATTCAAATTATTATTTTTATGTTCCAACACTACAACAAAAAGCACTTTTGGCGACTAAAATTGCATTTTTCATCGCTGAAAGTAGTAGAATTGGCGACTAAAATGGAATTAGTCACCAAAATTGATCACTTTTGTCGACTAAAAGAGCTTAGTCGCCAAATATAAGGGTTTTAGCGACTAAAAGGCAGTTTAGTCGCCGAATGTAGGGGTTTTAGCGACAAAATGTTGTTTAGTAGCCAAAAGTCACGGTTTTTGGCGCCTAAAATGATTTAGTAGCCAAAAGTGATGGTTTTGGCGACTAAAAAACAGTTTCGTCGCCGATTATAGGTGTTTTGCCGACTAAAAATTGTTTGGTCGCTGAAAGTGAAGTTTTTTGGCTACAAAAAAAAAATAGTAGCTAAAAACAGTCAATTGCCGACTAAAATTGAGTTTAGTAGCCAAAAGGGGACGTTTTTGACGACTAAAAACAGGTTTAGTCGCCAAAACTGCTTATTTTTAGGCGGAACTTAATTTTTTACCGACCAAATAATAGTTAGTAGCCGAAAATGATTAAATTGGCGACTAAAATTTTAATTTAGTCGCCAAAAGTGGCCTAAACTTTTTTTTAGTAAATAATTTATTTTTCACATAAATTATATTGAATTAAAATAATTATATTTATATATATTGTTTTGTATTAATACCGGTCAATATACTATATAAATAATATATATTGCATATATATTCATGTGATGTTGTAGTAGCATAGTGGAGGGAGTGTGTCGCAAAAAGGTTTGGAATGTGGGACGGTTGGCGCGGTTCTAAACTCAGAAAAAGCAAAAAAAGTGGGTTTTTTTTTTTCGACGGAAACACCTTTGGCGACTAAAATTATTAGTCGCCAAAAGTCTTTATTTTGGCGACCAAGCCGTTTAGTCGGCGATTCAGTGAGTATTGGCGACTAAATTATTAGTCGGTAAATGTATGATTTTCAAAAGTGTAAAACACTATTGGCGACTAACACTTTGGTCGCTAAAGACCTGTATTTTGGCGACTAAAAAATTATTAGTCGCCAATACCTACGCTGACCACGTATACGCGACAAATGTGGCGACTAAAAAATTTTGTCCGGTAAAGTAAAATTTCGACTTTCGGCGACTAAAAACAAACTTTTGGCGACTAAAAATTTAGTCGCCAAAAGTGCTTTTTCTTGTTGGGCAATAAGTTTTATGTGATATAATTATCAAAATATCTCTAATAAAATGAAAGACTTACGTGTAGGTCTTAATAAGTGGACTTATTGTCTAATAAATCCTATGATAATTAATAGCGTTTTCATCAAACATTATTAAAAAAAAAGTCATTAATTGTTAATTTTTAGCAACAATTTGAAAATTTTGTCCCAAAAATGTTACTAATTATAAGTTTTAATGATAGTTTAAAAAAATTGTCACAAAAAAGTCACTAATTTTTTAGTGATAATTTATAAAAATCTTAATAAAAAAAAAAGTCACTAATTGTCAATTTTTAACTACATGTAAAAAATTATTTTTAAAGACAGTTTTATTAAGATTTATTTTTAATAGGACTTGATAGGAATTAAGTTTAACAATTAGGACCTACTGGTAGTTTACTCTAATAATAATAGGGTGAAATGTGTATTAATGTTCACATTGAAATATTTTGTGATATAAACATTCACCCTGTCAAATATGAATGTTCGCATCACCAAATTGTTAAGAGTTCAAAAAATATTTATAAGAGTAAATTGTGTATAAAATACCTTAAATATAAAAATTAGGATTTGATGGATCAAATGTTTAAATAATAGAACTTATTAAAATATAAAAATACATTATAAACTAATTAAGATACAGTACTTGAAAGCTGATTTTTTAATAAGTTCGTCATTTTATTAATATTGCCATCTTTTATGGATCCACGTAGAAAATGAGAAGTTTAGAGCAAGGTGGAGAAGGACGGACGGACGGACGGAATGGATAGGTGATAAATGGGCAAAACAATATGAACAGCTAATTGCTTAAGTTTAGTTTGAAGTTTTTAATGAATTTTTAAATTTGTTAAAATTTGATCTGTTAAACTTTCAAGTTGATATGAAACAAGTTTTGTCAAGCCAAGGTTAAATAATTTAGTATTTTTATATAATTTTAAGTTTATCAAATTGAATTGAACGAGTAACTAACTGTTTAAATTTAATTTGAATAATTTTTATAAATTCTAAAATATGTTTAAAATTAATTTATCTACTTAACGAGACGAATTCAAATGAATTTTTAGCATACCAAATATGAATTAAATTCGAACTTTATGGTTGGTTTTACCCCTCTTAAATAAATATTCATTTGTCTGGTGAGTAAGGAATGAAGGTAGAACTCCTTTTGAGACATTTGCATGGCAATAAGGAATAGGAGGAGGATTCCGGTCCAAAATTTGATCTGGATTGGAGGGGTTTGTTTGGGCTGGTGGGGTTCATAACAGGTCTCGTTTCGATGATTTGAATAATTCATTTTATCAGACATTTCATGTATTTCATTCACAAAAAAAATAAAAATTAGATCAATCAAATAATTATAACTTCTTCAATTTACTATTTTTTCACTAAAAAAATGGACGATAATTGTGTTTTTAAAAACTGAATCATACATTTTTTTGATGACAAAAATAATAAATTAAACAAGTTATAATTATCAGACCTATCTAAAAAAAAAAGTTACAGTTATCAAATCGATATAATTATTATTATTTTTTTTTTTTGGATGAAATACATGAGTGCTCGACAAAATAAATTATTGAAGTTATCGAAACGAGACCCGTGATGAATTCTATAGACCCAAATAATCTCCTCTAATTCAGATTTTAGACAGGAGGAATCCTCCTCCCAAGGAATAAAGGTAGAACTCCTTTTGACACCACCAAATCCTTTTTACCGAAAAAGAGAAAGAAAGTTTCGTTTTTATTCCATTTTTTGTTTATTAATACCTTTCTTTATGCATGTTGGAGAATAATCATAATATCAAGCAATGCCAGTATTTTCCTTCACCCTTCCTTTCTTGCTCAACCAAAAAGAGGTAGCATATGTTCTTTTATCTTGTGATTGGATCATGGATTTATATCAAAATTTAAAAAGAGAGATAAAAAAAATAAGTGAAATATGAATAAAATAAAAATTCATAATCCAAACACAGCTGGAAGGTTGGATTTTTCTCAAGTTCAAGTATGAACTTGACTGTTTTGTTTGGCTTTGTGGGGTTTACTATGCGTCTCGTTTCGATGATCTGAGTTATTTATATTGTAGGATATTTTGTGTATTATCTATGAAAGAAATTAGGTTGATTTAGCATGCTTTTAAAAATAGACTTATTATTTTTTAAAAACAAATGCGATAAAATGAATAGACTATAATTATCAAATTGATCTAATTTTTTTTAATAGATGATATATATGAAGAACTCTATAAAATAAATGTTTCGAATTATCGAAACGGCACTCGTGGTGAACCCTACGAGCCCGAACATGACTATAAAGTTCATATTTAAACTTGAGAGAAGCAAAATCCGTTCTCTTAAAATAACTACTAGGGGTGAGCATGGTTCGATTTGATTCAGCTTTTAAGTAAACAATGACCAAACACTCACTATAAGAAACTAAGGTTTTAGAAACAAAAATTTATAGACAAAATCACTTTTTAGAGACAAAATACTTTTGTTGCCAAAAGTTTATTATTTTATTTTTAGCAACAAAATTAGACATTTGGTGATGCATTACTAACTTTTTGGGACCAAAAGTTGTCTCAAAAAAAAAAACCCTTTTGGAACGAAGTTATTTTGTTCATAAAAATTCATTTATTAGCAACATTTTAAAAATTTTGTCGTTAAAAGCTTATTTTTTGACTTTTCGAGACGATTTCTTGGCGAATGTCCTTGCTGCAACTGAAATTAGTCCCTAAATATTTTTCACAACAAAATATATATTTTTAGAGACAAAAAAAACTTAGTTTCTAAAATTGTTATATGTTGCAGCGTATCTGCGGTTCCATAAAATTTGAAACCAAATCAAACAATGAAAATCTTGTAACCAACCAAATCAAACCATGAAAACGCGGTTCAATTCGGTTTGGAGCAGTTTGGAACTACAGCCTTGATGAATTTTGTCATCATTCATAACATAATCACAACTTGCTCAAATATCTAGTAATATATCATAATTTTACAAACAAAATTGTATACAAGAACACACTTGTAAATAAAGGGTTAACAACATATGAATATATATAAGATACTAATAAGATACTTGAGTGTCTATCATGAATAACAAAATATATATATATATATATATATATGCATATATTTAAATGGTCTGGTTCGATTCCAAATTGAAACCATGACTATAAAACCACAGACCGAACTGTCAAGTACAGTTTACATATTTTGTTTACATATTTTAATAACCAAGACTGAACAATGCATTGACAAAACCAAACAAAACCGTGTGACTTGGTCTGAATCGAATCAAAAGTAGCAACACTCTCCTATCTTAAAACAACAATTATAGAAATCACTAATTTTAGAGCTCTAAAAAGACCACTAATGACATGGCACTCAATAAAAAAAGAAAAAAAATACAACACCAAAGTCAAAACATCAAATCATTCATGGTAGGGCCTACTGTCACATCATTTTCCATCTTAAAATGAACAAATAAATAAATAGAAAGTAACAGCACTCCGTTCAAAGTAAACAAAACTAAAGTCTACGTCAGTGCTTTCCTCAACGGTAAGTCAGTGCTTTCCTCAACGGTAAGTAAGCAAATCAACGGCGCTCAACGGCTAACAAAAATAAAATATTATTAAGACTATGTTTAGCATGGTTATTTGGGTTAAAATAGTTATGCAGGATAAAATTGATTATTTTAGTCAAATATAATAAAATGTCATATCTAAATTATAATTATTTATTTTTTCTTTCACAAAAATTAAAAAAATCAAAAAATACTTATCTCAAATGAAACTTTTTAGTTCCAAGTTAAATGGGTTTCATATATAAATCTCACATTATGCTTTGATTTGGCATAGGCTAAAATGAGATTGGGAGGTTAAAATAGCTATAAAAAGGCAAAATAGATTAAAAAATCAATAACATAAAATATTATATCCAAATTATAATTATTTTAATTTTTTTTTCACAAAAATTAAAAAAATTAAAAAATCTACTCCAAACAAATTTTTTAACCCAAGCTCTCTATAAATATACTCTCCTGCTAGGGCAAGACACCACCAACTCACAGCACAAGCAAAGAAATTCGGAAAGTATCATGTTAAAAGTAATTGCAGGAAGAGATGGTGCAAAGGGGAAGAACTCAAAGCAACAAATCGAAACCAGGGTGTTGGAATCTATCGTGATAGCTTCCTTCACAATTGTAATAGTTTTGGTAATCCTTCCTTGCGAATACATAAACGGAAGCCCAGTTCCCACGCTCATATTCAAGGGACTCCCTTTCACCTTCCAAGCATTCGTAGTGTCACTTGCCTTCGCCTTCGCCGCCTCGTTGAGTGCTTTGTTAATCCATGATCACAACAACTCATTTCTCACCAAGCTCTGTCAATTCATTTCAATTGGTTCCATCACATCTGCTCTGTCTTTGTTGCTTTGTGCCATTTTTAAGTTTTTTTTCTGTATTCATCCGTGTGATAAGTTTTCTTGCTTTTGTAAGTTTCTTTCTTAGTACTTACGTTTTTTTTTAATATATTTCTACTTCAATTTAATCAAAATATTTCTTATCAGTGTGTACAATTCTGGTATTGTAATACCTCTCCTTAAATTTATTTATAGTAAACCTTACTCTATTGTAATATCTCTGGTATTCTCATTAAGGTTTGTGTTGGACAACCATATGGTTTTGGAACTACCAGGGAGATTCAAGGTTTAATGATATGTCATGCCCACTTTTTATTATTTGAATAATATTATCATATTTATTATTATAATCAAATTTTATTAATAACATGTGGAAGCTATATACCTTAACATCAATAAATAATATAAGTTCTCTTATTTGTATATACGTTGGATGCCAAAAAAAATTACATTTAAATGAAATGTCCGTAGGCTTGCATTATTATATAAAAAGAAAGAGTTTAACCCTTTTATAATAATGACATATCGCCAACAAATATAAGGTCCCTTGGCCATCAATTAAAAAAGATTCTTCGACGTTAAACCATTTTTCAATTTGTACGTGAAAAATGATTAGAAACGTGAGATGAATATAAAGTTTAATAGAGATCCCAAATGATTTTAAACAATAATAACATATCGATAGTTATGATTATGAATGCTCCACATCATATCATATAAATAACGTGACAATTTTATAACCAAAATATATTTACACAAGTACATATCTCCCAAATCATCCTCTTTAATTAACACAATATGGTATAAAATTATTTCTTTTCTTTCTAGCTTTTTATTTTTGTTCAAAACAATTGCATAACGACACTTAGTTTTGAAAATATGCTCACATACACCAACTACACTTTCGTCTTACGTCCCAACTCACCACACGTACACACCCAACCTGATTTATAGCCTTAAGCATAAATGCAAGGGAACACCCACAACAATATACATATACATATATCTCCAAATGTGAATAATGAAAAACAACACATACTTCTATTTCTACAGGCCCAAGGCACTGAGGGCTAATGGTACAACCCACATAACACAACATGCTTTATTGGTCTCACCTGGACAAAAACGACCTGCATATCACGCTTTATTGGGCGCAAACCGAAAGGAAGAGGAATCTTTGTCAAGACAACACGTTTTATCGACCCCACCTGGAAGGAAACGGACCCCAATTCACACTTTACCAGGCACAAATCGAAAGGGAAAGGAAGCTCTGTCAAGGCGCTACGCTTTATCAGTCTCACCCGGTGGGAAACAGACCCTTAATCTCATAACACAACACTCTAGATTACATTGAAATCTACAAACATAACACATACATATATTCTATTCAACAGCAATAATATCATTTTTCACCGATTACCAACGACAAAACCTTTAACAATTAGATACACGACTCTCTTAAGTCAAATCCACAACCGGTTCCACAATTCAAATCATTAACGTTTTCAATGAAATCATTTCAAAACAACCATTGCCCCTAATCACTTTTCACTTTCCATTTTCTATTTCATTTCGCAAAAGAGTTACAAACGCCATTTTATTTTCAAAACCAAACCCGTTCTTGTAAATCTTCAACACTCACAATCATTAGCCAAAATCCCTTTTTAATTGTCAAAATACCAATTGGCGGATACACAATTACAACCCAACACAACATAACATTAACCAAAAATCATAAGACCCGATTAACTTTTTTTTGTTGGAACAATCTTCTGTGTAAATGAAATAAATTAAAATAATTCAAACAAAATAAAATAAAACTTACAGAATTTATTTTGTTGAACCGAATAAATAATTAAAGACCAAGTCGAGTGTGTGATACTTTGTCCTTAAGACAGATTCGCCCCGCTACGGTACTTACGGTTGAGTGGCGTCTATCTCCCAAGATACAATGATCTTCACAAATTGTAGTAGTACTCCAAACAATTTGTTCAGCGAACCAAACCTGTGTTCTAACTCTCTGAAATATATTCTAAAACTAATATGAAGAATAATGCAAAAGTGCAGAATTTAGGACAGCAAAGAGACAATTTGCAGACTGATTTTTCGGATCCTTAGACTGCCAGAAATGTCAAGTATTTATAGGCACAAAATGCTAACCCGAACAGGTACCATTTTGAATTGAACAGGTGTGTTTTGAATTGAACAGATACAAGTTTAAATTCAAATAGATCTGGACATATGTTTGAATCTGTAACTGCCGTGTTAAAACTGTAACTGCCAGGGCAGTTTCTGTAAGGAATTTCAGACAGAGGAGACTTAAATGTTGGACAAAAAATTGGAATTCAAATTTGAATTAAATTCCCGCAATATTTTTTTTTGAAAAAATTAATATAAGAACCGATCCACACCCGCGCCCGGCTCGGCCGGACGGACGGCGGTGGCGGTTTGGGCTAAGGTTCACTTTGTCCATAACTCCTCTCTTCTACAAACTTGGGGTGCCCCTTGGGGCCCAACCCAAGTGTTGTAGGCTAGAGCTTATATACTCAACAAAACTCTCTTAAAGTTTCAATGTGGGACAACCCTTTCCAAAGAAACCCACATTTACTTCCTTAAATTTTCTATTCCATGAACTCGAAAACGACGTCATGTTCCCATTCACTCATAAATGGTTTTGACGAACCGTCTTCACCGTGTGACTTGCCATGCGGTAAGGAACACTTCACCTCTTCGGATCTACCCCAAAAGACGGTTAGGACCCACTCAATTTTGGGCTCAAAGATGGCCCAAAATAAGCCTTTATAAACCAATTTTTCCAACATTTTTTAGCAACCAAAACTTTAATTCATTAATGTAAATACATAACTCAACAATTACTCAACTTTAATTCATTTCGTTTTATTAAACCCTTAATTATAAATTAGGACTTTTCACCACTATCAACATAAACGTGATTAACTACCTCTCAATTTACGAAATCAATCCAAAACATAATTATTTAACTCTAAAAATTCAAAACCCTAAACCTTCTTCATGTCTTTCCAAAATCTCATAGCAAAACATGCTTTTAATACGATAAAAACTACTACATGTCTATATATAACGAGATATTGAAAATGAGTAAAAAAAATCCCTACCTCTCGAAGCGAAGAGGAGAAAAATCAAAAAATCCACGGCAACGAAAATACGATCTGCTCAGATTAAAAGGAAGCCCTCCCCGAGCTCTACATTTTGGCATATGGAATTAGAGGTCAAAGATGTTTCGAAATAGATAAAATCAAGGGGTTAAAGAGCTTGGAAACTCAAAAATAGCGGAAAGATGGAGAGAGAAGAAAGAAAAATCTGGAAAAAAAAATTAAAAAAAAAAAGAAGAAGAAGAAGAAGAAGGAAAAATGAGTCAAAAGTGGCTTTTAAAGTGGCTAACTTCAAACAAACCTCTCAAGCGATGAAACAAGCACTTGGGCATTAGAGACACATTACCGCTTAAGCGGTAAAACTTCCGTTCAAGCGTAGAACTCACGCTCCCAAAATCGCAAACTGTACAAGGAACAGACCACTTGAGTGAACAATTACCGCTCAAGTGAATATCAAAAGCTCACAGAATCTTAAACTGCGGACCAAAGTATTGGATGATTCGAAAGACCGCTTCAGCGAACAAACCTTTGCTTGAGCGAAGAGGAAAACCTCATAGTGCTACATGATACAACTCCCATAATTCAAGTCATCTAATCTTAAAGACTAAAATGCAAAATTATTTGACAATAGCAGCTTTTTAGATAAAAGGGACTGGAGAAAAAAAAAAATTTTGTAAGATCACCATTATTGTCTATCTAAATATCAGTGCCGATGAACATACATAATCATATAAAAAATAAAAACTGAGAGATGCGCTGCTCCAAAATAGAAAATAAAAAATTGCGACATGAAAAAAAAAAAAAAAACTATATTATGAGGCTACAAAGAAATTGACAAAACTTTCTTTGATGTTGAAGTTGTTTGATTCCACTATAGAATGTAGTATTTTTCAATTATGGTCGAACTAAGGTTTTAATTTCAGATAACTCATCCAAAGCATATAACAAGGTGTACTAAGGGGATTAGATAATCTCTAACCAATGTAATTATATTAAAATTGTAGGATTTGTTGTGTTTTCTTCAAATTTCAATGGATGTCGGTGTAATTTACTTTTCTTTTACTTGAAAGTTTAACAAATTTAGGTGACAATTTAACATCTTTAAAAATAAAGACTTCAACCGATGTCTCAAATTTGTTATTTTATTTTATTTTTATTTCAATCTTTTTTTATTTCAATTTGTGTTTCAATTTTTTTTTTCCTAGATAAAGGGTACTTAATTTGGGTTCTACATAATAATAATAATAATAATAATAATAATAATAATAATAATAATAATAATAATAAACACCATTCATTCCTCTATCAAATTTACTAAATGACACCCAAGCAAGTGAAAACGTAGTTGTAGTGTTCAATAATGCTATGATGATGATCATATTTTGTTATTACATACATATTGGTTGGAGATGCTGTTTAGCCTAGGTATATATCATAATCTTTAATGAGATGAAGAATTAAATGTATGATTTGGTTTGGGTTTTGAGTTTAGAGTTTTGAATTGTATAAGGTTTTTTTTATGTTGTGTGGCATTTTCAGTCAGATTTAGACAAAAGTCATATTTAACAGTAAATTGGGAAAGATTAGTAACATTAAGAACCAAAATGAGAAAAAATAAATTTGAAGGCCCAAAACAAAAAATTAGTCTAAAAATTAGTCTAACTTAAAGGGGGCAAAGTGTAAGTTATCCTTTTTTTAACGTGGATTCCGCATTCAAAAGCAAAAGCAAAAGCAAAAGCATCAATTGAGAAAAACATGAATTAAAGGTGTAATGAGAAAGAAAGTTAAAATCATACCGTAGCTAAGAAACCTCACCTCATTAGCAGAGTATTTCGCCAAAAAACCATACTTTGCGTAAGAAGTTGCTCAATTCTTGGTAAGGGTAAATTAATATCTTCACTGGTTCAAACATTTGGCAGTCTAATAGAGTACTAGTAAAGGAAATCACCCCAAAAAGAAAGCCCAAAGCATGAGTTGGCAAGACAGAATATAAAGGCAAACTGGACCAAGAATGAGAAAATGAGAGCCAAAACACCCTAGTAAAGTAGTACACACTCTTATAGTGGTTAGGGAAAAGTATTTTTTTTTTTTTTTTTTATTTTATATCTTTCCTGATTTTATTTATAATTATATTAAAAAAATTTATTTTTCCAATCTTTCTTGTATACATGAATGTAAAAGTATAAAAAAAAAATTTAAAAATTCCAAAAAAATTTAAAAAGCCAAAATAAGCAAAAACACACACACAAAAATATTTTTTTTTATTTATGTTTTGCTTATTTTTGTCTTTTCTAATTTATTTTTTTTTTGAAATTTCTTGATTTTTTCATTCGTCTCGTTGAGTAAAATCTAAAGGTCTACAACCTTTTTAAATAAAAAACTTACTAAAGACAAAAATAAGCCAACAGAAAAAGGCACCAAAAAAACAAACCCCAAACACTTATATATGGGTATATATTAGTAGAAATTATAAATAAGTAGGTACGTCTTAAAATAATTATATTATCGGTTAAATCATTTTTAGTGCTAGTCTAGCACAGAAAAATGGTTGGACCAAACATAAGAAAGATTTGTACACGAAAGGCTGTATTATTTTCTCCATATCCAACTTAAATGTAATTTTTCCTATATATTACATTGACTTCTCCTGAATTTAATGAAATTAAAAGGATCTTCCCTGAAGTTTTTGAAATGACAAAGACCTCCCATATTATGGCTGATAGGTAAACACTGTTAACCTATGTTGTCTTTCACTCTTTCACCCCTTTTTATTTTTTTTTAAATAGCGAAGAACACTTTATTGATGATAACCAAGTAATACAATGACAAGAGTTACATCCATAAAGACAGAGGGTGCAAAGAGCATCATCGCTAAACTATCTAATCCCAACGAGATTGGCACCAAACAAGCAAGCTCAATCATTTGCTAGCACCACTCACAATTGGAGAGAAACCAACCAGAAAAACAAGAAGAAAAACAGAGAACAAATTAACACTCCCAACACTCACAGCCACCTGCCAGAGATACACCTCCTTACTTGCCTAAGATTAAACACAAAATCTTGCACAATGAAATTATGCTCAGTGTACAATGGTTTCAGCCAAACAGCAACTCTAACTTTGATCACTTGACATAACTCAGCCAAGATTGGAGTTGATGCATTGAACACAACATCATTTCTAAGCTTCCACAAAGACCACAGCGCAACCAGAGGGACTCCCTGCCATATCTTTCTCTCTTTACTGCTGAAGCATTCCCCATCCCACCATAAAATTATTCCTTCAACAGATCCAGGTAATGCCCCTTGAACATCCCACCAGTTTAACATTTCAGCCCACACATGCCAGACAAACGGCAAGACACCAACACATGATCCACTAATTCATTCACAGTTTTGCATGACACACATAAAGTTGAAGCACTGTTTTGAAGCACACCAATTTTTTGAAGAAACACTGAGGTTTTAAGTCTACTCCTCCATGCTAGCCACCAAAAAAATTGTACTTTGGGAGGCAAATATTTAACCCATACTAGTTTGCTTATTCTCAGCCTAAGGTTAGCACATGGACAAGCCCCCTTAAATACAGAGGACACAGAAAAAACTCCAGATGATTCAGTTGCCCAAACAGGCTTATCCATCTGATCAACCACAAGAGTAGGTGCTGAAACTAGAAGGTTTCTAGGACAAAAAACCTCACACTCTTCCCAGTGATACAGCCTTCTTCTGAAATTGAACACCCAATTCTCTTCCACTTCCTTTCACTCAGATACATGCCAGACAAACCAGCCTTCTTTCACCCTTAGTTATTTATATTTAAGTAAATTACACTTACACCTCCTTGAGGTTTGTTTTTAATATAAATTCCCTTACTTCTTGGAAAATTACATTGACCCATATTAGTGTCTGTCTTTTAACATGAAAGTTAAATTACTATATTACCTTTCCATATCAATGCAGAAGGATATTAATATTCTCACTCAATTATCATCTGTCTTCCTGTTTGTAATGGTGTAATTTTATATTTTCAATTTATCTCATTATAATAGAAACAATACTAAAATTACTATTTTATCTCATTTCACACATTTAAAATAAATTAAAATTTTTATTTTACCTATTTACACCCCCAATATCTCAAATATACCATCATCATTAACCTCTCGCATTTTCTTTACACTCACTATCTTATTTTCTTTCACTCTTTTTCCCTTACTTTTTCTCAGCTCTTCCTTAATTCGTTATCTTTATTTTCTCGTATATTTATCTCTCCAAAATCTAGGGTTTCAAAGGTGGTGAGAGAGAGTGACAAGTAGGATTTTGTGACGACCGGGTCTTTGTTTTCCTTGCTTTCTTTCTTTTTTCACTCCGTTCTCTTTCACTCTCGTTGGGTTTGAAACGTTTGGAAATTATTCCCAAATAAAGCTCTTGTTCTTGTTGTGTTCGGTGTTGAATTGCACATGCTCCGGGGGGTGCTCGGTTGAGTTCGGGGTGTCCGGGAGCAATCAACTAGAGTCTTGGGCTCCTGGATCAGGGCCGCACGTGCGGGGGCCCAGAGCCGCACGTGCGGATTGAGCCCGCATGTGCGTGAGGGTTAGGCCCCACGTGCGGAAGGGAGGAGCTTTGGTGGGTTGCACACTGCCTAAAAGGCAGGTGTGGGCTGAGGTGCAGGTGAACCACCGCACATGCGGGGATAAGGGCCGCACATGCGGGAAAAGGCGCTCCGCACGTGCGGGGATGGGTGTCGCACGTGCGGCACTCTGGCAGTCCGAATCTCTGTTTTTTTTTACGCTTTTGGCCGAAGTTGTATCACATTTTGGGCACTTTTCTCTCATTCTAAACTTCATTTCTCTCCTCCTTCTCTCTAGAAACCCTCACCAAAACACTAAAACACTTTGATTCTTGTAATCCTTGCGTCTAGATCCTCATCATTTCTTGCCAATCTTGAAGATCCAAGTTAGGGCTCCTCTTGGTGTGGTGGAGATTGAAGAATCAACCATTTTGACTCTAGGGTTTCAACACTTCATCATCAAACTTTGAGGTAGGGATTTCTTGAGTTATATATGCATGTTTTGCTAAAGTGATGTTGATTTTAAAGCTTTCTTGAAGTTATGGTGTTGATTTTGATTTTGCTCTAAATGTAGAAGGAGTTTTAAAGAAATGGGTTTTTATCTCAACCCCTTTTTAATCCATGAGGATATTCTTTTACAAAACTTTAGAAAGGTGATTTTGGTGGGATCTTTACCAAAGAAATAGGAAAGGTTTTGTCCTTGATGAAAAACCCTAAAATTTGGGGATTTTGGAAAATAAGAAGAAATGCCTATGAAATTCCTTATTGTCTTGTGTCAAGAGGATGACTGAGAGTAAATGTCATTACATGTTTAGCAAAATAGCAATCTATTTGATGTATGAGAAATGAAATAGTATTGTAACATATTTGTTAAACACTTGAACATGTATTGTTTGGAAGTGCCAAATGGTTGTGTACCATGAATTGTGAAAATAGTAAAATCTTGGAGATTGACGTTGAGAATATTACATGTAGTCTTGAGGAGGCTAACTTGTCATGAATTGTGTAGGGTGAGAGATTGATGTTGCTAAGAATTGATGGCATGTGGTTAATTTGTGAAATAACATTGATAAGAAGGAAATGAGAAACTTAATAAATTGGTGTTGTGGTAGAGATATTTAAAATGGGAAATGCTATTAGGCATGGAGAAATCATTGTATTGCATACTCATTTAATTTAATATCATGCATTGTAAATTTGGATTGAAGATATTTATTTCATGATTGAAAAAAGGTTTTGTAACAAGAACAACGGAAATGCGTATGGGGTAAATACGTTTGGTAAGTTTGGTTAGGAGGTGTAGATGAAATGATAAGTTGGCCTGAATGTCCGAGGTGAAAGACCGAAAACACGTGCGGAGGAGGTACCACTTCTCTTCCGGTTAGCAACCGGTAAAGTGGGGTTATTGGTAGTGCTTGTTGAGCCTACTTGCAGACACCAACCTAGGGATTACTTGAGTTGTATTTACCACCCCTATTGATTTAAAGGATTTGAAGTTTTGAAATTGATGAGATTGCTTAAGATTATTAAAAACATGGTGATTTTCAAGTTGTGCATTTAAAATGAAGTTCTTCTTTATAATGGCATGGCATGTCATCACATTTGCATATGATGTTAAGGAGTTTTGCATAACTATATATACTTTGTGAGAATTCTCTACTGGGCTTTATGCTCACCCCTATGGGATTTTGGTGCAGGTAAAGATGTGGTAATCTCGTCGAGTTGATGGCGTGGATATGTTTTGTGAAGAGTAGATTGCTCTTTTATTTTTGTTGTAAATTTTTGTAAGCCAAGGGCTAAACATGTATGGGTCCGAGAGACCATTTTGTGTAACCGGGCTATTGCCTTGGAAGATGTAAGCCCTTAACGGCATTTTAAATTATTTGGGACTAGATGCTTCACATGCTATAGATTCAGTTATTTTCTTATCATTAAATGTATATCCGCATGTAGAACTTTTGTATAAAACCTTGGAGATTTATGATGTAAAGGTTGGAGAATAGTTATATTTAATTAATGAAAAACCAAAAAAACCGGCTAAACTGATTGAATCAAATCAAACCAGTCCTATTTGGTTGGTATTTTAATATGAATCGGTCTGTTCGGTTTTGAAAATTATTTCTTTTTTCAATTTTCGGTTCGGTACCGGTTTTGACATATTGTACACCAATTTTTACCGAAACCGACCGTAGATGTTTACATATATTAAAATTATTGTTTTAAGTTTTGGTTTATTTTGATGTTAAGACTTTGGTTCTTAAATTATATTTTATTTCTACTTCTAATTCAGTAAAAGCTTCAAGCATTAGTATTTATTAATTTTTTTTCGTTTGTATTTTTGTGAATAGTTGGATTGGATATGGTTAAAATTATGTACAAATGGCTAATTTAATATTTTTATATAAATTATTTATTATACTACAAATTTAAGAAATGACTCATTTTGAAAGTACTTAAACCGATTAAACCACATTGAGCCGAATCGTTTGAATCTGTGCAATTTTGTAAAAAAATTGGTTAGTATCAATTTTCAATGTAATAAAACCAACATAATTAGTTTGGTGCAAAATTTCACCAAAATACCGACCGTTCTGAACCGATTACATCTCTATTGGCAGGGAAAGAAAGATCTAGGAAAAGAAGTGAAAATAAAAGGAGGACAGTGGCAAGTGGTGGAAAGAAGAGTGTGTCATGACCCACCTCGATGCCTAGCTAGGGTTGGATTCGCAACTAGTTAAATTCTAAAATTTCTAAAATTAGTTTGAAATAACTAAATTAAATAATATAGCGGAATGAAATACAAAATGTAGATAAATATTTGAAGCGTACATGGGAATTACTATTATGTAACATAAGTCAGATAATAATTACAAATAAACACAAGGGAAAAAACAAAAACAAAAAACACGATGTTCATCTCAAGTCTAAGTCCTGATTAATGGGGTAAAACCATTCTTTCTTAAGTTTATTCACCTGAAAGGATTTTAACAGCTATAAGCACATGGCAGAGTGAGAAATATTATATTAAGAGCATAAGGGTATGCAAATCAACATGGATAGTTATTTAGGTTAAATGATGAATAGTTTGGTATGAAAAATTTATTTTAAATAACAGACATACAATACAAAAATCGTATATGCAAAACAATTATAACCACGGTATATAACAGAATAAAGGGTCAATGGATCCATGATAGACAGAGGGCCACAAAGTGACTAATTAGAGGGCCAATGGTTATTTAAGTCCCCCAATGCATGGGACCGTTAAAGGGTCACTAAAGTGACAATTCAGATGGCCAATGGTTATTTAAGTCCCCAAGGTATGGGACCTCCGTGGTGGTACTTATAAAAATAAATGGTTATATATTCATTGTCAAATAAATTCTAAAATTTAAACAACCATATCCATAGGTTTTAATTTTAAATAAGCAGGGCTCATAAAATGAATAACATAATTGAATGTTAATATAATTAAAAAAAACATGATTTGCATAATAAAACTTATAAAATAATAAAATAATTTATGGCTACTCAAGGTATAATATAACTTATTTGAATACGTGTTTCAAAGCATGTTATCAAGTTGTAGCATTCATATGCCACATTAGTAGCCGGCCTACCTTATTGCATTTTGCATGTGTTGCATTAGGCATTTTTGTATATAGTTAGGATCATGCATTGTTTCTAGCTAACTTTTGTTTTGGCTCGGAATACACTGTAAGTTTTACACTTTAGCATATTGCATAAGTGTGATTGCATAAATGCCATGATAGCATGCTTGCCATGAGGCTATTTGCTTAAGTGCTTAACTGCTTGAATGCCTATGGATGGAGGATTTGTTGCTTGAATTGGGACAATTCAACGAATGAATGTTTTAAGCCCACTTTGCGAAGTGGCAAATCATGTTTTAAGCCCATCATGTTTGATGGCAAATCCGCGCTTTAGCCCACCTGAGGGTGGCATTTTCAAACTATTTTTCGAAAACAAACATGAGTTGAATTCGTTCCAAGTCTTGCGACTTAGTCTATACTTGTGTGCTGTGCGCATCACATAATAAGTTAGCTAATAACCAGAATAAGAACACATGTGTTTATGAAAACAACATATTATGTTCAATAGAGGTCGATCTTTGATCGGGCGAGCAGGGGTGCTCATTTCAAGACCTTCCCCTCTCGTACCAAAGTTCCCGAGCCGAGACAACTTTGGTGATGACGGACACGTGGCCTTTGGCACGAGTCAGGGTTTCCTAAATTTCTCAAAAATAAAATATTTAGGTGGCGACTCTGTAATCTGGCAAAGCAGTCCAGTTTTGGCATTATTTGATCTAAAATCAATTTTCCAAAATGATTTGCCGGAATTGGACTCTTTGATGATTTATCAGTTTCACATTGCACTCTGTGAGAATAGATTCAGAACCGTGACAGGAGTTCAAACTGTGCGACCAATTTGAGCTCTCCGAAAGGGGGCGCGAAGAAGTCGAGTCCATAGTTTCTGTATAAGGTTTACTTCATGTTGTGGCCACAATTGTCTTACGTGTTCTGTTTGTTATGATAAAGGATATTGACATATGACCCATCAACTCCAGCATCAACAAATGCGACCATCTACTGTGGAGCAGAGATCATGTCACTTGAGTGGGATTGTAAATCAGTCCGTTTGGTATTTAATTCAACATCATATGAACATGTTTATTCATTTTCATGTTGGAGGATGATGTTTGATTGTCTGAAACCAGAAATTCATGGTTGTAATTTTAACTTCTTTTTTTTCTGGTGGCCAAAAGTTTCTCATAGGCACTGCTGATAGAGGCATTAAAGCATGGAATGTTGAAGCAAAGAGAGTTGTTTACGATCTCAGCACAACTGAAGCATTTCCAAGGTTATGATTGGATAATTTGGACCTGCTCAAAAAAACTTTAGTGATTAACTTTCTGCTCTATGCTTAGCTTCATGCATTTGGTGTACTGCAGTATCTTGGATCTAAAATGCAGCCCTCTGGAACCAATTTTTGTTTCTGTAGCAGCATCCAAAGGGTACATTCTTTGTAGACTCAATATTATTCTGAGTGTCTATATCGAATTCTTGATTTCTGTGAGTGGGAATGACAATTCTTTCATGGTTCTTAGGCCTCGTTTGGGAACCCTCCCTTTTGTCAAAAAGCCAAAAAGTTATTAAATTAGCCAAAAAGCCAACAATCCATACCAAAAAGTCAAAGATTGTCTTTTCTCTCTACTTTTTGCACATCTTTTCGTAAAAAGCCAAAAAGTCATCCCAAACATACTAGTTTTTTTTAGCTCATATTTTAGCCAAATAGCCAAAACGTTACTAAATTAGCCTGTTCCCAAACGGGACCTGTACATAAAAGTATCATTTGTTTGCGTGCAATGAGACTAAGGCTGAAGAGGATATGGATTAAGTTCTTAACAGTACACTTTTAGTCCCATTTTGCAACTTGAAGTAATAGATTTTGAAGAACTGAGTGGCAGATGTGAACACATAATACATGCTATTAGAAAATTATGTTTCCCTACTGTGCTTGTGTAGGAAAACATGCCTTCTGCATCAACAATCTCTATCATAAATATTACTCATTAAAAAAAAAAAAATCATGGTTTCGACTAATAATACATCAAAGGCTCTCTTTTTCTCTTCCTTCATTATTAGCCCTGCCCTTTGTCCCTCTTGTTTGTAGCTGCTTTCTTCCTTGAGCCATTACCACTCAAAGCTTATGTCCCGCTTTCTTTGTATTGCAGATAGTTGTTGTCTTGCTACAGGTCAATGAGCAGAAATCAATGAGAGGCATGTATGACATTATCTATGTCTGTCCAGAGACAATTTCAAGGTAAGAAGTTTATGTGATCCTACGTATTTTAAAAAGGTGCCTGCAATTATGTTTAATAAATAAAGATGTATACATTCTGCTGCAGGCTGATAAAACCTCTTCAAAGCCTTGTGGAAAGCCGCGGAATAGCACTATTTGCTATTGATGAAGTCCATTGTGTTTATAAGTGGGGTCATGATTTTCGACCCGATTACAAGTGTATATTTTCTATCCTCTTGAATATATCATTTGGTGTTTCTAGTCCATGTCACTTGTACAGACATGATAGTATTTGGATCTTTTGTAAACTAGTACAATTACCTTGGGAATCTAGTGATTGTCCCTAGCGACTATGTGGTGCAGTTCTTGTATGTGCAGGGCAGGTAAGATTGATTATGATTGACTCAATTTAAAAATATGGTATGAGGTTCATATATATGCATGAACAGAGAATAATTTCTATGCATTTCTTTAGTTTATCCACCATTAAAATTCCTATACTTCTATGATTGTGCAATGATTGGTAACATTGGTTCCACTCCACCTATGATTTGCAGTTCAAAGTTACCCAACCACTTATTTGTCCATAACCAAGAAAGTAGGCTGACACCCCATGTTTTGCTAGCTTTAAGCATTGATCGTGCATCAAACTTATCAAAGGTGAAATGACCACCACAACTTTTCCTGTTAATAGTGCTAGAATATGAAAGCACAAGGACTTCCCTATAAAAAGGTAATTTTTCTGAGACGTTGAGAATCCATAAGTGCACTTGACAAAATGAATGGTAGAATATGTAGAAATAAGTTTTAAACAAAAAACCAAACCACATAAAAAAGATACCAGATCCTGTTGCTGCAAGAACAAGGCAGTCTAGTGCCCATCTAACTTATAGATTTGTTTAATTTGCTGATCAAGGTAATTTATGACAAAAATGTCCCATTAGTAAAGTTCTTAGACATAGAGGTTGACAAAGATTATTTTCTTGGAAGTATTGCTTAAATGGATATGAAACTAACTAAATTGATTCTGGTGATAAGAATTTTTTTTTTTTTTTTTTTTTTTTTTAGAGTTTCTAGAAGTAAATTTCTTTTGTATTTTGATTATTATTTGAACAAGTGTTTGACATGCCTAAGTCATTACTGAAGTTTTGAAGGGCAGCTCAGAAAATGTGGCCCAATCTTTTGTTTCCAAGCCTGAAATGCAGAAAGTATGATACTTCTGATCTATTCATGAATTTTTTATTTTTGGGTTATTTGAAAGTTAGAAATTTTTCTTCTTTTAATTTGACTTTCTTTTGTGGGTGCTTTGTGCTTTTTCTGTAGTGTAATGATTCAAGAGTCCACTTTGTCCAAATTCAAGTCTGAAGTTTAGAGCTCACAGGTACTAACTTCATTGATCTTATTAGCTTGTAAATTTCTCTGTATGATTTTCATGATTTGCCCAAGCATTATTATTACTAAAGCAATACTATGAATTGCTAACAAACACATTCAATGTCATATCACTGCATGTTGGAAAATTTTGTATGGAGGGATTGAGTATAATGATATTTGATTTAAAATTCATGCAATAATTGTTGTGAATGTGTGTGTCACTCTTAACATGTCGTGCTTGCTTGATATTGATCATCACATATACTGTCAGTTGATGCATAACCACAGCAGAGTTGATTGATTCTCATATAGGTTGATAGTTTGGTTTTGGAGTTGCTAAAAGTCAATTTGTGTTTTTAGCGGTCTCTGAATTAATTTGTGTTTTCATTTTTCAGGTCAGAAATTGTTTACAGAGATGCAAAATTTAGTCAAAGAATTCAAGAAGTTTGTGCTTCAAATTTTTTCATTTTTTAATATATGTAATCACAGTTAAAATTTTTTTATTAATTCATTTGTATATACTTTTGAACATTCAATTTTTATTTATGAAATATATAATGTTATTCCATTCAATATGTGGTTGTGGTTGTGATTCAAGGATAGTATATGTGTGTATTACATTCTTCAATATTGATCATTCTTCAAATATGTTGAACCCTTTTTTTATCACACGCATTAATTGTAATGGCAAATGCAAATAACGTGTGATCTTATCTCATTATTAATCATAGGTTTTATTAGATATTAATCACACTTAAAATCTGTGATCTAAATGTTTATTATCACAGGTTTTAAATATTATTAATCACACTTAAAAGATGTGATCTAAATGTTTATTATCACAGGTTTTATTAGTTTTTAATCACACTTAAAATATGTGATCTAAATATTTATTATCACAGGTTTTATTAGTTTTTAATCACACTTAAAAGATGTGATCTAAATGTTATTAATCACTTAAAGCATGTGATTAAAAATGACCCTTTTTAATCACACTCCAAAATATCACACTTGGACAAAACTTAAAAAGTGTGATCTTTATCTGTTTTTGTAGTAGTGGCCTTCAGTGGCTCCGCTTCCACCTTCGCCCCTACTGCTTTGCCCAGTAGGGTTGCCGCCAGGGTCGTTGCTTCCATCTGCGCTGAGCAAAACCCTCTCATCAGGTCGACCTTCATAAATCGTGCCATACTCCGCACGGCCGCTTCCTCAACAACCCCCAACAGATGGTCTGCGGCGACCCTGGCTTCGCTCCCATCACTCACCAAGCAACTGACCATCGCGCGAACATGATACGTGGCAATCCTCAGTGCGGCGCTCGTCTCTGCTCCGCTCGCCCACTCTCTCTCTACCTCTTGACTTGGGGGCACTTCTTGTAAGGGTTTGTCCTTGGAGGGTAAGCCTGCCGACCGGCCGGCTTCTGCCAACCCTTGTTACTCGTCTACTTCGTTCACCACTTGGCCACTTAGGAACTTGTCCAAACCTTCCTCCGCCTCCACACCAACCCTGGTCTCCCCCTCCTCTACCTCTGGAGGCAACTCCACCACCCCCTTCTTTCTCATTCTTCAACACCGGTCCTCCCTCACTTCCCTCCGAAGCCACCTTCCTCTTCTTCTTTTTCTTCAACACCGACTCCATCTCCCTTTTGCTTCTCTCCTTTAGTGGATCCACTAGCACTTGCAAGGGCACAAAGTTAGTCAAGTCCTTCTCTCCCAAGGTCTTGGGGTGTGGTCGGACTGACCTCTTCACAACCAACTTAGGCGCGGCCTAATTGTTTTTCCTTATATTTATCTGCCACTGCAAAAGCTCACTTGTCCTCTGCCTCCTCAGCTTTCCTCCTTGCGTCCATCTCCTCTGGCGACGGATCTCCTTCGGCTGGTTGCGGCCACAGATTTAGGGCGAACAGGGCTGAGGGCTGGACGAAGTCATCCTACTTTAGCCCCTCCTTTACCTGTTTGACCCTCCTCTCTGCCTCAGCATCTAACTTTGGCTCTAACGACTTGGTGGGGACTTTCCAAATTGTGCGCACTTCTCTTCCGCCGCTCATCGACACAAAAAACCACTTTGGCCACTAGCCCTTCATCGACGAGGGTAATCCCGCCACCAACCCCCTTCCTTCTATGGCTTGTAAGGTCACCCATGTCTCCTGTTGCCCTGACGCCTTTTAGCATGAGAAAAATTCGTCCACCGTCATTTTCTCTTCTCCAGTCGCCCGTGGCCACGCGATTGCGTACGCAAATATAATTTTCCATGCGTTCAACATTAGTTGTCCTGGGGCCACCTCCAGGCTATTTAGCACATCGACCACTAGCTGTGGGAGGGGCAACCTCACACCCCCTCACAGCACTTCTTCGTACAGAGCGAACTCCATTGGCCATGCATCAAAAGCCCTGTCCTTCGCCATGGGCATTCTTAACTCTACCTCTACCAGAATCTGGTATTTGCTACATAGCTCCTCCAGATCCTCTACCACTAGCGTGAATTTGTCAGCCTTGGTATGTCAGTGGTCCTGTCATGAACCGAACCCGCCCCCAAGGGTTAAGGACATAACCGGCCAGTAATCCCGAGATTACCTACGGCCTCCATACAAAACAGACATAACTTATCAGAGTAAAGGGGCCAAACGGAAGTAAAATTTAAAACTTTGTCCATAGAGCTGTGCTTATGTGCACACCAAAACAAACCATACACATATACATTAATAACCCACATCAAAAGTGTAGTAGTATAAGCTTCTTTACAGACAGGATCATCTAAACTGAGTCAACTCATAGCAAACTATAGGTGAATATATACAAGATCCTTGCCAACAAGAACAGAATGTAAATACGTAACAAAATGGCAAGGTTGGTCTCGTGCGTGAGACACAAGGCTGACTCTCCCAAAACTCCTGCTGTTCCTGGCTAACTTCACTGGGGCTGGGGTTGGACCTCACTTGGCTCACCTACAATTACATGAATGAGCGTGAGCGAATGCCCAGTGAATAATATCAAATAAACAAGTTACGTAAGCAATTATTTGGACATTGCAACAATCGGCCTTCGGCCCAGTCATTCATGTCAATCGGCCTTTGGCCCAATTATCCATTTCCATCGGCCTTTGGCCCAACCATTCATTTCCATCGGCCTTTGGCCCAATTATTCATTTCAATCGGCCTTTGGCCCAATTATTCATTTCCATCGGCCTTTGGCCCAATCATTCATTTCATCGTTCATATCCATTGGCCTTGGGCCCATTCATTTATATCAATCGTTCATATCCATCGGCCTTGGGCCCATTCATTTATATCAATCGTTCATATCCATCGGCCTTGGCCCATTCATTTATATCAATCGTTGTCTCCCAATCAAAATAATGGAATCACAAAGCTTACATACAGGTAAACAATTGGACAACGGTATACTTCAAATATCTTATTAAGATATTACTCACAGTGATCGGTTGACTGGTTCGCCCTGGAACTCGACCCTACACATGCCATGAACATAAGAGGGTCATTAACAATTCAATCCGTTCAAAATTCACATTTTCCTCTTTAGGCTTTATTATTATCTCATTAACTCATTTACAATGCTTAACATATGCCTAAGAGTGTTCACAAGTGAAAGAGAACGGAAAACGGAACACAGAATGCAAAAACAGAATTTCTGAAAACAGGGTCCCCGCTCGAGCGTAGACTTCCCGCTCGAGCGGACCCTTAGGCCTGCAGAAGTACTGGTTGTCTCCAATCCCCGCTCGAGCGTGCATTCTTCCGCTCGAGCGGACTCCATGTCACATAGCTCCCCGCTCGAGCGCCAATTTATCCGCTCGAGCGTGCATCATGTCTGCAGAAAAATATGCTGAGAGCTCGATTTCTCCGCTCGAGCGGCAGTCTCCCCGCTCGAGCGGACCTCAAAATTCTGGAAAACCCAGAATGTGTTCTTGAGCTCCAAACTCGACATTCAACCACATTTCTTGCATACAAAAGCCCAAATATCACATATACACATACTAACATGATACCAATACCAATTTACAACATTAGGAAGCTCAATTTCTCAAAATAGATACATGCATGGCTCAAATTGCTCCAAACCCATTACCAACACAACCAGTTCATGCATTTAACCCTTGTACTCTTATAATCTGTACATGCATGTGGTACATTACTCTCAATCTCAACTTATGTGATGAAGAGATGGTCAAGAACATGTTCTTCAACTAAAAACTCACATAGATCATGGATTTAGTGTTCAACCATGAAAATTCAAAGCAAATACATACATGCATGTAAACATTGACCTTCAATCCAACACATACAATTCAATTTCCTTTCAATCCTCATTCTTGACCATAAATCAACTTTGAATACACAAAATTGCCCATTAAACTCATGGATTACTTACCAAGGAGCTTGATTCTCACAATCTATGATCAAATCTTGATTAATCTTCAAGGTTCCCAAGCTTTGAGTTAAATTTGCACAACTCCTCTCCCTTTCTCTCACTAGAGCCGAATCTCCCTCTCTCTCAATGTCTAACTCAGATTTTGAGTTCTTAGAGAGCTAAAGGAGAGTGCAATGCCAATACACAAAAGCCCCCACTAGCAAATATTTTAATATAGAATAATGGGGTACTTAATTAATCAATTCAATCAGTTTAAATTGACCAGAATCAATTTTCAATTAAATTTCACCGTAGGCTTTAAAAATTATGCCAATTACAATGGCGTAATCAATTTTGGGTCCTGTGGCCGATAAGGCCCTCAATTTAATCCCCGAAGGGGACTATTCAAACAGATATTCCTACGGCGAACAGATATGAATCCAAAATCACATATTGGCACACAAAATCATGCTAAACACATAACTATAAACAAATTAAGGACCAGTTTAGCACAATACAGAATAGGGGTATCACAGTCTTCCCCCCTTTAGGAAGTTTGGTCCTCCAAACTTGATTTACCTTCGTCGGGAAACAAATGTGGGTAGCTTAATCGCATTTCCTCCTCTTTTTCCCATGTAGCATCCGTCCCATAGTGTTCTTTCCATTCTACTTTCACCATGGGGATGGACTTACTTCTCAACTGTTTCACTTGCCTGTCTACAATCCGTTCCGGCCATTCAGCATATTCCATATTTTCATCGATAGCAATCCGGTGATAATCAATCACATGAAGCGGGTCTCGGAGGTAACCCCTCAACATCGACACATGAAACACATTATGGATTTGCTCGAATCCCGGTGGCAAGGCAACTCTATAAGCAACTGGGCCAAGTCTCTCCAGAATCTGGAACGGCCCGATGTAACGGGGCGACAACTTGCCCTTTTTCCCAAATCTGATTTGGCCTTTCATCGGAGAAACACGGATGAACACATGGTCACCAACCTCATACTCAAGAGGTCTTCTCCGAACGTCTGCATAATTCTTTTGTCGGTCCTGAGCTGTTTTGAGCCTTTGGCGAATAGTCTTGATTTTCTCAGAAGTGTCCTGCACAATTTCTGGCCCAAGCAAAGTTCTATCCCCGACCTCTGTCCAACAAATAGGTGATCTACACCTCCTACCATACAAAGCCTCGTATGGTGCCATACCGATGCTGGAGTGGAAGCTGTTATTATAAGCAAATTCTGCAAGTGGCAAATAATCTTCCCAACTCCCTTGAAAATCCAAAGCACACATGCGAAGCATATCTTCCAAGGTTTGTATCGTTCGTTCTGATTGCCCATCTGTTTGTGGGTGGAATGCAGTACTGAACCTTAGTTCTGTTCCCATAGCTTCCTGCAAACTCTTCCACAACCTAGATACAAATTTCGGATCTCTATCCGACACAATGGATACTGGAACACCGTGTAAACGGACAATCTCATCAACATAAATAGTAGCCAATCTATAAGCAGTAAACGTAGTCTTGACAGGCAGAAAATGTGCGGATTTAGTCAATCTATCAACTACAACCCAAACAGAATCCATACCTCGTGAAGTCCGAGGTAGGCCAACGACGAAATCCATAGTCACATGTTCCCACTTCCATTCAGGAATAGGGAGAGGTTGGAGTAGACCGCCTGGTTTCTGATGTTCAGCCTTAACTTGCTGACACTGAAGGCACTTGGATACATATTCTGCAATCTCTTTCTTCATTTTAGGCCACCAGTAGGTCTGTTTCAAATCCCGGTACATTTTATTGTTGCCTGGATGCATAGCAAAAACGGATCTGTGGGCTTCGTCTAAAACCCTCTTCTTAAGTTCCGGAATATCGGGAACACACATTCTGTTTCGGAATCTCAACATTTCATTCTCAATGCTAAATTCTGCTTTTGGACTCGCCTCAAATTCAGTGATTACTTTTCTGAGGAACTCATCCTCTTTCTGTTTCTGTTTGATCTCCTCAATAATTGACGGCTCGGCGGTAATAGCGGCTATCAATCCGCCCTGTTCACATACCACTACCTCAATTTCAGAGTTCTCAAAATCTTGCAAGATTTCCTTCTGTTCGGTAAGCAAACAAGCCATACCCCCTGTTGATTTTCTGCTCAAGGCATCCGCAACTGTATTAGCTTTCCCGGGGTGGTACTGAATCTCAAGATCATAGTCTTTTATCAATTCCAGCCATCTTCTCTGACGCATATTCAGCTCTTTCTGCGTGAAGAAGTATTTTAAGCTCTTATGATCCGTGTAGACTTCGCATCTTGCCCCATACAAATAATGCCGCCAGATTTTCAAGGCAAAAACAATTGCGGCCAATTCCAGGTCATGCGTCGGATAATTCTTCTCATGCGGCCTCAATTGTCGGGAGGCGTAAGCAATAACCTTTCCGTTCTGCATTAACACACAACCCAAACCCTTGTAAGATGCGTCACTGAAAATTACAAAATTTTCCGTACCTGATGGTAGTGTCAAAATTGGTGCGGTGGTCAATCTTGTTTTCAGCTCTTGAAAAGCAGATTCCCTTTCGTCATTCCATTCGAACGGTTGCCCTTTACGTGTCAATTGGGTAAGAGGTACCGCTAGTTTCGAAAAATCTTTCACAAACCTTCTGTAGTATCCTGCTAAGCCCATGAAGCTACGGACCTCTGTCACATTAGTTGGTGTAGGCCAATTCACAATTGCCTCTATTTTCTGCGGGTCCACTGAAATTCCTTCCTTGTTGATCACATGCCCTAAGAAGACAATCTCATCCAACCAAAACTCACACTTCTTTAGTTTAGCAAATAATTTCCTTTCCCGAAGTATTTGTAAAACAGTTCTCAAATGATGTTCATGTTCAAGTCTGTCTTTAGAGTATATCAAAATATCATCAATGAAAACTACAACAAACTCATCAAGGTAGGTCCTAAAAATTCGGTTCATTAAGTCCATAAATGCTGCCGGAGCATTCGTCACTCCAAATGGCATAACGAGAAACTCAAAATGACCGTACCTTGTTCTGAATGCGGTTTTCTCCACATCCTCTGCCTTAACTTTCAACTGATGATACCCGGACCTCAAATCAATCTTGGAAAACACCTGTGATCCCTGCAACTGGTCAAACAAATCGTCAATTCGGGGTAAGGGGTACTTGTTCTTTATCGTTACCTTGTTCAATTCCCGATAATCGATGCAAAGGCGCAAGGTACCATCCTTCTTTTTCACAAACAACACTGGTGCACCCCAAGGCGAAGTGCTAGGTCGGATAAACCCTTTATTCAGAAGGTCCTGCAACTGTTCCTTTAATTCTTTCATTTCGGCGGTAGCCATCCTATAGGGAGTTTTAGAAATAGGCTGGGTGCCTGGCACAGTCTCAATAGTAAACTCTATCTCCCTGTCTACCAATTCCCCTGGTAATTCATTTGGAAACACATCTGGAAATTCTCTAACAATGGGAATATCATTCAATTCAACATTCACGGATTGTTCAGTCAATACATAACACAAATAACCCTGGCACCCTTTCCTGATCAATTTACATGCTTTCATTGCAGATATCAGATAAGGTGGAGGCACTACCCCATTACCCACAAACACAATTTCCTTCTGTTCTGGTGGTTTAAACACAACTCTCTTTGCCACACAATCTATGGTGGCACAATATTTGGTCAACCAATCCATGCCCAAGATTACATCGAAGTGTCTAAAGTTTAAGGGCAATAAATCTACATATAAGGTAACATCCTCAATATGCATGTCACAAAACCGATATATATAATCACATAACACAGATTCCCCCGATGGAGCAGACACACATAACAAATATGGTAACAATTCTAGGGGTCTTTTCAATCTAGATGCAAATGCATATGTCACAAATGAGTGCGTCGATCCAGAATCAATTAACACAAAAGCATCCTGATTACATATTGAGATAGTACCTGAGACCACGGCATTGGCATTCCGTGTATCACCCGGAACAAGCGCAAAAACTCTCCCCTGTCTTACGGTATCTCCGGTGGGAGTAGGCCCCGTAACATTTCCTGGTTTTGGGACTGACACTGTTGAACTAGCAGCAAATTTTCCACGGTTCTGCTTACAGTCTCTGGCCATATGCCCTTGCTTACCACAATTAAAACATGCTCCTGTCACACGGTAGCAAACCCCACGATGCCTATTACCACAATTTGTACACAACGGGGTTGTATCTCGGGAAGAATTTGAAGTATTCGAGGAGCCCGTATTTTGCTTCTTTGAAAACTTCTTCTTTGAGAAGAAGCCCTGCCTTTTGCTGCCCTTCCATTCCGTCGCTGGCTTAGCTTGTCTAGCTATATTAGCCTCTGATATGATGGCTCTATCAAGTACCCCAATGTAGGTTTCCAACTTTAGAACATTCACCCTCTCTAGGATGTCATCTCGGAGCCCACCTTCAAAATGTCGTGCCTTCTTATAATCTGTGTCAATCACATGTGGCGCAAACCTGGCCAATTCGGTGAATTTGGCCTCATACTCGGCTACTGTCAAGCTGCCTTGTTTCAATTCCATAAATTCCGCCACTTTTCTATCCCGAACACACTGCGGAAAGTACTTGTCATAAAAGATTTCTAAAAACTTTGCCCAATCAGCACCTCTGTAACTCTCCCGCATTAACATCCACCATCTTCTTGCTTCATCTTCTAGCATAAAAGTAGCTAGAAGCACTTTCTGAGTTTCTGAACAGGGAAACACCTCAAACAATTTCTCAATGCCGAGGACCCACGCTTCGGCTTTCAAAGGATCTAATCCCCCGTGGAACTGTGGCGGTTTCATTTTCTTGAACTCTTTGGTGAGGGCTATGATTCGGTCATCGTTCTGATTATCTGGCACAGGGGGTGCCGGAGGTGGAGGTGGTGGATGTGGTTGCTGCCACTGTTGTTGCCACTCCTGTTGCTGTCTCAAGGCTTCGGCCATTTCCTGTAGCAACCTTTCCATCCTGTCTATTCTGGCTGTAGAGGATTCCTCCAACTCATCGCCTCTCGTTCTCACCATCTGATTAGACTTGCATTATATTTCATACAGGATATACACAAGTATGCACGTAACAAGGAATATACATATCCAGATAATTTGCAATGCAAGTAGGTCACAACTTATAGCACACAATTACACAAATCAAAATAGTTAAGCATGTTCATGATGTCTTCAACGTTCATATTAAAGCATTTAAGCATACCGTCAATGCTTCCAAATTCATATCTATCACATGAATGCATCCTAGATCTTATCTAGACGCCTATTGCTCTCTTTGGACAAGTGTGTGAGTTATTAACTCGTGCTCTGATACCACTCTGTCATGACCCGAACCCGCCCCCAAGGGTTAAGGACATAACCGGCCAGTAATCCCGAGATTACCTACGGCCTCCATACAAAACAGACATAATTTATCAGAGTAAAGGGGCCAAACGGAAGTAAAATTTAAAACTTTGTCCATAGAGCTGTGCTTATGTGCACACCAAAACAAACCATACACATATACATTAATAACCCACATCAAAAGTGTAATAGTATAAGCTTCTTTACAGACAGGATCATCTAAACTGAGTCAACTCATAGCAAACTATAGGTAAATATATACAAGATCCTTGCCAACAAGAACAGAATGTAAATACGTAACAAAATGGCAAGGTTGGTCTCGTGCGTGAGACACAAGGCTGACTCTCCCAAAACTCCTGCTGTTCCTGGCTAACTTCACTGGGGCTGGGGTTGGACCTCACTTGGCTCACCTACAATTACATGAATGAGCGTGAGCGAATGCCCAGTGAATAATATCAAATAAACAAGTTACGTAAGCAATTATTTGGACATTGCAACAATCGGCCTTCGGCCCAGTCATTCATGTCAATCGGCCTTTGGCCCAATTATCCATTTCCATCGGCCTTTGGCCCAACCATTCATTTCCATCGGCCTTTGGCCCAATTATTCATTTCAATCGGCCTTTGGCCCAATTATTCATTTCCATCGGCCTTTGGCCCAATCATTCATTTCCATCGTTCATATCCATTGGCCTTGGCCCATTCATTTATATCAATCGTTCATATCCATCGGCCTTGGCCCATTCATTTATATCAATCGTTCATATCCATCGGCCTTGGGCCCATTCATTTATATCAATCGTTCATATCCATCGGCCTTGGGCCCATTCATTTATATCAATCGTTGTCTCCCAATCAAAATAATGGAATCACAAAGCTTACATACAGGTAAACAATTGGACAACGGTATACTTCAAATATCTTATTAAGATATTACTCACAGTGATCGGTTGACTGGTTCGCCCTGGAACTCGACCCTACACATGCCATGAACATAAGAGGGTCATTAACAATTCAATCCGTTCAAAATTCACATTTTCCTCTTTAGGCTTTATTATTATCTCATTAACTCATTTACAATGCTTAACATATGCCTAAGAGTGTTCACAAGTGAAAGAGAACGGAAAACGGAACACAGAATGCAAAAACAGAATTTCTGAAAACAGGGTCCCCGCTCGAGCGTAGACTTCCCCGCTCGAGCGGACCCTTAGGCCTGCAGAAGTACTGGTTGTCTCCAATCCCCGCTCGAGCGTGCATTATTCCGCTCGAGCGGACTCCATGTCACATAGCTCCCCGCTCGAGCGCCAATTTATCCGCTCGAGCGTGCATCATGTCTGCAGAAAAATATGCTGAGAGCTCGATTTCTCCGCTCGAGCGGCAGTCTCCCCGCTCGAGCGGACCTCAAAATTCTGGAAAACCCAGAATGTGTTCTTGAGCTCCAAACTCGACATTCAACCACATTTCTTGCATACAAAAGCCCAAATATCACATATACACATACTAACATGATACCAATACCAATTTACAACATTAGGAAGCTCAATTTCTCAAAATGGATACATGCATGGCTCAAATTGCTCCAAACCCATTACCAACACAACCAATTCATGCATTTAACCCTTGTACTCTTATAATCTGTACATGCATGTGGTACATTACTCTCAATCTCAACTTATGTGATGAAGAAATGGTCAAGAACATGTTCTTCAACTAAAAACTCACATAGATCATGGATTTAGTGTTCAACCATGAAAATTCAAAGCAAATACATACATGCATGTAAACATTGACCTTCAATCCAACACATACAATTCAATTTCCTTTCAATCCTCATTCTTGACCATAAATCAACTTTGAATACACAAAATTGCCCATTAAACTCATGGATTACTTACCAAGGAGCTTGATTCTCACAATCTATGATCAAATCTTGATTAATCTTCAAGGTTCCCAAGCTTTGAGTTAAATTTGCACAACTCCTCTCCCTTTCTCTCACTAGAGCCGAATCTCCCTCTCTCTCAATGTCTAACTCAGATTTTGAGTTCTTAGAGAGCTAAAGGAGAGTGCAATGCCAATACACAAAAGCCCCCACTAGCAAATATTTTAATATAGAATAATGGGGTACTTAATTAATCAATTCAATCAGTTTAAATTGACCAGAATCAATTTTCAATTAAATTTCACCGTAGGCTTTAAAAATTATGCCAATTACAATGGCGTAATCAATTTTGGGTCCTGTGGCCGATAAGGCCCTCAATTTAATCCCCGAAGGGGACTATTCAAACAGATATTCCTACGGCGAACAGATATGAATCCAAAATCACATATTGGCACACAAAATCATGCTAAACACATAACTATAAACAAATTAAGGACCAGTTTAGCACAATACAGAATAGGGGTATCACAGGTCCGGTGCCACTTGGCTAATCGCCTGGACTGCCGCCATCATTGTCCTGGAGAGGGTCCCACTGGCTGCTCCACAACCTTCTCTTCACGCCTCTCTACTCTATATTGCTCCGCCAGTGCCACTCCGTCATCATCCTCTAACGCATCCGATGTCATCGCTGACGATTTGTCTTGTGCCATCTCCTTCATGTTTCTGTATATCGCCTTGGTTGCGGGGGAGAGGAAATCAGCGATGTCAAAGAGGGGAGAGTCCACCGAGATGGAAGAGCTAAAGTCTGGAATGTGTTGATTCTTCGCAATAAGGTAAGTAAATCGCACCAGTCCAAATGCCTAGGGTTTGCGTGTGTTCCAAGGATCGATGTTAAAATTTGCCAGTTTGAAATTCAACAAATAGGTACAAACCCCCATCTTTTCCCACATCCCCACCACCAGCCCCTTCACCTCCTCCTATCAATTCGTATTTCCTATCCACGGCCTCACATCGCACCACGTGTATGGCTACGATCCCTCCCTCTCCCGACTAATTCTCTTTCCTCTCCCCCGTCTATTCCTTTTCACATCGTCACATGCTTACTCGCTCCTCGAGCCCGATGTGCCGTCACTGAATTTTTGGTCCTCCTTCTAGCGCCATCCAGCTCGGCCACCTTCGCAGTCGGCCCTCCTCCCAGTCGGTCATCCCGCTCGGCCACCTTCGCAGTCGACTCTCCTCATGGTCGGTCATCCCGCTCGCCCACCTTTGCGGTCGGCCCTCCTCCTTGTCGGTCATCCACTCGGCCACCTTCGTGATCGGCCCTCCTCACGATCAGTCATCCTGCTCGACCACCTTCATGGTCGACCCTCCTCCCGGTCGATCATCCCGTTCGGCCACCTTCACGGTCGGCCCTCTTCACGGTCGGTCATCCCGTTTGGCCACTTTCGCAGTCGGCCCTCCTTAACCGCTCTTGCCAATTGGTTGTTCCTCTCGGTCCCCTCTTCCACGGTCGCTCGGTCTTTCGTCTCCATTCCACCACCCCCCTCCCATCCCACCCCACCCCACTCCTGCCTCCTACCCGGGCTTGGAGGACTCCCTTCACCTTTGTTATTCCCTTCATTGGACTAAAGCTGGACTTGGGAATGAGGGACTACTAATACTGATGGGCCCGCAAAAGGATCCGGCCGACGACTCATGACCCAGCTTACAGACTAGATATTAAAGCCCAGTAAACTTGAGAAACCAATGATGGACCAGGACCAATAGCATTCAAACACCTGTCGGGTAAGGAATCAGCCATGTAGGCAAACAAAGATCTTGCAAAGTTATTGCACCCACACATTAGCCATTAATGAGGCTCTCGTAGCATTAAATGCGACAACCCCTTCATGTCAGAGGATACAGACTCACCATGAACGATGCGAGCTAGAATATAGAATTTCGGCCAACAAGATAGTTTGGAATGGACAAGGAAATGATGAGCAAAGGATATAAGGAAGTTTCTGAGACGCGTTAAAGGTTAAGTTCTTCATCCCCCTCTTCTCTCTCTACACAATCAATCTACTCTATCCTAACTCGATCATCGAAGTGTCTGTCGGGGGATTACCTCCCCCCTTGGACCTTTTTGTAGGCACGCTCCGTGGACTTCAAGGTCAGTAGACCCGTTAGAAGTGTAGATTAGCCCAATCCATCCTCCGTTGGAATTGTTGCATTATCAATATTAATATCGAAATTCCAGCAGCAACAGTCCACAACATATTAAACAAATCAGTGATAAATTTATCACTTAATTAATTGATAAATTTATCAGATTAGTTCAACAAGTTTTACAAATGTAGATCTTTACCAACACACTATAGAAAGAGTCTCGATCTCATCGGTGACCATGTGAAGTACCAGATTGATGCTGAAGATGGTCGATCGACATTGAAAACAATTAGATTTGAAGTTAGTAGTGAAGTTCGACGTTAAAAATGGTGGATCGATGATTGAAGAAGAACGACAATGATGGCAGATGAAGGATGGAGGATAGAGGAAGAGCGACAGTAATGACAAAGAGGAAGGAAGATAACAATATTAAATGAGCAAGTCAAACGGTTAAGAGAGAGAGAGAGAGAGAGAGAGAGAGAGAGAGAGAGAAACGGCTTGGTCCAAATATATCAAGGGTAAAATAAGAATATGGGCCAAATTATTTTGTGTCAAGCCCTCATGGGTATTAAGTCCGATTCGGAGGATCGGCCTGTAACTCACCCAAGTTAATATGACTTATTACTGTTATTTAATATTCTTAAATATATGTGACTTTCACTTTCAATCTAAAATGTATAATTTTTTTTTTATTTTTTGTTTTTGAGGGGTTTATAAATTTGTAGTTTTTGAGCACTACAAATTTAATAATATAGCTATGATTTTAGTAACTAAAAATGTAGTGAATTTTAATAGATTATGTGGCTAAGATATAAGTCAACGTCGGCCAACCCTTGCTCTACTCTCCTTGGTGGGATCTCAGCTATGTTTGGCATAATGGGTTGAGTCTAAAATAGTCAAACAAAAAATAAAATAGACTAAAAAGTTAATAAAACAAAATATTACATTCAGATCATAATCATTTCAAATTTTTTTTCACAAAAATCAAAAAAGTCAAAAAATTCATTCTGAATTAAGCTGTTTAGCCTATGCTAAAAATAGTCAGAAAAACCAACTCACTTCCCAAACGAAAGCTAAGTTAGATCTACGGCAATTTATTTGATGAGGCATTTTTTCGTTATAAGGACATAACCTCATTAAAATTTAGACTAAAGTGAAAAAAAAAATAAAATAAAAGTTTATAATATAAGGACTAAAACGATAGAATTTTATTAGAGATATTTTCATAAATTTCTTTTTATCTACTTATATTTCACTTAATTTAAATTATTATTTTTATATTCCAATAAGTTTTATGTGACATAATTATCAAAATATCCCTAAAAAATGAAAGACTTACATGTAGGTCTTAATAGGTGGACTCATTGTCTAATAGGTCCTATGATAATTAATAGCGTTTTCATCCAACATTATTAAAAAAAAGTCACTAATTATTAATTTTTAGCAATAGTTTAAAAATTTTGTCATAAAAATGTTACTAATTAGAAGTTTTAACGACAATTTAAAAAAATCGTCACAAAAAAAGTTACTAATTTTTAACTTTCAACTACAGTTTGAAAATTTTGTCATAGAAACATGTCGCTAATTATAAGTTTTAGTGATAATTTATAAAAATCTTGATTAAAAAAAGTCACTAATTGTCAATTTTTAGCGACATATGCAAAAAAATATTTTTAAAGACGATTTTATTAGGATTTATTTTTAATAGGACTTGATAGGAATTAAGTCAAACTATTAGGATCTAATGGTAATTTACCCTAATAATAATAGGGTGAAACGCATATTAATATTCACATTGAAATATTTTGTGATGTAAACATTCATACCGTCAAATATGAATGTTCACATCACCAAATTGTTAAGAGTTCAAGATATGACACCCACGTATCCACCAGACACAAATAAAAGTACATTTAATTCTTATTACGGGATAAGACAAGTAGTTCCACTCGCACCGAGACGAAGGGATAGTTTCCCAAGATACAGTGACATTTAATTTCTTTTCCGTACACAACTAAATATAAATTGAGTATACAAAAAATAAATAAATAAATAAATAAACAAAATAAAAATAAAAATATGGTGGGTCAGCCCTGCATAAAAAGTTAGTAAGACCTATCATTCTGCAAAAATAAAGTTAGTATAATTTAATCATATGTAAATTGCTGAAGAAGTATAAAAACGCATCATTTCATGCTTAAATCATTCGAATTGACCAAAACTCAAAAAATAAGAGTTGTACAAAATCAAATTTCCTAAAAGGTTGCGCAAACGAATTTAGTAGAAGCTGAACAAGTTGAGAGAACAACTTGATAGAAGAACCTAAATGGAATTCAACCGAAAAATTTGAAGCTGAAAACGAAAAGAAACTACCTTAAGATAATTTCTTTGAGAAAAGTTCAAAACACAAAAAGTGTTCGGAATAATGTTTTACTGTAATTTAAACGTAATCAATAAAATGAGCTCGTTTCATGGGTTAAAATAGCATCTAAAATCTGCTTTGCTAAAATGAATAAAACTATTGTAACCAAGATCATTCGATTATAAATTTTAATTATTTTTTTAGTAAAAAGTTAAAATACAAAAGTTATCTAGAATTACGTATACATGTTTCTGTCCAAATTTTATAATTTATCAAGGTTGTTTACTATTTTTTAAGATGTACAAATCAATACAATATACACTATACCAATAAACTCATATTTAATTCTTTGTACCTTAATTCCACCATTTTGGCCCTTTACTCTGTCCTACACATATATCCTATGTGCCTCCTGTATACCTAACACCGATCCGAAGCCAAACTTGCACGGGCATATCGTCCCAAGTTTGACCTATACTTCTCGGACGATTACCATATACGTACGTGCGTAAATCAAAACACTCGTCTACTTCTAAGAACGAGACAATAATATATATATATACACAATCCCTCATTTACTCAGGAGAATAAAAATAAAAATGCCGAGCCTAAGGCATTAAAATGAATCTCATAATCCTCTCCTCTCTTTTTTTATACACTTTTTCTCACCAACACTCAAATAAAATAGCAATCCATGGAGTCATAGTGGAGTATTCGAAATTTATCTATAAGTTTCTAGTTTATTTTAATTTCATATATTTACAAGTGTAATTACATCCATAAAATCAATATATATATAAAAATCATAAACCTTACATACACAACTAATCAAAATAATTGAAATCAATCCATCATATTCATACTAATATAATATCAAACCAATATCAAATAAATAAAAATAAAAAAATAATAATAACAAAATAATCATAAATCAAGAAAAGTATATGTTTTTGTACTCACAATATGTTTTCGAAAATTAAAGAATCATTTGAAGAATTAATGAAACCACCAAAATAATAAAATAAAGTAATAATAATAATAATAAATAAATATATAATGACTTACGAAAAAATTAAAATCACTACAATTACCATCATCACTACACCGATCATTTGCCACCACCATCTCCTTGTACGACCATGAATTCAAGGGCAATGGTATATTCTAGTTGAGACTGGTCGACTATCACCACGAACTTCTTGTGGGCGTTGAGGGTTTATCGATAATTGTCAGCCATTGTAAATTTGTGTTTGATCAAATGTAACTCATCATTGTAGCTTCGGGGACATCCGATAAAATGTAACTCATCACTAGTAACAACAACGCCACCAACCCACGTGATAAAGGAGGCTTGGCTGTGTGGATAAATAATATTTGGGTGTTGAGAGGGTAATTTATATGGAAATTGGGCCGAGCTGGGTAAATTGGGCTAAGCTAAGTGATGGGTCGTTTTGGGCCGCACTACGGAGGGCTGAGTAAAAAGGCCATGTAAGTTACTCCGGTCTGGAGAAGTGATCTTGGTGTTAGACCGGTCACGACCGAGATAATTAGTTCGGTCACATAGGGCTTGTCTCTACTTCGGTTGAGGAAGGCGGTGTTCGGTCTTCAGTGGTTAGTTCGGTCACAGCATATGGAGACCGAGGTATGCCAAGTTCTTGAGAGGACTTGGCTCAGAAGTTAGTTCGGCTCAAGTCTCTTATGGTTAGCTCGGTTTTAGTATGGGAAAGCCGAGGTAAGAGAATGGAGAGTAAGGGCCGAACTAACGTTTACTCCGGTCATATTGGAGTTTGGCCATGGTAAAACCATCTCACTTGGTTTAAGCAGTGAGGGGGGTGTTGGAGGATAAGCATTATCTTCCAGGAGTATGAATCCTAGAAGGACTCTACATGGAGGAGTAAGAGTCCTACTAGGATTGTGCCACACGAAACCTATATAAACTCACCAATATCACCTTTGGAGAGGTAATGCAATTTGCTTTCTGAATACACAGAGCTTTTGCCTATTTGTCATGCTTACTGACTTAGGCATCGGAGAGGTTTCCGGCACACACCCGCCGGCTAGCTCACGTTTGTGTTTTCAGGTGATAAAGCGACGTCGTACGGAGGAGCGCAGACTTGGTCAACAGGATTATACGAGAAGGTATATTTCTTTCCCGTACAATTGGCGCCGTCTGTGGGAACTCAGACAAGAACAACCTCTTGATCAAGCTTTTCCTCCCAGAAATCAATGGCGAACAACGAAGAATTACCGCAGTCCGCCGTCGACGGACTAACTCCAGAAGGGGGTGCAAGGCGCGAAGGCCTACCCTTGGTGACTCCCATGGCAAACCTGGAACCACAAAGACAAAATTCCAGGAGGGATGCAAGGGGACGAAGGTGGAATAACAGTCCCCATCACTCCCGTTCGCAAAGCCCAGAAAGACAAAGACGCAGAATTGATCCTCAAGCTTTGGAAGATCGCGTCAGGGAACAAGACGAATTGATCCGTCGGATGGCAGCGGACATGGAATCTCTGAAGCGCCAGGTGAAGGGAAAAGGAGTGGCGACAGGAGAGGGGCGCACAAACAAGACGCCCCCTCGCCACTCGGAAAGTCGTAGCAGGAATACTACACCCTCACAAGGGGAGAACAAGAGCCTCAGGACAGGCGATACGCAATCCAGATCTTCCAGAACTCGCCACTCCAGGTCTGAGAGAACGAGGTCTGAGAGGTCAAACACTGAGGGAAGCACATACTGGCCCTCGCATACGCACCAGACAAGGTCTAGTCAGACAGAGTTGCCCAGATCGTCCGACCTACGAACCGTGCTAGAAGAGAAAGCACGGTGGAAGGAGGACGCCAGGGCGCGCGATCCACACAGAGTTTCTGCCTTACAGCGGTTGGCCCCCCGGACGCATGGAAGCGTCGAGGTTGGAATGCCAATACCGCGCCCAGCCTACGAACCAACGGACAAGGCATTGGCAAGGCTGCAGACCTCACCATTCGTCCCAGCAATAGAAAACGCGCCCCTACCGTCAGGCTTCCTCCAGCCCAAATTCACAACATATGAGGGGAAGACGGACCCCTACTCACACTTAAGCCACTTTCGCCAGGTCATGGCTGTATACCGGCGGAATGAGGCCTTGATGTGCATCCTATTCCCTTCAAGCCTTGGCGACCTAGGCTTGACTTGGTTTGAGAAGCTTCCAGAGGCAGCATAGCCTCCTGGGCGCAACTGGCGGAGGCGTTTGTAACGCGATTCAGAACAAACACGAAAACCCCGTGGAGATCGACCAGTTACTCTCCATCGACATGGGCGATAAGGAGACCCTGAGGTCATACAACAGTCGCTACTGGGAGACATTCAACCAGATTGGGGACTGCCCAACCAATCTCGCCATTGCGCAATACAAAAGAGGCCTCCCAGTCGGGAACAGACTGAGGGACTCTATCACCATGACACCGCCCCTCACCATGGAAGCCCTGATGGAGAGAGTGCATCAGCACATCAGGGTGGAAGAGGATGGCGCACGTGCCAAAGCAAAATCTGGCGCGACCGCAGTACCAGAAAAGAAGGCCTCAGCAAAGGTCAACGCGGTAGACCGTCCGAACAGAAACGGACGTGGCAAAAGAGACAACGGAGAAGACCAAGACAAAAGATGGTTGAGAGTCCGCACTGCCATCACCACGGTCTTCAAGAAACCGATCTACCGTATACTTAGCGAGATTCGAGACGAGCCTTTCGTCAAGTGGCCAGCTAAGTTAGGCGAAGCTCAGAAGGACTACGACGACAGATCACGGTGCACCTTCCACAAAGAAAAGGGGCACCGAACTGAGAATTGCACGCCCTTGAGACAGCACTTGGAGGAGTTGGTGGCGGCAGGCCACTTGGACAAATACATAGAAGGAGGGGCACAGCCAGCCCCCCAGGACCAGAACATGCCCAATGGAATGCCAATCGACGCCCCACCTCAAGGCGTCATCAACGTAATACATGGAGTCTTTGAACCTGAACGTGTATGCGAGCTCAGAGGTTCAATCAAAAAGGCTGAGCACTTCAGAGAGGTGCTAAGTGCCCAACCAGTCACAAAAAGGGGAAGACAGAGGCCACAAATGTCATGTCTTTTTCGGATAAAGACTTGGCAAGGATTTATTGCCCTCACAACGATGCCTTGGTCGTCACTCTCCGAGTCAAGGATTTTGACGTCAAGCGGATTCTGATTGACCAAGGTAGTTCATGTGAAATCATGTACTATGAAACCTTCAAACAACTAAAGTTGCAAGATAAAGACTTGGCGCCTGCCGTATCTCCCCTTATCGGATTCAACTCCATGCCAGAATGGCCCGTCGGCAAAATTATCCTCCCAGTCAGAGCAGGGAGTGTGACGAAACAAGTGGAGTTCTGGGTGTTGAAGGTCCCCTCCACTTACAACATTATCTTGGGCAGAACATGGCTGCATGCCATGCGCTCGGTGGCGTCCTCCTACCACCAAGTGATGCGGTTCCCAAACGACGCCGGAGTAATTGAGGAGGTTTATGGAGATCAGATCATGTCGAAACAGTGCTTTGTCACAGTAAACGGCAGCCGCGCTGCCAAAGGATACGTTCATTCGGTGGAAGAACCTGAGAGCAATGAACTATTCGCAGATGTTGGCAAAGCGGCTAGTCAGAAAGCAGTGGAGGACTTGGTGGAGGTCAGAATAGATGAAAAGAACCCGGATAAGTTCTTTTTGCTTGGTTCGTCGTTGTCCAGCACTGAGAGATTGGAGGTCTTGGAATTTTTGACCTCCAACATCGAAGTGTTCGCCTGGACCCCATACGACATGCCAGGCATTGATCCCAACTTCATCTGTCACCAACTCAACGTCCACCCTTCTGCCAGACCAATCATTCAGCGCACCCGCAGATCGGCACTCCACCACGCCGAAATAGTGGCAGAAGAAGTAGGAAACCTGCTGGAGGCAGGGGCAATCAGAGAGGTGCACTACCCAAGATGGATCTCCAACACCGTCGTAGTGCCAAAGAAGAATGGCAAGTGGCGTGTTTGCGTCGACTACAAAACGGTCAACAAGGCGTGCCCAAAAGATAGCTTTCCTCTACCAAGGATAGACCAACTGGTGGACTTAACGGCAGGGCACAACCGACTTAGTTTTTTGGACGCATACAGAGGCTACCACCAAATTGCCATGCACGAACCAGACCAGGAGGTCACATCTTTCACTACGCCAAGAGGACTATACTGCTACAGGGTAATGCCCTTTGGCCTAAAGAACGCAGGGGCGACGTTCCAGAGGATGGTCACCAAGATGTTTGAACCATTGCTAGGCAAAACAATGGAGGCTTACATCGACGATATGGTGGTCAAAAGCAAGGATGAGAATGACCATCTTAAAGACCTAGGTGAGATGTTTGAGATTCTAAAGATGCATAAGTTACGCCTCAACGCGTCGAAGTGTGCATTCGGAGTAGGATCTGGCAAATTCCTGGGCTTCCTGGTGACCAACCGGGGTATAGAAGCAGACCCCTCCCAGATCAAGGCAATTCAGGACCTGGAGAGACCAAACTCAGTCAAAGAAGTGCAGCATCTCACTGGCATGGCCGCCGCGCTCAATCGATTCATAAGCCGGTCGTCCGACAGATTACGACCATTCTTTCATGCCCTAAAAGCCAAGTTTGAATGGGACGACGAGTGCGACCAAGCTCTGGAAAGCCTGAAGGAATACATGTCTTCTCCACCATTACTTGTAACCCCAATTCCTGGAGAAGAACTATTCTTGTACCTGGCAGTCTCGCAGCATGCAATTAGCGCAGTGTTGGTTCGTGCAGAAGGAATCCAACATCTGCCCATTTATTATGTCAGCAAGACATTACTGGGAGCCGAAACAAGGTACTTGCCACTGGAGAAACTGGCATTGGCCTTGATGATGGCCTCAAGAAAGTTATCGCACTACTTTCCACGCCCACACCATAGTTGTTCTCACAGCCTTCCCATTAAAGGCTTTATTTGAAAGAGCAAACTTCTCTGGGCGAATTCTGAAGTGGGCAGTAGAGTTGGGACAATACGACATCAAGTTCCAACCTAGGACCGCAATAAAAGCACAAGCATTGGCAGATTTTGTCGCAGAATTCACACCAGGAAGTCATCACATCTGCCCAGTCGACCTAACTGAAACAACCGAACTAGGGATGGAAGTTGACGTCGGAATAACGCAACCCCTAGTACTGGTTACTCAGTCAGGCCCCAAGGCAGACCAGAATAAAGAAAGGAAGGAAGAAACAGACCATGCTACACCAAGTCAGGACTCGCCAAAAATAAAGACTTGGTGCAAACAGAAAGCAAGGGGCAGACAACGAGCATGGACTCTGAAGAAGACACCAGCATCATGGAAGATCCCAAGGCATCATCTGATCCCTCCACCTGCTGGAAGTTGTTTGTCGGAGAGATGTGGAAGCTCTTCGTGGATGGAGCATCCAACCGGCATGGAGCAGGACTTGGCATAGTCCTCATCTCTCCAGACGGCCTAGTAGTGGAGCAGGCAATCAACCTTGGTTTCCCAGCATCAAACAACGAAGCGGAGTATGAAGCGCTTCTAGCAGGTCTCAAGTCAGCACTCTACATGAAGGCCACCGAGCTAATGGTTTACAGCGACTCACAGTTGGTGGTAAACCAAATATCTGGCGACTACGAGGCAAAGGATGATAGAATGGCCAAGTACCAAGAATTGGTCAGAACAGAGATAAAGAAGTTTGAAGTGGTGAGGATAGAACAGATCGGCAGAGAAGAAAACAGCAGAGCAGACGAACTCGCAGGCTTCGCCTCAATGGCAGATACCTCCATCCCTCACCCACTACTAATCGACTATTTGCCTAGGCCAAGCATTGAAGACGCAGAAGCAGTAGAGGTATGTTGCGCCGATCTAGGCCCTTCTTGGATGGACCCCATCATACTGTTCCTGAAAGACGGCACCTTACCAGAAGAGAAGAAAGAAGCCAATAGAATACGAGCAAAGTCGCAGCGATTTTGGCTCTCTCCATCCTTGGCATTATACAAAAAGTCGTTCTCAGGACCTTACTTGAAGTGTGTTCACCCCAGCAAAGTGGAAGCATTCCTGTATGAAATACATGAGGGTGTATGTGGCAGCCATCAAGGAGGAAGATCACTGGCATATAGAGCGATTTCACAAGGATATTGGTGGCCATACATGCAAGCGGATTCAGAGAAGTATGTTAAAAAGTGCGAAAAGTGTCAAAAATTCGCACACCAAATCCACCAACCTGCCAGAGAACTTCTACCTCTAACCAGTCCATGGCCTTTCGCAATGTGGGGATTGGACATAGTAGGCCCACTTCCAACAGCCCCAGGCAACAGGAAGTTCTTTCTTGCCGCAACTGACTATTTTACAAAGTGGGTAGAAGCAGAAGCCTTAGCGTCAATCAAGGAAAAAGATGTGAAGAAGTTTGTCTGGCAGAATATCATCACTCGATTTGGCATACCAAAGGCACTGATCTCAGACAACGGCACTCAATTCGATGGTAGGATTTTCAGAGGCTTTTGTGAAGATTACAAGATAGAGTTCTACAATTCTACACCGGCATATCCCCAAGCAAATGGACAGGCAGAGGCGTCAAACAAGGTAGTCTTGGATGGATTGAAGAAAAGGTTAGAAAGAGCCAAAGGCAAGTGGGCAGAAGAGCTCCCCCATGTTTTATGGGCTTACCGTACCACGCCACGACGATCAACAGGGGAAACACCATTCTCCCTAGCTTATGGCATGGAAGCAGTCATCCCTTTAGAAGTTGGCCTCCCCACGATTCGAAGCGAGAACTTTGATCCAGACTTAAATGGCGAAGCCATAACATTGGAGCTTGACCTTGCGGAAGAAAGAAGAGACAGAGCATTGGTTCACATCGCCTCCTACCAACAAGAGTTGTCCAGAAAGTATAATAAAACAGTGCATCCAAGGCAATTCAAGATCGGAGATTGGGTACTACGCAAAGTGATGGGAAATACCTTGGTTCCAGGAGATGGCAAGCTAGGACCTAACTGGGAAGGACCTTACAAAGTGGTCGGATTAGCAGGCAAAGGGGCATATCACTTGGAAGATGAGGACGGCAAAGCAATTCCCAGGCCATGGAACACGGCAAATCTCAAGTTGTTTTATTTTTAGCGTTTTCCCTTTTAAGTATGTGTAATTTTTTACTTTCTCAATAAAACAAATCGATTCTTTTTTGGCATAATTGTTTTCAGTAGAAAGTAGCCTTAGTAAAGTTAGGAGCATTGTAAATATAGTTGGCCGGAATAACCAACTATGAACCCTTCCTAAGCCCAGGATAAGGATCCAGGCTGCAGGACGTTTGGTCGGAACAACCAAACATTTTATTCTAAGTTGGCTGGAAAAACCAACTTAGAGGTTGGCTGGATTAAACCAACACTTGTTACTCTTCAGCCGAAGTAAGTGTATGGCTGAAGAGTGGTTGGCTGGATTAAACCAATTCTTTGTACTCTTCAGCCGAAGTAAGTTGTATCGGCTGAAGAGTGGTTGGCTGGATTAAACCAACTCTTTGTACTCCTCAGCCGAAGTAAGTTATATCGGCTGAAGAGTGGTTGGCTGGATTAAACCAACTCTTTGTACTCTTCAGCCGAAGTAAGTGTATAGCTGAAGAGTGGTTGGCTGGATTAAACCAACTCTTTGTACTCTTCAGCCGAAGTAAGTGTATGGCTGAAGAGTGGTTGGCTGGATTAAACCAACTATGTGTACTCTTCAGCCGAAGTGAGTTATATCGGCTAAAGAGTGGTTGGCTAGCAAGTTAGATAGTTAAACCGAGATCACAGTTAATGAAAAATTCATTACAAGTGTAAGCATACATACACAAAACCGGAATAAGAAAAGAAATTTTCATTAAAGTGCAAACCAAGTACAATTAGGGGAGCCGCAGCCCGGTTACAAAAATTCAAAAGAAGAAAGAAAAAGGAAAATCAACGAAGAAGAGCATCAATCAAATTCGTCATCGGCATCTACCCTAAGTCCGGTGGCGGTCGGGAGCACGGTCTGAACTGGGAGCTCGGTCTCAGCCTGAACCTGGGTCTCAGCTTGGACCTCAGTCTCAGTTGATGGCGGCTCGTCCCTTCGGTCTTCAATGATGGGCTCCGACCGAACTGTCTGATTATTTTGATCATTGACGACCGGGGTGGGAGTTTGCTCATCTTCTTCAGAATCCTCATCATCATCATCTTCATCACCAGACCCCTCAAGGAACTGCCTTTGGAGATCGGCAGCGTATTGTGAAAGTGAAGCTGGAATGGAGTACGGTGGAGCGTCGTAGACCTCGGTGTCGGGCGTACAACCGAACTTCTCCACCGCAGTCCTCCAGCCACACTTGAAAAAGAGATCTTTTGCTGCGTCACATTGCTGGGTGTATGCTACTTCGGCTTCCTTGAAGCCCCGCTTCTCGGCCTTCTTCACCTCCCCTTTCAATTGGTTTATCTCGGCATCCTTTTTCTTCTCAATTGAAGCCAAGATACGTAGGTATCTATCTTTTGCCTCGTTGGCAACTTTTTTCTTCTCGGCTTCGACCGAATTGGCAACCTCGGTCAGCCGACCATTCTCCGCACGAAGCACGGCCATCTGCTTCTTTGCCTCCTCTAGTTCGGCTGACTTTGTTTCGGCTTCCGCCATTGCCTCCCTTGTGCTTCGCCGAAGTTCCATGACCCTTCTGTGAGTGACTTGGTTTTTCTGGATGGCCTGCAAAGGAGAAGTAACGTTAGCCGGACTCAAAGTTGAGAAATTTACATAGAAAGAGGAAAGCTGTTTACCAGGATCATGGACTTCGTAGAGGACCGAATTGACTTCAGCTCGGTGTTAAGCTGTTTATAATGGTGCTCCATGTCCTTCGGAAGGCACACACTTTTGGCCAGGTTGTAAGCCAACAAGTGGTCCTTCTCAGCAACAACCGAATCTTCAGCAGTGATATCTCGGTTGTCGAAGGAGAGGACAGGAGCCCATTTGGATGAAGGGGCAGTTCGGTCAGATTGCTCCGGTCGGAGGCTTTGCTGGGGGCTTGGAGGAGAGCTCTATGGCAGAACGGTCTCGTCCTCATCAGCAAGACGTGGCTCGGTTTGGGTAGTCCGAGCACGCTTGTTTCGACGAGAAGTGGATGGTTGCTTGGGATGGAAGGGCCACCACGGTTTCAGTGGCTTGGACGGTTGGTCGCATGTCAGGAGGGCCTTTAGCCTGTTCTTCTTTGCCATTTCCTGTTCAGCAGTAAGTGGCACAAGGACAATCTCAGGCAGGGATGGGTCCGGTTCCGGTGCTTCTTCAAGGAGAAAGTCAGTCACCCTCGCTTTTCGGCGACCGGAGTAGCGGTAAGTCGGTTCGAAGTTTAGAAGCTTTGCCCAACTTCTCTCCTTTACTCTTAGTGCGGCGCGCAGAAGACCGAGGTTGGGGTAGCCGTAATTTGAAAGGAGATGGGCTTTATCTGCAAAAGAAGATAAACTGTTAGTTCGGTTTAGAGGAGAGAGCCGAAATAGAGAAAAGTGTGAAATACAACCGAAGTAAGTGTACCAGGAATTCCTTTGTTCCAGTTTATTCCCCAGCCAGGAATCTGGGCCTGGTGGTCCTCAAAATTCCCAGAGACCCAAAAGAAGTCATCGTCGTTTAAGTCTTTGTCCGGTGTGTGTTTTATTATTTTCTCTCGGCCACGGCGTACTCTCAAGTAATAACACCAGCCTTCGTTTTTTGATCCTATGGAGTATTGGTGAAGTATCTCGGCCAAACCTAGGTTGAGACCGGTTTGATGGTTCAGTGCGGCTATACCCATTATTATTCGGTATGTGTTGGTGGACAGCTGGGTGGGGCATAGTCTGGTTTGTCTTAAGAATTCACAAATTAAGGATTGGACTAGGAATCTAAGTCCGGTCTCTATTATTGATTGGAGGGTAAAGGGAACAAAACCTTTGTTGCCCCATGGGTCAACATCTTGTTCGGCTAAAGTAAGGTTTACATCGGCTGGAATATGGTAATCTTTTCTGAATTCGGCTAAGCCGCCTGGGGTTTCTACTAGGAACCTATATTTCCCCATTTATTGTATAAGTTAAGAATAAATTATCTCGGGCGAAAAAATGTGCTCAGTAGCTCAGCTGGGTGCAGGGAAGTGCCTGGCAACCTAAGTCTGCAAAGTAGAGAAACAAGGTGTTAAGCACAGATCGTTGACCGTGCTACAAAAAACAAAGCAAAAAAGGACAAGTCCTACTTCGGCCACGCGGTGTACTACAGGATCTACTTCGGTTCTGACCAAGGTGCTTGTTATCTCGGTTTGGCAAGATGTTTGGTTATCTCGGTTCTGCCTATGGTTTTGTTACTTCGGTTAAGCATGAAGGAGCAGCTTTCTGAGTTCGGTTTAGGAACTGAGAAAGCTGGCTTAGCCCCCAAGGGTTAGCTCGGTCGAGGGGCAAAATTTTCTAGTTCGGCTAATGTGAATTAGATGATGACCTATTGGAACTATTGTTATATGCACAAGTTCTAATCCGGTTCTAGTCTGCCTAAATTTGCATATGGCAAAAACAGTTTACTAGTTCGGTTGCTCTGTGATTTTGGATCAAAATCAGTGTTCTACAGGTTTCATACGTTCAAATGGTTCTTATGAAGTTTTTCCAGAAAAATACAGGGCAAAGCAAATGGAAAGAATATGTTTTGTAAAAACACGCACAACACAGTATGAAAACAAGGAAAACAAGACGGATGTGCAAAACTTACCAGATGAAGAAGCAGAGGAACACTGAAAATAGAAGAAATAGTAGTGAAATCACAGTCTCTTCAAGTGCAACGGAAGAACAGCAAGAGCTCAAAGGTTGAAGACTAATGGAGGTTCAGAGAGAGAAGATGAATAGAGGAAGAGTGAAGTGAAAGGCCCAGAATGAAGTTGTTTTGTGTAAAAGGAAGAGGATGGGCGGGAACTGTTCAAAAATTTCAGGAGTACGAGGGCGGCGCGACAGCTGGGATTGGCCAATCGAAGGCTGCCACGTGTCAATGGAAGGACAATCGATTCAGTTTCTGCAAATTGAAGAGACGTTTTGACCGGACGATTCACAGCTCGGCTTATAGACAGCTCGGCTGGATAAACTAAATAATTTTTAGCTCGGCTGGAGAATTTGATGGGTTTTTCAGCCCGACCGGAATAGCTAAAGAATTGTAGTTCGGCTGGGTAAGCTAAAAACTTTAGCTCGGCTTAGAGGCAGGTAATCCCTATCATGCTTTGCAGATGGAATTAAGGGGCAATTGAGAGGGTAATTTATATGGAAATTGGGCCGAGCTGGGTAAATTGGGCCAAGCTAAGTGATGGGTCGTTTTGGGCCGCACTACGGAGGGCTGAGTAAAAAGGCCATGTAAGTTACTCCGGTCTGGAGAAGTGATCTTGGTGTTAGACCGGTCACGACTGAGATAATTAGTTCGGTCACATAGGGCTTGTCTCTACTTCGGTTGAGGAAGGCGGTGTTCGGTCTTCAGTGGTTAGTTTGGTCGCAGCATATGGAGACCGAGGTATGCCAAGTTCTTGAGAGGACTTGGCTCGGAAGTTAGTTCGGCTCAAGTCTCTTGTGGTTAGCTCGGTTTTAGTATGGGAAAGCCGAGGTAAGAGAATGGAGAGTAAGGGCCGAACTAACGTTTACTCCGGTCATATTGGAGTTTGGCCATGGTAAAACCATCTCACTTGGTTTAAGCAGTGAGGGGGGTGTTGGAGGATAAGCATTATCTTCCAGGAGTATGAATCCTAGAAGGACTCTACATGGAGGAGTAAGAGTCCTACTAGGATTGTGCCACACGAAACCTATATAAACTCACCAATATCACCTTTGGAGAGGTAATGCAATTCTGCTTTCTGAATACACAGAGCTTTTGCCTATTTGTCTTGCTTACTGACTTAGGCATCGGAGAGGTTTCCGGCACACACCCGCCGGCTAGCTCACGTTTGTGTTTTCAGGTGATAAAGCGACGTCGTACGGAGGAGCGCAGACTTGGTCAACAGGATTATACGAGAAGGTATATTTCTTTCCCGTACAGGTGTTACGGGAAAATGTTTGATTTGGGCAGTTTGGTTACAAAGATAAAGCTATTAACTAAAAACGATAAATGTGAAAAATGGAATTGGATTCCCTCGTTTGGTGTTCGGGCTCGTTGGGTTCATAATGAGTCTCATTTAATAATTTAAATTATTTATTTTGTCTAGTGTTTTGCATATGTCATTCCAAGGTTTTGAAAATCGGATTGGACCGATCGGTTTGATCGGTTGAACCGTCGATCGGTCGGGTTTCTGATCCAGATATACCTTTTAAATCATTCGAAGCTAAAAACCGGTCTATTTAGAGAGAATCGGAATAATCGGCAGTTGAACTGACGAACTGGTCGACCTGGAAGCCGATTCGCCGGTTGATGGATCTAGAATTTTTTTTTTTTTATTTATTCTAACTTTTTTTTTCTTTCTTTCTTTCTTATTATATGTATATATATATATATATATAGAATATAAGAAAATTTTAATTGAAAACTTTCTTTCAAGGGTCTCCTCTTGTAAGGAATCTCATTAAGAGCATGAAATTATTATGAAAATCTCCACCTATTTATAAGAAAAAAATTGTTTCAAAAAAACTCAAGAAATCATGTGGAATTCAATCAAATGTATTGGAGGGAATATTGAAATTTTGATATCCCTCTAAAATTTTTGTTCTTCTTTCAATAAAATTATTTGAATTAAAATCATATTGAGGGAATATTAAATATTTGATTTCCTCTTCCAAAATTAAAATTAATAATATTTTAAAATATATTATTATATTTTTCAGTAAAAAAAAAATTAGGACAAATATTTAAGATAATTTAATATTTTTAATTTATAATTTTATTACTTATATTTTTATTTAAATATAATTTTAATGTATTTATTATGTCACAGTTCGATTTCAGTTCAACCCGACAGTTGAACAGGTGACCCGTCCACCCGGTTCCTTTTTCGGTTCACTCACCGGTTTGGTTTTTAAAACATTGCATTATTCATAAAAAGAAAATTAAATTTATTCAATAATTGTAACAAATTTAATTTATCGCGTTTGTCACTAAAAAAAATAATATATATTTTAAATTATAATTATCATTTTTTTAACTAATATTATAAATTGATTATGTTATAATTATGAGATCAATTTAATTTTTTTTAAATAATATATAATATTTAATAAAATAAATTATTTAAATGATTAAAATTAATGCCGCCATCAATGAGTTTTTTTTTTTTTTTGAAGAGGCCACCAATGATTGTTTTTTAACAACGGTCTATTTTTAGAAATAAGTTAAAAGTTAATTTTTTTAACTTTTTTAATTTTTTTAAAAAATATTAAAAAATAAATAAATAAAAAGATAATGTGATTCAAAAAATTAAAATGCCAAAAAAACTGATTTTTAACTGTATTACAAAAATAGGCAAATCTAACCCTCATTTTCAGGATTCTAAAAAAATCATCAATTATTACTTACACATAGAAAAAGTAAGTTTCTAAAAAAATTGTAAAGTGTAAAAGAAATATTACAAGAGTTCTTACAATTTTCAGTAAGATTTAAATTTTTTAGTAAATTACTAATAAGACATATTTTTTAGACTAATTATCTATTAAGTTATATTGATAAATTTATCAAGTGATAAATTTATTAGTCTCTCTTATTTTTATTAGCAAATTTACAATGACAAATTTATCATTCAAAACTAGTAAGTAAATAAATCTAATTAATAGCATTGATTGGTAAATGCCCCTAACCTTTTTTATAAGACATGTTAACACATGTAACAACACACAAAATGTATGCAAAATTAATTGGTTCAGATTAATATTTTATTTTTATTTTTTTTGTACTAACAAGATTTTACAACACACACGATAAATAATCATATCAAGTCAAGACTGTGATCCTCTTCGTTACATATTTGTAACAGAGAGATTTCATTATGTCATTCAATAGTGAGTGTAGTGATCTTCTTTAAGTTAAATTAATTATAAATTTTTATTCCTATTTTATAGTCCGTAGATATGTGATAAAAATCTTCATTACATATATGGAATACAGAGGATCGGAGTGCATCAGGTCATGCAACTAATAAATTTTAATGTCATTTATATTATTAAGTAAATAGGTAACACGTGTACATTTATATGACATATGGACAAATATAACAAATGTATAAATATGTGATATTTAGACAACTAGATAGATAGGTAAGTTTGAATAGATAAGTATCCTTTTAGACTTATCAATGTCCTTTTGATAAAAAAGAAAATATTTAAGTTTAGGCCTATTGGCCTAGAAGTTTTAGAAACAAAAAATGAGTGAGACCCCCAACTAGGGGTGACCCCCACCAGCCCTAGTGAATGCTGATTGGTCCAAATTTTTTTTTTTTTTTTTGGTCCTCCTCTCGTTGACCCCCATGTGTATGTGGGGTGGGGGGAGGGGGGGAGTCTGTATCAGTTTTGTTTTAGAAATGAATCTATGGCCAGAGTGTATTTTTTTAAATCTATTTTTTTCCCTCTTTTTTTTTCTCCTAAAAATACAAACTAGTTTGACGGAAAATAAACATCATAAAAATATTTTATAATTTTTTTAATTATTTTTCTCCAAAAAAGTGAAAAAATCATATGAAATAATCAATATTTTTATTTTTCATTATTTTTCAGATGATTTTTTGAATAGGAACAAAACTTTAAAATTTCAATCAAACATGTGACTCCTTTCTCATCTAAATGTTGATCCGTAAATATTACTAGTTTTTAATGCAGCAAATGAAAGAAAAAAAAAATGCAATAACACAAAAGATTGTAAGATTTTATTAACGTCAACCTTTATAGTATATGGTAAAAAAATTTAAAAGATGAGTAATGTTACATATATTATGTATTTACATTACATTTTAATATGGTACAAATACATATGAAAGTAATTGTAACAAAAATTATATAATTATTGTAATTTTTTCTCTTGATGGTTAGGTTTACCTCAAATTCAAATATAAATTTTAGAAAATTTGAAAGGCTAGTGAGACTCACCATAGGTCTCATTTTCATTATCTATATCGTTCATTTTATAGAGCATTCATTTTAAATTATTAATATAAAAATTTAGGTTGAATCCAATAATCATAACACTTTCATTTTATCATGTTTGTATCTAATAAGTTACGAGTATCGTATCAATATAAATTTTTTCTATGACTAATATACACTTGAGTCTTACAAAGAAACCGATTTAAATTATTAAAACATGACCAGTAACCTTCACAAACTTCTCAATTTCTTTCAAATTCATATTTAAACTTAAAATAAAAAAAATAATAAAAAAAAAGAAGCTAACATTTTCTTAACATGTCTCTTAACAAAACCCAAAGTTATATTTGTCATTTAAAAAAAAAGAAAAAAAAAGAAAAAGAAAAAAAGGTGAGAGACAGCAATTACGGAAACTGTGTTGCAGACCACTTTCCAACTATATATTATTATTTAGGGTAAATTATAACTAATTTCTTAAAATTTACTTAAAATAGATTATCTTTATGATTCTAGAAATTAGAAATATTCCTTTACCAAAAAAATTTATTTAAAAGAATTAGTAGAAAAAAAATAAAATTCCTAATTATCTTTTTAGACAACAATAAAATTACATGAATTGTTAATTAAAATATATTTATGACATTATTAAAAATTGCTAGGGTAAATTACACTAACACCCCCTGAGGTTTATGTTTATTACAGTTCCCCCCTCACCTTTTGAAAATTACATCTCCCCCTAAAGTTTAAAGTTTCATTACAGATTCCCCCCTCAGCCCTTTTAATTTTTTTAAATACCAATTTTACCCTCATTGGGTAAATTACATTGACACCCCTCACATTTTAAAAATTACAATCCCCTCCCTAAGATTTAAAGTAGCATTACCAATTGCCCCCTCGGTTAGTATTAGTTGAAAAAAAAATTAATTAAAAAAAAATTTGTTAGCAAAATTTTTAAATTTTTGTTTAAAAACCAACGTAAACTCATTTTTTGAATTTATGTTTTTTCCTCAAATTTACAAACTGAGACAACCATTTATAAACCAAAAAAATTATCAAACAAGTTTTTATGACAATTTTTTAATTTTTGTAAATATAAATTGAAAACTAAAAACGAAATGGTTACCAAACAAGTCTTAGATGGTAAAAATGTCGTAAAATAAACAAATAATTAAATAAGTTACCAACATAAGAAATGCCTTATCAAAATATTCTTAGGCCATTTCTTAAACGAAATGAAAATTATTTTTTAAACGAAATGAAAATTATTTTTTTATTTTTTATTTCTTAACCAAATTAATTTTTAATTTTTAAAAAAAAATTCTAAAAATCAAACCATACATAGCCTAAGAATCTTTTGATAAATCATTTCTTACGTTGGTAACTTATTTGATTATTTGTTAATTTTACGACATTTTTACCATTTGAGACCTGTTTGGTAACCATTTCATTTTCAGTTTTCAATTTATATTTACAAAAATTTAAAAAACTGTCATAAAAACTTGTTTGATAATTTTTTGGGTTTATAAATGGTTGTCTCAGTTTGTAAATTTAAGAAAAAAATGTAAATTCAAAAAACGAGTTTATGTTGGTTTTTAAACAAAAATTTAAAAATTTTACTAAGAAATTTTTTTTTTCAATTAATTTTTTTCCAAATGATTTTTTTTTTCTAACTAATACTAACCGAGGGGGCAATTGGTAATGCTACTTTAAATCTTAGGGAGGGGATTGTAATTTCTAAAAGGTGAGGGGTGTCAATGTAATTTACCAAATGAGGGTAAAATTGGTATTTAAAAAAATTAAAAGGGCTGAGGGGGGAATCTGTAATGAAACTTTAAACCTTAGGGGGGGAGATGTAATTTTCAAAAGGTAAGGGGGCAACTGTAATAAATATAAACCTCAAGGGGTGTCAGTGTAATTTACCCAAATTGCTAATTGCTTGATGATTTATTAATAAAAGAGTCTATTATTATGCGATTAGAAATTTGAAAGGACAAGATATAATTTCTAAAATTACATGCAACAATTTATATTTTAGACAAATCTTAAAAAATATGTTTATAATTTACCATATTATTTAAAGAGGGACTTATTCGATGCCCATAGGGTGTTTATTTTAGTAGCACCTTATATATATATATATATATATATATATATCTAATACTATTATAAAAAATTCTACACAATATTTGCACGAGTGTAGATCTTATATAGTGTGGGTCTCACACCTATTTAAGTATTGTATAAATTTTTTTATAATTTTGTTTAAAATCCCTAACATTACTCTTTTTAATTTATTAAAGACAATTAAATGAGCTCCAGCTTTATTATTAATATAGATCTCATTACTTTATATTTAATGATATACTAACTGTTGGCTATATATTTTGTACATGCCAATCACAGTGCAACACGTGGTAGGATGAGAGCAATACGGGAAGACAATTAAAATCTTCAATCGTAATCACACACGTGACAGTTAGTATTGGTTATTGTGGATCTGCATAGTACTGGATCAGCAAAGAGATGCAAGATGACGTGACTTTAACGGTTACTCATATATTTAAATTCAAAATCAGGAGAGAAGCCTAACTGCAGACATGGCGTGGTGGGGCTAACTGTGGGGAAACATGATCAACGATCATGGAGGGATGATTTGACAATTAGAAGCTCATTTCGACGGTTATCATTGAGAAGTATAAATAGTAGAGAAGTACAACAAATTTGGATTTAAAGAAGAAACAAATTTGTCCCAAAATGTATATATTTCTTCACTCAAACTAATTACGACGAAAATTTTTCGTCACCCGTTTTGTCGCCAAAGCGTCGTCACTAAAGGGTCTTAGAGACGAAAAAACAAATTCGTCATTAAAAATGATAAATTTGTGACGAATCTTTTTGTCTCTAATTTACTCTGTTGGGAACATACTTGTAAGTAATTAGCGACAAAATATTTTGTCATTAAAACAAGAAATTAGAGACAAAAGTATTTTGTCATAAATATAAGAAATAGAGACGAAATAATTTTGTCATATTTAATATAAACGAAGACAAAAAAGTTTTATCAAAGAAGCTACCAATAAAGACAAAAACAAATTCATCATTAAAAATGATAAATTTGTGACGAATTTTTTTGTCTCCAATACACTCTGTTGAGAACATACTTGTAAGTAATTAGTGATAAAATATTTTGTCATTAAAGAAAGAAATTAGAGACGAAATAACTTTATCACGTTTAATATAAATGAAGACGAAATTTTTTTGTCAAAGAAGCTACCAATAGAGACAAAAGCAAATTCATCATAAAAAATGATGAAATAATGTCCAAAAAAAATCGTCACAGATTGAGGGTAATAGTGACAAAATGTCACGACCCAAACCTGCCCCTATGGGTTTAGCACCGTAACCGGCCAGTAATCCGAGATTACCGAAGGCCTGCTTAACAGTAATACAGTATAACAGAGTACAGGGGCATGGCGGAAGCCATTACAGTAAATAAACAATGTCCAATGAGCTGTGTCAGTCTGTATGCCAAAAGATTTTTCATGCATTTATACAGAACAGTACAAAATAGTATGCATATAATATAGAACCAGTCAGAACAGGGACCTAATCCCTGATAAACAGTACAGTGCTAAACGTTCAGTCTATACAGTATTACAAAAACGGAACAGAAGGGGGAAACTAAAACACCCCATAGCCTAAGCTTGGCAGGCTCGGAACCTCGCAGTGAGGCACATTGGTTAGCTTGACAAAACTGGGACTCTACCCCGACGCTTCTAGCTTTGGTCCGGTGCCTGAACACCTACATATATATATGAGCAGTGAGCTAAAGCCCAGTGAACAACATACTGCGTAAAGAGGTTTAGAATGAATGTCCTTACAGTAATGAAAACAGTTTCTTTCAATCAGTATAACAGTTATTCAGTACAGTAAACAGTCATATGTGGTACATCCATTAGCATAACAGTAAACAGTAGGTCTTAAAAGACCGAACAGTAATGATGGCCATCAATCAGTAAACAGTAGTGGTTCCACGAGGGAACCGACAGAGATCTCTGTAACAGTAACAGTAAACAGTAGGTGCTAAGGATGCCACAGTACAGTTCAGAAATAAAGGACATACATTCATTCAGTAATCAATATCGGTTCGGTAAACAGTTCAGTAAGTATTCAAAAGATAATCATTTGAACATATCTTTACACAATCGTTACTCACAGAGTTCTGGGCTACAGTGAACTAGAGCGTCTCCTCGAAAAGCCAACCCTATACAGTTAACAGATTGAACACACACTAAGTTTCACAATTGGGAAAGATAATAACTTAATCCCTAATTTGCCTCGGTGTGGTTCTACATCTATATCCTCTTTAAGATGCCTTAAATATGCCCTAGGAATGCCTAGGATGGAAAGAGGATGCAAAGATGTACTTAGAAACATTTTCAGAATTTTCAGAAAAACAGATCCCCGCTCGAGCGCAGGTTTCCCCGCTCGAGCGGACATGCAACAAAGGGCCCCGCTCGAGCATCAACTTTCCCGCTCGAGCGGACCAAAAAGTACTGGATAGGTGAAATTTACGCTCGACGCCCGCTCGAGCGTGTCACCCAATCCTCCGCTCGAGCGTCCAGTCCTCCGCTCGAGCGGACTGATGTACAGTGCAAGATGCTGGGAGATCGATTTTCCCGCTCGAGCGGCACTTCCCCCGCTCGAGCGGAAGTGCAAAATCTGGAAAACCCAGATTGCACCTCCAAGCCAAAAACCAAGTTAAAATGCATCAAATTCGACCCTCTTGGGCTAATTTTCTGGAAAACATTTGTAAACACATAGAATAACATGATTCAAAGCTCAATTTGAGAAATCAAAGCCCAAGGGTGTTTAATTAAACCCATTTCAAACCAAATTTTCATGAACATGCTACAAACATGACATGCATGAATTCAAACCATTTCAAAACTTCAAAACATGCTCTAATGAGCTCACTCTTCCAAATTCAAGATGAAAACATGGTCCTTAACACTAACGTGAACATGCATGTGAGAAATGAAGGATTGTAACCTCAAAACTTAGCAATATGCACTTGCATGCAACAATTGAGCTTCAATACAACATTACAAGCCATAAATTGGCTCTAGACTTCAACTTAGCTCAAAATCATGCAAGAGTCTAACAAAATTACAAACAAAAGGACAGTTATTCTACCTTAGGTCTTGAATTAGAGGTGTAGGAGCTCAAATATGCAATTACTCTTCCAAATCTCCAAGTCTCCAAGCAATTCTCAAGAAGAAACTCAATTTCTCTCTCACTAGCTCTCTTGGTCGACAATATCAATGAAATAAGGCTGAGGAAATGTTTTGGAATGCAAAGCTAAGGCTCAAATATGTTTGGTGTAATGGCCCACTAAGGGCTAGTTTGGTAAATAAGGCCAACTTCGCATTTTACCAATATTTAATCTAATTTAATCATACCTAATCAGTTTTCGGATAATTATACCATAAAATTACATAAATTCTATTGATCATGGAACATCAATCAATTTTGGATTTGGCCGCCGATAAGGCCTTCAATTAGCAGTTTAAACATAGAAATTGAACAGATAATCATACAGTCAAACATATAGAATTACAATTCAAACAGATACAGGCAATCAATTCAGTTTCAGATTTCAGTCAGTCAATTCAGTAATCCAGTCAGTTCATTTACTTTCCATAATCGGTCTTAATTTAGCAGTAATCGGTATTAATCAGTGATCGGTAACGAGGGTTATTACACAAAATGTGGCAATATTTTTCGTCATGCCAAATTCATTTAGCGACGAAATAAAGAATTCATGACAAAATTAGTCTTCCACCTAAGACAAATAAGAGACGAAAAAACCTTTTTAGGGATGGAAAATTTTGTCACTAATTTCATAATATTTTTTTCCACATTATATACCTATTTTATCAAAATCTGAATTTTAGTTCAACAAATATAACCCTGTTCATGTTGAAACCTGTTGAATACAACAATTCCATTCATAACTTAATCTAACCTGTCATCAACACATTTACGAATTAACAAAATGAAAATATCTATTCATCATTACAAATAATTTCATTCTAATACAATAAAATAGTACAATATCCACAAAATATCCAAAAGTTACTTGTACAATTCCACCAAACATCCAACAATAACTAGTTCAACTCCACAAAGTATGTGTATCCTTATCAAATAAAATGAACATTCAAGCAAATTACATCATTGTTGCACGTCAAAAATGTCACCCCAATCCAATCTGCAAAAAAATAAATTAAAAGCTTTAGTAATTAATTAATTAAACAAAAAATTAAAAACATAATGTTAGGTTTTTATTCTTGGCAATCCCGTTTGACAAAACTCCTTTAAGTTGTATTTGTTTTCACACCTTTTATCTCAGTGAGGCTATGAGTGTTTAGATGCGAATCCAACCCGAATTGTGCTTTGCAGAGAAGTTTTGTGATATTAATTCTTTCAAGATTGCCACTTCGCTGATTATAACGAGGATCGAGCAGACATTCCCCCGCTCGAGTGGAGAATGTTGTGTTCCAGAAGTTTAGTTCGCATGCAAAAATACTGGATGTTGTTTTTTCCCGCTCGAGCTGAACTTTCCGCGTTCGAGCGTAGATCCACTCGAGCAGCCAATCTGACGCTCGAGCGGAGATCGCGGGACAGTTTTCTATAAATACGTGTTTCAGTCCAAATCTAGGATAACTTCTCCAGATCTTCTTCTTGGGTTCTAGGGTTTATATCTGGGGATATTTTGCTAGTTTTCTTTGATATTTTGATTGAGTATTCAACTCATGGTTTAAAGAGTATACATCAAAGGATTATTTGTTTGTTCTATACAAAAGAGAGAGTTGTTCTTCGGTGGATTCTGAAGAATTTGAGCCTGAAGTTTTGGTGGATTCTGGAGTGGTTCATTGTCAAGACAATTCCGAGGTGAAGACGGGGTTGGAAGAGGCACATAGGGGTTGGTTCCATTCGGGCGTGGATTCGCTTGGTAATTGAGAGTATACCTGTATAATTCCTTTATGTCTTTTTAGTGGATTGTTTTGTGGCTTTTGCCCGTGGTTTTTTATCACAATTGGAAGTGTCCAATTGTGGTTTTTCCACGTAAAATCGTTGTGTCGATTTGTCTTGATTGTTTGATTGATATTGTTATATACTTCTTAAAATTGATACATAATCACAAATCAACATCTAGGGGATTTCTAGATTTTTCAATTGGTATCAAAGCGGGCTGTTCTATTTTTTTTAGAAAAAAATCTTTTAGAACGAGATCTTGTTTGATTTGTGATAACGGATTCAATTCGTGAGGGAAATTCTATGGTTCGACCACCCCTACTTGACGGATCCAATTATTCGTTTTGGAAAGCTCGGATGAGATCGTTTTTAAAATCTATTGATGAAAAAGTTTGGCAATCTGTCATGTATGGGTGGACTGAACCAACGATTATCGTTGATGGAGTAACTTTCCCCAAACCAATTGATAAGTGGGACACAATTGATTACCAAAATAGTAGCTGGAATAGTAAAGCTATCAATTCTCTTTTTTGCGCTATCACACCTAAAGAGTTTAGTCATATCTGTAATTGTGAAGTCGCAAAAGAGGCTTGAGATATCTTACAAACTATTCATGAGGGCACTCCTTCTGTTAAACGTTCAAAACTTCAAAGGCTCACGTCTAGTTTCGAAAACCTTTCAATGAAAGATAGTGAGACCTTTGATGAATTTTATGCGAAGTTGAGTGACATTGTAAATTCCAGCTTCAATTTAGGTGAAAAAATACCAGAATCCAAAGTTGTGGGAAAAATTTTGAGATCCTTGCGCGATCGGTTCTAACCAAAAGTTACGGCTATTGAGGAGGCTCAAGATGTTGACAACCTCAAGCTGGATCACTTGGTTGGAAATCTCCAAACTTATGAGGCACATAGGAATTTCAAAAAGAAACAAAAAGATGCTATTGCTTTTAGTAGTGCTCATAAAGTTGGAGAGGATTCTGATGAGGATTGTGAGATAGATTCCAAGATTACGGCTGCTTTTGTTAAACAATTTAAAAAATCTTTTTTGAAAAAGAATCCTAATCTTTTGGAATCTACTCATACTTATAAATCTAAAGGCAAAGATAAACTCAAAATTAATTCTATAGCCAAGAAGGAGAAAGGAAAGATACAAGGGAACTCTGAAAGAGTCCAGTGCTATGCATGCCAAGGATTTGGCCACTTTGCTTCAGAATGCCCCACTTGTTTGAAGAAGAAGAAAGCCCTCGCTATCACTTGGGATGATGAATCAGAATCTGATGAAGATGAAAGTGACAACGAAGACCAAGGCGAAGAGGGACATAAACAATTCCTTGTTTTCATGGCGGCTTCCGAAACTGAAGGACGAACAGAGTATCCGAAGAGGTCGGTTGAGAATGCCACTGATGATGAATCCTCGGAGAGTGATGATGAAGAGCTTGAGCAAGCTTATGAAAAGTTGTATAAGGAGTCTTTTAACTTATCCAAATTGAATGACAAACTCACAACGAAACTCAAAGCATGTGAAAGTGAGAATGTCAAACTTAAGGAGGAGATTTCTGAGGTTAGGATTGATGCCATCAAGATAGCTAATGATCGACAAGCTCTTTGTGCAAAACTCTTGACTTGTGAGACAGAGAGGAATGAGCTACAACAAATCTATGCAACATATGAAGAAAAAATTGAAACTCTCGAGATGTCTCAAGTTGCTTTGGAAGAACTAATGATCAAGAAAGAGGAAGAACTCAAGTGTGCTATGGCTACCATTGGTCTTTGGAACAAAGGATCAAAGACTTTGGATAATATCATTAGGTCTCAACAAATTTGTTCTGACAAAAGTGGCATTGGCTTTGGTGGTAAGAAAGAGCAAAAATAGAGTGTATCTACATCTCATGATACAAGAACTCAAGGAAATGGAGAACAAAAAATTCAACATAAGGATGGACTTCTCAAACTTCCTAAAGTTGGTAAGGTAAAAGAAAAGAAGATACACCCTGTACACCCTGTTTTTTATTTGTCATCATTGTGGTATGCATGGTCATATTCGCCCTTATTGTTATAAGTTGCATGGGAGAGTGTCTCATAGAGATGGAAGAAATTCCAACATCTCGTGGGGTAAGAGACACTTCATTGGTAGTAGTGAGGTTAAACGCCATATTAGACCTTGTTATTTTGATCAGCTTGAGACCAAACATGGAGCGAGTTTGTATTTGCCTAGACCTAGAAATAGGAAGTTGGAAACCAAGTCGAGACGGGTTCCCACTAAAAGCAAAGGGAACCACAACGTCAAGACACCATCCAAGAATCGCAATTCTCACAACTTTCTTCATACTAAAGCGGTTTAGGTGCGAAAACTTGACTTGTGTTAATTTGTATATTCTTTTTAGTTTTTAGGTTTCTGTGTGTTTTTTTTTCTTTTTGAGTCACTTAATGTGTGCATGTTCGTTCTCTTTCTTGCTTTGTTTAGAAAAAGAAAAAAATATTAAAGAAAAAAATAATAAAAAAATCCCAAAAAGATTTTCTTAGTATGGTTTTGCAAGCTTGAAATTTTTTAATGGTCCTTGGTGCATATTGGAATTGATGAGAATATCCATTACATGTTAATATGTGTGTGCTTTCTGTGGTCATTACTCATTTCGGAGTGTGTGTTCTTTGATTAGTATGTCTCATTCTGTACACACTCTTGGATTAGCAAATATCGGAGCCTTCCGCCTTAGTGATATATTTTTTTTATGGACTTCTGGCATTGTATCTTTTGCTTTTCTAGAGGAATTGACCGATACTAGCATATCTTGGGTGATGTTAAGTCTCTTAACCATCTTCCATCTTTTTACATCTCCATGGCTTTCCCCTCTGTTCTTTAGAGTCCAGCCATGAGGAAAAGGCTACCTCAGAGTCACAAATGTACAAATGTAACACTTTTTCAGACAAGAAGTTTGTTTCATTTCATCATTTTTCAAGTACATAGCTTTGGAGAAAATAAAAACCTGCCTGCGGCAGTACAAGGTACTCAAGCTATCAACAAAAAGTAAAGCAAAACAAAAAGAAGAAAAGCAGTAAAAATCTGGATCAGCGTCAAGTGGTCTCAGGTCTGAGGGTCTGTCCTCCTCCTCTTCCTGGACGAAGGTCCAGGAGCATCGTCATCAGCACCACCATCTGAGCTCGAGCTCGAGCCCGAGCCATCGCCAGTCTCCTCCTCGGACGACTCTGCCTCCGTCTCCATCTCTGACTCATCATTATCGGGAACTGGTGCCCGAGGGCTACTCCTGTAATGACCCCAAAATGCGTATAGGAAGTCATCCTTATTTAATTCGGGGTTAATGTGTTTTAATTTAACTATATCTATTGGAATTGAAGAACTATCTGTTGAGTTATGATTTTAAAACTGGAATTGACGACCTTTACTGTAACGATCGGGAATTTTTTTCCCTCCGCTTGAGCGGGGGAGTTGACGCTTGAGCGGACTTTTGGGGTTTCCAATAATTTTGCAGGCGGACTGAAATTCTGGGAGTGGTGATTTACCGCTCGAGCGTAGAAGTGGTTGCTCGAGCGGACGGCTTTGTTAATCTCCGCGCTCGAGCGCAAGATTGGGCGCGCGAGCGGGTCGCCTGGTTAAGTTTGAACTTCTGAGGCACGGGGGCTCATTTTTAACATTCTTATTAGTGTATTTGGAAAGTTCTTATCTTATTCTGGGGTATTGATTGAGGTGGTGGTATGATGGTAAAGTAAGATTGGACCAAAGAATATAATTCGGATAGTTATTCTACAATCAGCCGTCACTCATTTGCCCTTTTCTTTTTCCACACTTTGAATATGGATGTGAGGTTAGAACCATTGGAAAGCTTATTTCCGGGGCTTCAATTAGGACACAAGAACGACCTAAAACGGAGTCCGGATGGGAGAACTATACCTGTTAAAGTTTTGAAATCTGTACTGGAAACAGGTACGCTCGAGCGGGAAGATAGACGCTCGAGCGGGTTTTGCGAGTCAGCAGCTTAAAAACGGGATTTTTCACTTTTCCTTTTCCCCTTTTCTTTCCTCTGTCCTAGGACCGAGAAACCCTAGGTCCTTGATCTTCAATACCTTCCATTTCCCTTAGTTGTGATCAAGATGGATCAAGATCATCCATCAAGAAGTGAAGAAGCTTGAAGATTATTATGTTCTACCGATTCGAATTTCGAGATTTCGGAGGATTCTTCTCAATCTTTGCTCCTTTACTTGATTCTTGAGGTAGGGGTCCTTGTTCTCTTTCAATATTTGTATTCATGGATGGATTTGTGGTATTTTGAGTATATAAATACAAAATCTATAGTTTTGAGCATATTATGTCCAACTTGAGATTTTGGGGTTTAGGGTTTAAAATGTTGGGGATGCAATTGCTGGGTTAAGGTGATGGATTATGAACTATAGACTTGTAATCAATGAGGAAATTGGAACAAGAAGTAATGGTTTGGGAAGTTTGGATTTTTCTTGAAACCCTTGATTTTCTTGAAACCCTAGGTTGATTAATGATGATAACCAATGATGGCCCAAATTGAAAGTAGAATAATGAAATTGAGGTATTGAATTATATGTGTTCAAATTTAATTGTAATTTGGAAATGTTTGAAAATTATGTTTAAAATTTGCGAAAGAACTTTGTTATGAACATTGAAATTCATGCTATAATGTGAAGGGAAAATTGGGGAAATAATCTATTAATGATATGAATGATATGAACTCGGTTTTGGAATGTTGAAATGGGATTCAAGGATTTATTTTGAATTATGTTAAATTACAAATGGTGTTGATGAACTAAATGTTGATTTTTGTTGAAATTATGTTGTGTTGAATAATGTTGAATTGAATGGTGTTGTATTATGATGAATTGTGTTTGAATTATTATGGATTGTGTAGGGTCAGCTACAGGGGCGGACCAAGCATCTGAACACTGTGAGTAATAGTACGGAAATGTACATTTTATTTACCATTGATAATTATTGTCACTAATGCTCTGTTCCTCGTAAGTGATACATGAACATTTATGACGATTGGAAGTCAATGTGAACGTTGAAAGATTGGCATACATCGGTATGACTTTAAAATCATTATGACCTGTCAATAGTTAATAAATGGAACTATGGTATTCCGATATCTCTGGAATCATTCAATCGGTAAAATGTGTTTACCTTTCGTTAATATTTATCAAGAACGTTCTGTTAAACTTAAGTTAACTGCAGTAACTCAGGTGAATGATGCAATGGTTACCAGTAATACTCTGTTAGTTGCAGGTCAACCATATTAACATATATGAATGATTAAATAAAGGTGTATGTTACTAATTAATAGCTCAAGTGAACCATGCCATTTCTTAATGAATAAAGAGACTTTGTGTTCATCTTCGAAGAATCAGAATAATTGGAAAGTTATGTAAATCCATATGAACTCAAAGTTATTCAGAATCTACGACATGAATGCAAAAGTTTAACATCATTATGTGACCCACATGAAAATGTGAATTATTCTATTTTGTTAAGCGCACGATAATGACATGATATAACAAGAAGAAATGCTCTATTACGTTATGAATTAATGAATGATTATCCATATATGTAAAAGTATTCATGGCATCCTTAGCACAAGGCCCTTACCTGGGGGTAATAATACCGTGGTCTTATGGCCCTTGCCCGGGGGTAATAATACCATGGTTCAAGTATGTTACGAGATATCTCTTGCCATCGACGGTCTTGTACGGATGGTACCACCGACGGTCTTGTACGGGTGGGTTATGTTTTGCCATCGACGGTCTTGTACCGATGGTACCACCGACGGTCTTGTACGGGTGGGTTATGATCAAGCATGAACTCTGATTTTTGTTTCTGATTCAAGCATAATTAAGAATATGTATGAATATGTTTCTATTTATCCGTTCCGTTTATGCTATGTTATAACATGATATAAATTGATCGGTCTTTAAGACCTAATGATTTCTGGTATGGAACAAAGTGCTACATGAAACTAAGTGCTACGACGTGAGTCACCTCTAGAATCCGTGTGAGACACCTCTTGGGTTCATACAAGTATGTTCAAGGGCTATATGCCAACATGTGTAAAGCTTAATGTTAATACGTTCAAGGGCTTAATGCCATTCTGATAAGGGCTGTAATGCCATTCTGATAAGGGCTTAATGCCGTTCTGTTAAAGGGCTCGATGCCACTCTGTTCAAGGGCTTAAAGCCATTTTAGTTAAAAAGGGGCCTAAGGCCGTTCTGACATTAGTACAAAATCAGATTAACTACCTGTCTTTTATATTATATACACTCTGCTTTGCATTATAATTCAAGTTGAACATTGAATTATTCAAGTACTATTATTCACTGATGTTATCTCACTCTGTATTTTGTCTGATTCCGTAGGTCATACGTTTGGAGGTCAGCCACAACTCTTAATGCTCGTCTCCCTTTGTCAGCCTCTGTGTGTCCAAGCATTTAGGTGAAGCCTACCCGTTTTGTGAAGTTTTGGCTTACATTCTGACTGTCTATATATGTTAAATTCTAATGTTTGTTTGTTTTTTTTTTTTTTTTGTTATACGCCCAAACAAGGGGCGGGGTTGTATATGTGTATGTAAACATTATTATCTGTCTATTTGTGATCCTGGCATGATAGTGGTCGCTCAATGGATGTAGCTCTTTTCTTGCGTGTTATTATATAAAATTTATGCTTCCACTCAGGCCCCATATGTTATATATAACAGGTTAAGTGTCCGTTTCTGAAGTGGTCATGTCCAAACTTCTAGGGGCGAGTTTGGGTTGTGACAAGTAATATCAGAGCACGAGTTGCTATCTCACACACAACTTCATTGAGCTTTAGGATGTCTAGAAAAGACTTAGGCATCATGCATGACATCCTTAGTGCATATCAAAGGAATTGATAGCAATGATAATGGTATATGTAATGACGCTAACCGCAATGGTTATTATTCATGTCTGTTATACATTTCTTGTATATATTGTGATTGATTGCTATGCAGAACATGGTAAGACCTGCAGATGGGATTAAATCAATAATGTTGCGCAGAGAAAGCGTGGTGAGGGTTCAAACTGGTCGATAAGACAATTTTTATGTAAAGATTAAATAAAATTTATGTTGTCGGTTGTTAGTCATCTGTGAGAAAGGACGACGATATAATTAGGCTTTTCAGCATCTCTCTAAGTGAATTGGTGAATTGATTAAACTCTAAGCATGGGATATTCCTAATTACAAAGGAAATGCTATATGTGATACTCTAACTTTAAGCTAGAGTTATGTCTTCCTTACTATGACAATGTTTAGATCTGTGATTTTGAGAAAGTACTGCAATTGAGTAGTTGGATAAAATGTGTTTGCGTACTAATTGAAATTGTATTGAGTACGATTGGCTGTAAGAAGAAGTTATGCATATAATGATCTCTCTTAGCGAGTGTAATTTGTTTAAGGAAACCTGTAAGCTAAAATTTGAACTTTGAAATCTGAAGTCTAACTCTACCATTTGTAATCTGTTTTGTTATGTGTAAGGAAACAAAAGGCTAAGGTTTTTGAAATTGTGGTGTTTTGACTTGACTAATGGGAAGTACAAACATGTTGAGTTCTGGAAACATGAAATGATGAGAGACATTAGAATTATGGTAGCTGACAACTCATGGAATTATTATGATTGAGATATTTGATTATTGATAACGAGCAGGGGGCTAGTGATCAAGAGTTAGAACATTGAAATTGCTACCTGGAATGTGAATAAATACAAGTATCATGATTTGTGATCACATAATGTTCGGTGGAATTTTATGGAAGTTTAATGATATAGGGAAATTGTGTTTCTTTTGTGGACTGCCATTTGTCTGAAGGACATAATTTTGTTCTCATGCGTTTCCATTCTGAACCTAACGTATTGTTATCATAAACTCACCATTATTAATTAAGGATGAGATATTTGTATGAGAATTAATTCAAGGCTTGTTCCTTTATTGTGATCTGCAAATGAGTGATCATTGGAATGAAACTTATGTGATTCGTGTTATTTAGAGATGTCATACCATCAATTACAGTTGGTACTTCTGACAAGTGTGACCTTGTGTGAGTTGACCATGGACCTAAGTGATTAATGTCTTTGTAAAAGATACTTTTGTATAAATGATTTTGAAAATGACTATGCTATACAATATTTAATGAAATCCATATTTTGGGTTACGAAATGTTTTATATGATAAGTATTTTCTGAAATAATAAAAATGCTATGAACTTCCGACATGTTTATGATATATTAAGCTTTCTGGATAATTTTCCCAAAATGACTAGATACGCTACGAAACTCCGAATGTTCAAGATATGACAAGTTTTCTGAAAGAGATATTTTGCTATGCATGAATGAGTTCTTCATTTGATCATTTATTGTGGCATGCTTGATGACGGCTCTATGTTGAGCTTTAAGTTATTCTGTCTTATCTGTTATAAGTTGGATCGGAGATTGTTCGGTCAAAGTTTAAAAAAAAAAAATTTAATGCTATTGGGAATTATTCCATCATCTGATATCTTTGAAAGGTCTGATAAGTTTCTGAGTAATATCTCTGAACAACGTTGTATGTAGTTATGAAGGGTTTGAAGAACTTTATGTATTACATATTTTTGGAAAATGTTTTTGTCCATGATAGGAACATTTTACTAAATATGGAACAAGAATATAAGAACTTTATGGTAAATGCATTATGTGCTTGATGTCATGATGTTGACTTTGAGATCTTCTAAGCCAGTATAGGATTTAAATGATTATTACCTTACTGAGATTTGGGAAGTCTGACCATTAGGGTTTGATCTGTATTTGATTTTACTAATACCCTACTCTGAACATGTAATTCCTTGATATGAGATTTAAGTTGGTATTTGGAGTCTGTTAGAGATTTGATTTGAACTAATAAGTCTAATTCAGATAATGAACAAAATGAGTCTAATTGTTGTAAGAAGTATATACCTTTGAAACACGATTATGTCGTGAATGTTTCCTTAACCTTTGAGGAATTATGATAATGGGGGTTATTTGTGAACTTAAAAAGTTTGAATTATGTTTGAGAGCTTACGAGTCGCATGCAAACGAATACTTGAAATGAATTCATTTCTGAATACCCTTAAGCTGTTATATTATGTGGAAGATATGATTTGTGGAGTAATAAATTAAAATGTACAAGGTTATGAATAATGAGATGATGTTTTGATGTTATTAAGTATTATTCTCAGTTGGGTGATCAATTAGTTAGTGGAGTTGAATAACTTGTGATTTTGGGAGCAAACTCCATCGAAATTGACTGTATAGGATTGTGAATGGCCAAATGATTGAGAAATGTTATATGTCCAGGACAGAATTAGACTTGTGACAAGGTGAATCAAGTTTGAAGGACCAAACTTCTTAAGGTGGGGAGAATGTAATGACCCCAAAATGCGTATAGGAAGTCATCCTTATTTAATTCGGGATTAATGTGTTTTAATTTAACTATATCTATTGGAATTGAAGAACTATCTGTTGAGTTATGATTTTAAAACTGGAATTGACGACCTTTACTGTAACGATTGGGAATTTTTTTCCCTCCGCTTGAGCGGGGGAGTTGACGCTCGAGCGAACTTTTGGGGTTTCCAGTAATTTTGCAGGCGGACTGAAATTCTGGGAGTGGTGATTTACCGCTCGAGCGTAGAAGTGGTCGCTCGAGCGGACGACTTTCTTGGTCTCCGCGCTCGAGCGCAAGGTTGGGCGCTCGAGTGGGTCGCCTGGTTAAGTTTGAACTTCTGAGGCACGGGGGCTCATTTTTGACATTCTTATTAGTGTATTTGGAATGTTCTTATCTTATTCTGGGGTATTGATTGAGGTGGTGGTATGATGGTAAAGTAAGATTGGACCAGAGAATATAATTCGGATAGTTATTCTACGATCAGCCGTCACTCATTTGCCCTTTTCTTTTTCCACACTTTGAATATGGATGTGAGGTTAGAACCATTGGAAAGCTTATTTCCGGGGCTTCAATTTGGACACAAGAACGACCTAAAACGGAGTCCGGATGGGAGAATTATACCTGTTCAAAGTTTTGAAATCTGTACTGGAAACAGGTACGCTCGAGCGGGAAGATAGACGCTCGAGCGGGTTTTGCGAGTCAGCAGCTTAAAAACGGGATTTTTTAGATCATTTCTCACTTTTCCTTTTCCCCTTTTCTTTCCTCTGTCCTAGGACCGAGAAACCCTAGGTCCTTGATCTTCAATACCTTCCATTTCCCTTAGTTGTGATCAAGATGGATCAAGATCATCCATCAAGAAGTGAAGAAGCTTGAAGATTATTATGTTCTACCGATTCGAATTTCGAGATTTCGGAGGATTCTTCTCAATCTTTGCTCCTTTGCTTGATTCTTGAGGTAGGGGTCCTTGTTCTCTTTCAATATTTGTATTCATGGATGGATTTGTGGTATTTTGAGTATATAAATACAAAATCTATAGTTTTGAGCATATTATGTCCAACTTGAGATTTTGGGGTTTAGGGTTTAAAATGTTGGGGATGCAATTGTTGGGTTAAGGTGATGGATTATGAACTATAGACTTGTAATCAATGAGAAAATTGGAACAAGAAGTAATGGTTTGGGAAGTTTGGATTTTTCTTGAAACCCTTGATTTTCTTGAAACCCTAGGTTGATTAATGATGATAACCAATGATTTGGCCCAAATTGAAAGTAGAATAATGAAATTGAGGTATTGAATTATATGTGTTCAAATTTAATTGGAATTTGGAAATGTTTGAAAATTATGTTTAAAATTTGCGAAAGAACTTTGTTATGAACATTGAAATTCATGCTATAATGTGAAGGGAAAATTGGGGAAATAATCTATTAATGATATGATGATATGAACTCGGTTTTGGAATGTTGAAATGGGATTCAAGGATTTATTTTGAATTATGTTAAATTACAAATGGTGTTGATGAACTAAATGTTGATTTTTGTTGAAATTATGTTGTGTTGAATAATGTTGAATTGAATGTGTTGTACTATGATGAATTGTGTTTGAATTATTATGGATTGTGTAGGGTCAGCTACAGGGGCGGACCAAGCATCTGAACACTGTGAGTAATAGTACGGAAATGTACATTTTATTTACCATTGATAATTATTGTCACTAATGCTCTGTTCCTCGTAAGTGATACATGAACATTTATGACGATTGGAAGTCAATGTGAACGTTGAAAGATTGGCATACATCGGTATGACTTTAAAATCATTATGACCTGTCAATAGTTAATAAATGGAACTATGGTATTCCGGTATCTCTGGAATCATTCAATCGGTAAAATGTGTTTACCTTTCGTTAATATTTATCAAGAACGTTCTGTTAAACTTAAGTTAACTGCAGTAACTCAGGTGAATGATGCAATGGTTACCAGTAATACTCTGTTAGTTGCAGGTCAACCATATTAACATATATGAATGATTAAATAAAGGTGTATGTTACTGATTAATAGCTCAAGTGAACCATGCCATTTCTTAATGAATAAAGAGACTTTGTGTTCATCTTCGAAGAATCAGAATAATTGGAAAGTTATGTAAATCCATATGAACTCAAAGTTATTCAGAATCTACGACATGAATGCAAAAGTTTAACATCATTATGTGACCCACATGAGAATGTGAATTTTCTATTTTGTTAAGCGCACGATAATGACATGATATAACAAGAAGAAATGCTCTATTACGTTATGAATTAATGAATGATTATCCATATATGTAAAAGTATTCATGGCATCCTTAGCACAAGGCCCTTACCTGGGGGTAATAATACCGTGGTCTTATGGCCCTTGCCCGGGGGTAATAATACCGTGGTTCAAGTATGTTATGAGATATCTCTTGCCATCGACGGTCTTGTACGGGTGGGTTATGATCAAGCATGAACTCTGATTTCTGTTTCTGATTCAAGCATAATTAAGAATATGTATGAATATGTTTCTATTTATCCGTTCCGTTTATGCTACGTTATAACATGATATAAATTGATCGGTCTTTAAGACCTAATGATTTCTGGTATGGAACAAAGTGCTACATGAAACTAAGTGCTACGACATGAGTCACCTCTAGAATCCGTGTGAGACACCTCTTGGGTTCATACAAGTATGTTCAAGGGCTATATGCCAACATGTGTAAAGCTTAATGTTAATACGTTCAAGGGCTTAATGCCATTCTGATAAGGGCTGTATTGCCATTCTGATAAGGGCTTAATGCCGTTCTGTTAAAGGGCTCAATGCCACTCTGTTCAAGGGCTTAAAGCCATTTTAGTTAAAAAGGGGCCTAAGGCCGTTCTGACATTAGTACAAAATCATATTAACTACCTGTCTTTTATATTATATACACTCTGCTTTGCATTATAATTCAAGTTGAACATTGAATTATTCAAGTACTATTATTCACTGATGTTATCTCACTCTGTATTTTGTCTGATTCCGTAGGTCATTCGTTTGGAGGTCAGCCACAACTCTTCATGCTCGTCTCCCTTTGTCAGCCTCTGTGTGTCTAAGCATTTGGGTGAAGCCTACCCGTTTTGTGAACTTTTGGCTTACATTCTGACTGTCTATATATGTTAAATTCTAATGTTTTTTTTTTTTTTTTTGTTATACGCCCAAACAAGGGGCGGGGTTGTATATGTGTATGTAAACATTATTATCTGTCTATTTGTGATCCTGGCATGATAGTGGTCGCTCAATGGATGTAGCTCTTTTCTTGCGTGTTATTATATAAAATTTATGCTTCCACTCAGGCCCCATATGTTATATATAACAGGTTAAGTGTCCGTTTCTGAAGTGGTCATGTCCAAACTTCTAGGGGCAAGTTTGGGTTGTGACAACTCCCAACATGAGTGCGCCCCACTTTGGTGCGGGGATATACTTTGCCATCGCGCCCTCCTCCTCGGGCAAGCACAGAAGGCCCAGCTGGAGCACCTCCCGCAGTCGGAATCTGGAATGGGGCCTGAAAAGGACAAATGGCAAACACATCAGTATGCTACGCAAAACAGTGTATGAATGTTGTGAACAGTGTATCAGTACAGAATACAGTGTATGAGTACAGTGTATGAATGCCGTGAGTAATGCTGTGAGCGGTCTGCGGGTTACAGTGTATCGAATGTTGTGAGGGCCGTGTATCGAGTGTTGTGTTAATAGTGCGATGCATCAGATTGTGTAAAGTTTGAGACTGCGGTTGAAGGAACTTACTGGAATGCCATAGATGGTCAGTAGATCGAGGCTCCGCTAGAGCATCCCCATCACAGAGGTGGTCAACTCCCGGGACTGGCGAGTGTACTCGGAGGAAGCCTGCAAAAAGTGTTAGAAGTATCAGTATTCTGCGGAATATCAAATGAAATGAAATGAAATGATGGTGCAAAATAAAAAATGCAGTAGTACATACCGGAGACAAGTCGTAGAATCCGACTAGCCCGTGATCAGCCGGAGGGGGAGCAATGGGGATCTGGTAAGTCTCCCCACCCTGCCCTCGGCATGTCATCGTCGTGGGCAGTACTGGCCAACTAGCCCCCCGTCCTCTCCGGGTTCCACTCCTGCCAGTTTGTTATCTACTATTATCGAAAGAATAATGTAAAGCAAAGCTTGAATAAACTCTAAAGTTGAACATACCTCTGCGGCGGTAATGGTATCGAAGTAGCGGCGGAAGAATATGAATGACTCTAGTGGTCTCCGCACGCATCTCACATCGAAGCGCCGGGAGAAAGGAATGCCGAGAGGGGTCTCCTCATCTGGCACTGGGGCAAGCCTCGGGAAGTAAGCATACACCCACAACTACAGAGTGTGACAGAGCAGGTATCAGTATGCTTATCAGATAAAGCAGAATGCAGATAAAGCAGAAATTGCAGAACCGTGTATTGTGCAGTGTGTACAGTATGTGCAGTATACAGTCAGTGTAAAGCAGATTGCATGTTTGTAGTATGTGCAGTGTACAGTCAATGTGAAGCAGACCGTAGTGTGTGCAGTGTACAGAGTACAGATAATGAAAAGCAGAAATGTAAAACAGAAGAAGAGAATGTACCTCCCAAGCCCGCCAGTAGCCTCTAAGCAACTGTCGCTGCACCGGGAGGATGAGCTCATATATTCGTAGAGGGTGGCCAAGTCGGCACCACCCCAGTCGTAGAGGCGGATCTGTGTGACGTCCACCAAAGCGCTCAATAAATAGAGGGGCACGGTGTTCGCACGGTCGGCGAAGATGGTCGTCCCCAGCAAGAACATAAGGAAGCCACGTGCATACCGCTCCACCTCCCCCTGAGCCATCGGTGCCTCCTCAGCTAAAGCTAGCTGAATCCGGAAGTGGTCCTCGAACCCCGAGTATCTGACAAATCCTGGACGGGCAAGAGGCGGCAACTCGCCAAGCAGGTACATCAGAGCAGCCTCCCACTTATCCATGTCTGTATCGAAGGGGATCGGATCACCCCCTACCCCAATGCCGGTAAGCATCGAGAAGTCGAAGGGAGTCATCGTCATCTCCCTAGCGGCGGAAAGGTGGAAGGAGTCGGTGGTGTCCCACCACCTCTCCACCAGAGCGGCAAGGAGAGACCTGCTCATAGTAAGGCGCGACAGTCCTTTGCAGAAGGTGCCGAAGCCAGCCTGATCGACAATGTGGTGAACCGCATCGGGTAGCTCCATATACCATCCTCGGGCAGCAACATTCCTATACCCCCGGAAGGCATGGGAATCTCCCTGTATTCAAAAGCAAACGGTTGCGAAGCAATACTAAATATATAGTTTTGAAGAACATTCAAAATTGATGCAAACATCGCGTGTGTGCACGTGTTCGGATTCAAACAAATATCGGGTGCCGGTGTGCTCGCAGTGAACTACGACATATGATGTGTCAGTGTTTTCGAGTGGTTCAGTACAGATATAGCGTGTGTGCACGTGTTCAGATTCAAACAGATATCGGGTGCCGGTGTGCTCACAGTGAACTACAGCATACGATGTGTCAGTGTGTTTGGGTGGTTCAATGAAAATACAGCGTCAGTGCACATGTTTAGATTCAAACAGATATCAGGTGCAAGCATGTTCACAATCAACTACAGCATGCGGTATATCAGTGTATCCGAGTTAAACAGTTAAAAGGCAGAATCGACTATTGTAGTTATACATTCTACTTTGCAGAAAATGAAACGGGGAAGAATGTACATTGGAAGTGCCGTATAACAGATGTGACTCCGGCTCACGCAGGAGAAGCTCTGGTGGCACGGTCCTATCAAAACTCCTGAACTAGCGAAGTCCGTCAGGAGGCAACACATGAATTGCCGGCCTGTAGGCCACCGGATCGAACGGCCGGAATGTGAAGCGGCAAGAGCTCGGCCTCTGGGTCCATTTCTATCTCCGGGGGAGCCCCATCACCTGGAATGTCGTCTGCCATCTCGAGAATGGTGCGAAAAGGGCTGAGAATGTGAAAACCGGGCGAGAATATGAAAAGTCAACTAAAAAAGTCAACCTCGGGAGGGTGAAAAATGGCCGGAAAGGTCGGGGTGCGGAAAAGGCACAGAGATCGAGATGAACTCGAGGGAAACAAACCCCGAGTGGCGGAAATCGAAAAAGAGACACCGAAAACAAAGTTTTGTTCGGTTCAAAATGTTCGAAACGCGAAGGTATTCGCGAATCAAACAACGAAACGGGCCCGAAAACCGAGAAAAACGATGGATCGAAGGAAAAAAAAATGACCTAGAGAGAGAGGCAAAGGGTTTTCGAGTTTGTAGGAAGTGAAGAAATAGGGCTTCAAGCCCTATATTTAAAGACCTGTGCCGAATTGACCAAACTGCCCCGATTCAAGCATATTTGGCCGGTCGGCCACATTGTTGGCCGGTCGGCCAAATATTTGGCTGATGGACTTTTTTTATGGCCGGTGACCTCCCCCGATGGCCGGTGAACCTCCTACACCTTTGTTTGGGTCTCTGATGCGGTTTAGGGTCTTCATTGCTCAAGACAGTGCAAGAAAAGTGCATTTCCAAAGGTTAACCGGTCTCTGTGCCGTGTCTTCTATGCGTAGCACTCGAATACGTGCGAAGTGTATCCTTTTCGTATCCTTTGGTATCTTGCGAGATTCAGTAGCTGTTTTGAATACGTCGCATTACAATGTTTTACCTTGTTAACGGTTAGCACACATAGGTTGCATCGTTATGCATACATACATACGTTGTCGCGCATCCAAATCCATTTGCATTGTCATGCATTTCGAAAGACGTGCATCGTCGCGCATTTGTGTCTCATTTGCGTTGTCATGCATCTCAAAAGACGCGCGTTGTCGCGCATTCAAAATTACGTGCATTGTCATGCATTTCAAAAGACATGTGTTGTCGCGCATTCAACTTCATTTGCATTATCATGCATTTTCAAAAAAAAAAAAAACAAAAAAACAAATAGTGCATATGTCATGCATACATTGTAAATAGTGCATATGTCATGCATTTCATTGTAAACACTGTAAACATTGCATTTACACACATTCATTGTAAATATTGCATTTACACACATTCATTGTGAATATTGCATTTTCATATCATTGTAAATATTGCATTTTCATGTATTTGCGTTGTACATAGCTTACATGCATATATTGTATAGATTGCATTGTACATAGCTTGCATTGTCATGCACTCATACAATATATTGCATTGTAGCTTGCACTGCATCACCTCCATTTATGGCTTGCGCCTTTCCATGTTGAGCTTGGTCTGGTATGTGCCCATATTTTTCACGTCGAAGCACAGTTATGATATTATTTGTACGCACCTAGTGTTGTGGGTGACGGCACCGTTTCTGTGTTAGACATGGTTTGTATGTGTCCATGCCTTTCCTAGGCAAGATGTGTTTTGGCTGCATGCCTTTTCCACTGCATCCATTGCATTCTCCCCAGCAGGTTGCATTGTACATAACATTCATTGTATATAATGCATTGTACATAGTATTTATCTATTTCATAGAATATATTGCATTGTAGATTGCATGCATTTACTGCATCACCTCCATTTATGGCTTGCGCCTTTCCATGTTGAGCTTGGTTTGGTATGTGCCCATATTTTTCACGTCGAAGTATGGTTATGATATTATGTGTACGCACCTAGTGTTGTGGGTGACGGCACCGTTTCTGTGTTAGACATGGTTTGTATGTGTCCATGCCTTTCCTAGGCAAGATGTGTTTTGGCCGCATGCCTTTTCCACTGCATCCATTGCATTCTCCCCAGCAGGTTGCATTGTACATAACATTCATTGTATATAATGCATTGTACATAGTATCCATCTATTGCATATTGCATATATTGCATCGTAGATTGCATGCATTTACTGCATCACCTCCATTTATGGCTTGCGCCTTTCCATGTTGAGCTTGGTCTGGTATGTGCCCATATTTTTCACGTCGAAGCACAGTTATGATATTATGTGTATGCACCTAGTGTTGTGGGTGACGGCACCGTTTCTGTGTTAGACATGGTTTGTATGTGTCCATGCCTTTCCTAGGCAAGATGTGTTTTGGCTGCAGGCCTTATCCATTGCATCCATTGCATTCTAGCTTGTAAATATTGCATTGTACATAGCTTGCATTGTCATGCATCTTTCCTTATATGCATTGTATTGCATTCTTCCTTACTTTGCATTGTCATGCATTTCCTTACTGCATCATTTAGTATGTAGGTTTCATTGTACATAGCTTGCATTGTCATGCATTCATTGTACTGTACATAGTTTAGCTTGCATGCATTTGCATCACATCCATCTACGACTTGCGCCTTTCCTTGTTGAGCTTGGTCTGGTATGTGCCCGTACTTTTCACACTGAAACACGGTTATGATATTATGTGTACGCACCTAGTGTTGTGGGTGACGGCACCGTTTCCGTGTTAAATATGGTTTGTATGTGTCCATGCCTTTCCTAGGCAAGATACGGTTTGGCTGCATGCCTTATCCCTTATATATATTACATTGTAGTGTAATTTGTTGCATCCAGCATTTAGGATCACGATCTTTCCTCAGCGGGTCATTCCCCACTTATATCATTCCACCCAATTACTTGTATCTTGTGTTCCGTCTACACACTCATAGTTCTGCATGTGTACGCGCCTATTCCACTACTGGTATTGTGGTTTGAGGGTGTCGGCACCTTTTCTATGGTAGACGGACTTTGCATCTCCATCTCTTTATGATATTTGTGTGGTTTTGAACTGCTTATGTTTTGATCATGTTTTAAATGCATTGCATATCATTTGCATTGTTTATACATAGTTTTGTAAATATTGCATTATCATTTTGCATCCATTTCGCATTGTTATGCGTTGTCATACATAGGTTGCATTGTCATGCACTCCTTCACTTGCGTTGTTATGCAGTCTTAACTTGCATATCATGCATGTTGCTAACGATATCGTACTTGTTAAGTTTCTCTCTTTTACAGGCACGATATTGTATGTACGGTTCATTTGAAGCTGGCACGACCAGATGAACCGCACAGGTATTGTATTCTCCGCATGAAACGTAGCGAGAATTACATAATTCTCTTATATCCTTTCTGCATTGTAATGTAGTTGGATTTGTATTTGATTGCTTAAAACCATCGCATGTTATGCTTCGTTACAGCTTTTTTTGCATGATCATAAGTTATGCTCAGCTTTGTGCATTGTCTTGCATTTTGCCCCTACCTTCGGGTGCATATCTTATCTGTAGCTTGTATTGCTTTGTCTAAGTCTTCGGCCTTGTCAAAAATGGGTCGTCTCTGGCTTTGACACTCACTCCCGTCATTGTTATGACTTTCAAGTTCTGTCAAAGAGGGGCAACTGTAGACACCCCATTTTTGACCGTCCTCAAGACTTGGACGTCACCGGTTGAACACTCGGTGATCATCCATGTTCGTGTTCGTTTTGAGTTCCCGGAGGTCTCGGCCACGCACTTTGCCTCAAGACCTCTCGACTCGATTGTTTTGTGTTTGGTTTTGCACCAAACACTTGTGTTTTGCTTTTAAAGGGCAGGGAATGGCTTGTTGGCCATCCCCATACCTCACCAGCCATGGCTTGAGGCCACCGGCCATTGTTTTGTTGCCATCGGCCAAATGTTTGGCCGGCCGGCACTCTTTGTGGTTAGCCGACCATTGTTTTGGCCAATTTGTCATTTTTGGCTGGCCGACCACTGTGCATCTGCTTTTGGCAGATATTTTGTGCCAGCTGTAATAGCTGGCACCCACTTTGTACCCCCTCCATACACGTGTATGGAGGGATTTCACTCTTGCTTAGCTTGTTTTGTAAGCTTTGCAAGAGTGAATCTCTATAAAGGGAGGCCTTCTCCTCCCTCCTCAAGGGTTCCAAAAAAATTCTAGAGGGTCTTAGATTAGGGTTAGGGTTTGTGTATACATCTATCTCTATATCTCCCTCTCTTGTGAGTTTTGTGTGTGTTTAGTCTTACTTTTGTGCACAAACACCTAGTGCTACACCTTCCCTTAGTTGCTGAGGCATCAAAGGGTTATTCTTGGAGATTTTGGGTGGATTCAAGCTTGGAAAACCAGCTGAAGCATTGTTCTTGAAGAGGGTCTTCAAGGGTAAGAACCTTACCCCTTTGTTCCCCATTTTTGCATAGGCTTTTAGCCATCCTTGCATCTATTTTTAAGCTTAGTCTATAACATATAAAGTTCTGATTTTAAGTGCTTAAAATAGTTGTTTAAGGTTGCTTTGTTGTTTGGGGTTGTTTGACCCCTCTTAGGCCTTGATTGGCCCCATTTTTGTGCTATTTTGGTGGGCTCCGGGACCACCTTGTCTTGGCCTCCCCACCACTGAAATCCAGAGGGATTTCAGTGGTGAGGATGGTGCTTTAAGGTCCTAAGAAGGAGAGGGCCATCCCCTCTCCTTGTTGCCTTCAATAATTGTCATTTTAGCCTCATGTGTGAGCACCAATGTTGAGATCATGTCGGCCATGTCTTAGCTAGTATTTGTGCTTATTTTGTCATGATATAGCACTGTTTTTAATTGGTTTAGACACACCATGCTTGCTTTGCGTACTTGTCTTGTAATGCTATGAATTTGCCTTAACATGTACTTAGCATTTAGACAACTATGCTTACTTGTTTTGGCCAAGCTTTGTGAAGCTTTTATACATGTTTTAGTATGCTTAAGGTCTGTTTGTGATTGTTTTGGCCATCCATGACATGCTTTGTATAGACACCTTGCATTTCGGCTTGTTAGCCTTGGGTGTGTGAGTGTTGAGCATGCATTGCTTGGCTTGTTTCAGTGGTTTGGCACCACTTATGGCATCATTTCAGTCCTTGTGATATGTTTGTATGCTTGCTTTTGATGTTCCTTTAAGACCTTAAAGAGTTTGTGTTTCATGCTCCATGAATGTGCCATTGCGTATGCCATCATGTTTAGGCCTCTAGGATGCCATGTCAATGTGTCTTTGGCTTTGTTTTAACATGCTAAAACTCTGATTTTGGTTGTTCAAATCATGCCATGTTTGGTTTTGCTAAGTGTAGTTCAATACCTCTTTGGCGAGCCTTAGGTTTTGGACATAATTGCATGCTTTGCTTGTCTTGTTTAGTTGGTTTGGCACCATCCTTAACATGATTTTCAGAGTTTGATATGCATGCCGTTTGTCCATATTTGTTTCCTTTTAAGTGTGCTTAAAAGTTGCTTCTTTATGCTTAAATGTTGGACCATATGTGCATGCATGTTTGTATGTGTTTTGGCCCTCATTTCCATAGCATTTGGCCGTTGTTTTGGGCTTGTTAGAGAGCTGCCCAAACTAGTTTAAGACCATCCTTTGCATATTGTTGCATGCTCGCCTTGTGTGTTGTTGCATACTTGACCTATCGCATGTGTTGCATGCTTGAATCACATCGCATTTGGCATGCATTCTTCCTTTTTGTCTTGGTTTCTTAACATGTTACGTGTCTTGCATGTTTGTATGTTGGCATTGCATCTTGCATGCTTGTTAGCTTGTATATGTTGTTACATGCCTTGTATGCTTGTTTGCTTAGGTTGTGTGCATAGTGCACATTACTTGCTTGCATGCTCATATTGTACACTTAGCTCACATGCCTAGGTTGCATTTTGCATGCATGTCTTGCCTCTTGAAATCACCATGATAGAGGTTAGGCCTTATGCGTTTGTTTGGTTTTGCATTACATTTGAAATCCAAATGCACAACTTGACTCATTTGGCCATCACGCATTGAAATGCGCGATTGGTGGCTCGAGGGTCGAGGACCATCCTCCTTTGAGTCATGAACATGATAAGGAGGGTGTTGGTGCACACATTTGCTTGAAATGCATTGCCATGCCATGTTTGCCCTTTGCTGCTGTCAAAACAAGATTCTGCAGGCATAGATGGCCGACCGACCACATTTAGTGTCGGCCGGCCATGAATTGGTGGCCGAGAGCTCAATAGATGGTCGATGACCACTTTACCATGGCCGGTGGTGTTTCCTCATGGCTGGTGGCACCCTACAGTGTTCAGAGAGTGCTCTTTGAGACTTGTGCAGTCCTCAGAGGCATAAAACAGTGAAAACAAAGGCAGCTTGTGCATGGTGGTGGATTTCTGAGCGGAGTCGAGCACGCATGCATTGGACCCTCTTCCCGAGGCTGTTTTATCACTTTATTAGCTTAGTTAATTTGCTTAACTAGTTAATTGGTTTGTAACTATTTAATTAGCTTGTTAGTTAATTAAATTGTATTATTCTTTCAGTCCCTCCGAGCGAGGGTGGATCTGTAATATGCGTGCGTGTGTGTGATGCATGTCTTCCAACCCCGGCTTCTTTCTCCCTTTTACTTACCTGCTTTTGATGGTTAGTATTAGGGCATATTTAATTTAGCATCTTTATGCTATGCATGCGTGCATCCATTTATCAGTATTGCATGCACCGGGCTCGGCGCATCATACTAATTGCATAGTACTTCAAATCTAACTTGAATACATGTTATCTACTGCATTTCACATGCCATCCATAGATTAGCCGAGCCTACTCTAGCTGCATTTTGCCTGCGATGCATTAGCCATCTTAACATGGACTTGGATCATACATTTGATTACTAACATGTTCCTTGTTTTTGGCTTGGAGTACTAGGTGAGTGTTTATGCTTTAGCATCTTGCATGAGTGTGAATGTTAACATAAAGCATGCTTGCCATGAGGCTAACTGTCTAGTTGATTTACTGCCTGAATGCCTGTGGGTAAAGGTTGGATTGTTTGAGTTGGAACAACTCGTTGAAATCCGTGTTTTAGCCCACTTGCGAGTAGCAAATTTCAAACCGTCTTTCAAATGAGCGGATATGCAATGCTTTGTTCCAAATTAGGTGATCTAGTCTATACTTTTGTGTTGTGCGCATCACATAGTAAGATTAGCTAATTAATCGGAATAAGAATGCATAATGTTTTCAAAACTAGATATCATGATTAGTAGAGGCCGATCTTTGATCGGGCGAGTGGGGGTGCTCATAGCTGACCTTCCCCAATCGTATCCAAGTTCCTGAGCCGAGGCAACTTTGGTGATGACGGACACGTGGCCTTAGGCAACGAGTCAGGGTTTCCTAAATTTCCCTAAAAATAAAACATTTAGGTGGCGACTCTGTATCTAGCAAAGCAGTCCATGTTTGGCACTTCTTTCAAAAAAATCTGTTTTCAAAAACGATTTGCCGGATTTGGACTCTTTGATGATTCATCGGTCTTGCATTGCACTCTGCGAGATTAGATACAGGACCATGACATGGAGTCTTGAACTGTAGTGAGCCCAATGAACAAAACGGGATTTCCCACCCGGGACGTTCGGGGACGTCTACAGTTTCTGGTGACTCTGCTGGGGAGTTTAGAGAGCTTGACTCGAACTCGTGATATCTTGTTTTGGCTACACTTATGTGTCTCTTTGCATTGTATTTGCATTGGTGCGCCTAAGTCACAGTGTTTGCCGTCTGCTATTCCTAAACGGTTTGCCGGAGGCTCGCTTCGAGAAGCGTGCCATAAGGCTGACTGGTTACGGGCTCTACCACGATGGGAACACAAACCCCGGTTGTCACCGGGGCACCCTTTTGACCATTCGACCTAGTGCATATTCGGAATCCATAGTGACCATTCCAAGCTAGGACAGGTTGCTACCCGATTATAGGTTGTTTGAAATCGCTGCGTGCATAGTGAAACCCTAGCTCCTGACAAAATAGGACAGGGAAACCTTACCCCAAAATAGGGGTGTTTTGGCTCTTGCTTGCTTGTTATGTGTTTTTTTTTTTTTTTTTTTGAGTTGACCTCTACAGGGAATGCATGTATCAATTTACAAGTTTGGGTATCAGGCTTGCGGGCGCCAGTTCAGTATTTTGGGAATCAGTTATCTGCGGGTATCAGGTTCAGTTTTGGGGGCAATGATTTTGGGGAACAGTGATCAGTAGTAGAGTACAGTTATTCAGCTATGCTTGTGTCTATTCTGATTGGGCCGAAATGCTGCGTGTTTTCTCTTTCAGTTCAGAGATTTAGCATAGAATAGCCAGTGTTCTCCTTTGCTGAGGCAAGACAGAGATCTGATCCGTCAGTCACCGTTCAGTACAACTAACTTATGATGACGCAAAGTTCAGAAGAAATAGTGGTTATGGCAGCCGCATTGGACCAAGGAAACATCTTGCGAGATGAGACCAGTGTTGAAATACCATACCCGCCCAAGTCGCCTGCCGCGCGCCCGGTCTGGGCGCCCCAGTTGTGTCAAGCTCGTGAGCCCACCACGTTTGAATTGATGGGAATGATTGGCGATCTTCAGCGATCTGTGGCTGATCTCGCCTGCGGAATGTCAGCTTCACCACCAACCACATCCTACGTCGGGAATTTCGTACCGCAGGAGCCCCCGCTGTTGGGGTGAATTGTGATCGAGCTCAGCCAACCTGAGGCTATCTCAAGCTATGGCCATGACATGGCAACAACAACCGGGTTTCGCTCTGATATAGTAACCCAAACCCTCGATCAAGCTGAGGCTAGAGGTAAGAACAAAGTGGGAACAGATGTTGATCCCATTGAACAACTGCTATAGGCAGTCGAGGCTTTGAAAGCCGGAGGATTGAGTAAACAGCAAATATTCGCAGTGGTGGCTAAAACTGTGGATGATGCTTTCCCCACTCCAACCGAGGGGAGTTCCAGCCAGACAGAAAATCGGGATAGGCCCCGTTATGCCAGAACAGTCCCCTTCAATCCCAACTCTGCACCGGGAAAAGATCAGAAAACCAAGGCGGCACCTACCGATCCTTTTGCCAGTGCGTCCGGCAAAAGTCAGCAGACTTCGAAGTATCTGCCCCGAGGGCGCAGAGTCTTCCATGCCCTTTACATGCCTTTGTCTAAGGCGCTCCAGATCCTTGCCGAAAGGGGGCACCTTAAACCCCTCGAGCCTCGGCCTCTCCTGAAGAATCTCCCTCCCTCACATGATGCTACCTTGTACTGTGCGTACCACCAGCAAACCGGTCATTGTACCGACAACTGTTTCCGTCTTCGTCATGAAGTACAGGATTTGATCGACAATGAGGTGATCCTCCCGCCTACCTCAGCGAAGTCTGTCACTACTGAGTTGTTAGATTTCGAGGATACTGCGAATATGTGATCAGAAGTTGGCCCACCTGCCTTCATGGTTTAAGGTTGAAAAAAATTCCAAAAGTTCCAAAACATGAAATTCTCTCTCTATCTCTATCTTGCAACCTATACACCCTCTCTCTACACTTCCTAAACCAATATTGGAGCTCTCCTTGTTGAGATTATTGAGTCCAAATTTCAGCCCTTGAGAGTAAGAACTTGTTGGTTTGTGAACAAAAGTGGTTTTGAAGTCCCAAAAATGGAGGGCTTAGCCACCCCTCATTTGGCTTGTTTACTAGCTTAAATTGCGCCATGTTTTAGCTTATTATTTTAGCTACTTTTGTATTCATTCCAACACATTTTTGTACTGTTTTAGGCTGTATAAACTCTGTATTTTTGGGCTGAAACTTGTGGTTTAAGGCTAATAAGGGTTAGGGGTGGTTCACCCTTCTTTACACCTTGCTTTCAAAGCCTTTACCCTTGTGTTTCCCACCATTACACTATCTTTTTTTGAGCTTTTAAACACTGATTTTTAGAGTTATTTTAGTGGTCAAAATCATGTTTTGAAGTCCAAAATTAGATTGGTTAGCCTCCCCTCCTCGTATCTTACTTACTAGCCTAGTTTGTGCCATGTTTTAGCATGATTAATTTAGCCTTTTTTGCTCAATTCTACCATATTTTAGGACTGTATTAGACCTGTTTTAGCACTGTTTTTGGTTGATAGTTGCATTTGAGCTTTGTTTTGCATGCTTATAGTGTAATTGTCCTCATAAGCTTGGTGTTTTATGCCGTAGACACCATCTCATTTGAGTTGATGGCATTCATTTATGCTTTTCTCACTTATTTTCAGCACTAATAATCTCTGCAACCTCTCTCCTTTCTTGGCTTTTGTTTTTCTTTCAGAGTTGTTTCAAGCCTTTTGTTCTTTTAAGCATGAGATTAAGGTTGTCATGCTTAATGGTTTAATCCCTTTTAGGGGTTCATTATCAACGGCATGACATCTCTTTCATGTCTTAAGTTGACTCTTGGTTTGGTACTTCACTCCATTAGAGGACTTAAATTCACTATTGGACTTAATGAATTAACAGATGGTTGGCAATCCAAAATTAGGATTAAAAGTGAGTAAGATAATAATTTGGTTGTGTTCAATCAGACGTTAATTGAATACATGGAAGCTTGAACCATTTCATATTCATTAGTGATGAAATGATTCAAGGCTCCAAGGTCACCACTTTCCTTGATCATTCATGAAAGGGAGGAGGTTTGTGTCTTGTTTTGCATTTATTGAATTTGCACACTTGGTTTCACAAATCATCATGCAATGAAATTGTATCCATTGATGGTTTGTGAACCGTACTTGCTACTCCTTTGATTTGTTCATGAAAATGAGGGGTGAGTTATGCAAACAAACCCTTGAAATAGCCTGTATATGCTCTGTTCGTCCCCTGTTGTAGTAAGATGAACATGTGCAGTAGTGGCCGGCAGGTGGCCGGCAACCTTCACCACTGGCCGACCGGCCACTGATGCAAATTGAGCAGTGTGTTGGTAAGATAGAGCAGAGTTGTTCTAGAAGTGAGCAACAGTGTTGGTGTTCAATTGTGCAAACAGAGGTATTCAGAAGCAAAACAGAGGCTTTTCAGGTGGAAACCGAGCATGTGCATGAGCATCTCTCGCTTCCCGAGGTGAAATAGTTAGCTTAATGCTTAACTGTTTAGTTTACTTTAAATGCACTTGTGTTGTAATTATTTAATTAATTAAAGTAATTAAATAGTTGTGTTGTAATAATTAGTTAACTAGAATAACTAGTTAATTCAATTGTTGTAATAATTAGTTAAGTAGTTTAGCTATTTATTTAATTTGTTTTGTAATAATTAGCTTAGCTTCAATTAGTTAGTTAATTAGCTTAGTTTATTCGGACTTTCCTTCGTGAGGGCGCAAACTTGGAATAACGTGTATGTCTTCAAAACCCAAGTCTTTCTCCCTTTTATTTAACTACTTACGATGGTTAGATTAAAGCATCATGTTTTGTTTAGCATTCTCCATGTTTTCATCCACTTGTATTGCATGCACCGAGGCTCGGTTCATCATTCTAACTTGCATTGTTACTTTAAAAACTTCTTTGAATACGTGTTTAGACCGCATGCTATTTAATTGATTTATATGCCATATTAGTAGCCGAGCCTATTTAGATTGCATATCGCATGCATTGCATTAGTCATATTGCATAAGCTAGGAATCATGCATTTTTCTAACTCATTTCTCTTTTGGCTTGGAGTACTAGGTGAGCCTTTACTAGCTTTAGCATAATTGCACGAATGTGATTGTTGCCCTGTTTAGCATGGTTGCCATGAGGCTAATTGCTTAAATGATAAACTATTTGAATGCCTGTGGATGAAGGCTTGTTGCTTGAATTGGAATGATTTGAGCAATGTTCATATGCGATCACTTTTCCAAGTGGTACATATTTCAAAATAATTTTCAAAACAAACATGAATCGAAATGTTTCAATTCTTGCGAATTAGTCTATACTTGTGTGTGTGCGCATCACATAGTAATGCTAGCCTAATAAACCGAAACAAGAATATATAATGTACATAAGATTCATATCATGATTAGTAGAGGCCGATCTTTGATCAAGCGAGCGGGGGTGCTCAAATGTATTCATGACTTTCCCCTCTCGTACCTAAGTTCCCGAGCCGAGACAATCTTGGTGATGATGGACACGTGGCCTTTGGCACGAGTCATGGGTTTCCTAAATTTTCCAAAAATATTTAGGTGGTGACTCTATATCTGGCAAAGCAGTCCATTTTTGGCATCTTTTTATTCAAAATCGATTTTCCAAAAAATTTTCTAGATTTGGACTCTTTGGTGTTTATCAATTTCACATTGCACTTGTGAGATTAAATTCAGAACTGCGGAAGTCCGAACTGTAGGGCTTGTTTCGAACTTTCGAAATGGGGGGCGCGAAAAAGTCGTGCTACAGTGAGCCTTTACTCGCTTTAGCATATCGCATGTTAATGTTGGCATGTTTAGCATGCTTGTCATGAGGCTAAGTGCTTAAATCATAAACTGTTTTGAATGCCTGTGGATGAAGGCTAATTGCTTGAATTGGAATAAATTGAGTAATGTTTATATGCGATCACTTTTTCAAGTGATACATATTCGAAACAATTTTGGAAACAAACATGAATCAAGACGTTCCAATTCTTGCAATTTAGTCTATACTTGTGTGTGTGTGCATCACTTAGTAATGCTAGCCTAATAAACTGGAATAAGAGCATATAATGTAGATAACATTCATATCATGATTAGTAGAGACCGATCTTTGATCGGGTGAGCGGGGGCGCCTAATTCATGACCTTCCCCTCTCGTACCTAAGTTCCCGAGCCGAGACAATCTTGGTGATGACGGACATGTGGCCTTTGGCACGAGTCATGGGTTTTCTAAATTTCCCAAAAACATTTAGCTGGCGACTCTGTATCTGGCAAAGCAGTCCATTTTTGGCATTTTTTATTCAAAATTGATTTTTCAAAAGATTTGCCAGATTGGGACTCTCTGGTGTTTTTCTATTTCACGTTGCACTTGGGGAATCAGATTCAGAACCGCGGAAGTCTGATACTATAGGGCTTATTCGTCTTCCGAAAGGGGGCGCTAAAAAGTCGAGCTACAAGCGCCCACTCGCTCTTGCGTAGGAAACGCCGCTCGATCATAGAAATCACTCTCCCAGTAGTTTTGCAGACCTGCAAAAGTACTGATTGTTTGCAAAGCCTGCTCGAGCGCAGGAAGTGCCGCTCGAGTAGAGGACCAAAATTCTGGGCAACACAAGGTTTGAAAAACAAGTGACCAACTTGCCCAAACACAACCACTACAACCCAAAAGCCAATTTCGAAGAGATACAAGGGAAGCAAGGAGGTAAACAACAATATGAAATTATTAAACCTGAGTTTAGGACACCACAAGAGTCAGGTCAAAACCAAGATCGCTATAGTTGTAATATGTTCACCTCTGTAAGTAGATTAACACGTCAAAGTTTGTTCAAAATCGTTAACGAGTGAATGAGAAATTGATTTCCAAAACACCATTTGAAGTATTGGTTGAAGGATGATAATTAAACTATTTCCCACATTAGTTACCTAGGAAAACAAAAGCGAGCTTATATACTCCTTTAGTGGACATGGGTTGGGCCTATGGGGTACTAAAGTTTTGTAGAAGAGGGAGAACTTAGCCAATGTGGTCTTAGATCAAACCATCCTTAGTTTAGTTGCATATAAATTTGTCATCCAGTTTTGTAATTAGTTTTCCTCTCATAACTATGTCCTTTTTTTATTCTAAATTGATTGGAATACAAAAGATCTACAATGTGATCCTTCCACCGTTAGATTGTTCAAGTTATTTTGTGATTTTTTTCCCTATCTATCTATGGACATTGTTTTCAGTGTGATCCGATGATTAGGTTGTTCTTAAACTACAATGTATTTAGTTTAGTTGTATGAGAATACTCTATTTTATATATTTAGCATGTTTTGCAAAGTTAGTTCTGTTATTTTTATTTTCTATTGGCTATAATGCCCAAGATCAAACCGTTTTTGATTTGGTAATGCGCATTATATTAAGGATAAAACAATTGTGTTATTTGTTTGTATTTTTCCCTTAAACAAATAAAAATATTTTAATTAGTGATTCTGTAATGTCCTAAAAATAATTACAAATATTCAACTGCGAATCACTCATACAAGGTGACTTAAACAAAATAATAGACTTTCATTAATCCAAGTTTAATTACAAAAAGGTAATACATGCGATATACATTCATAAGTTCTACCCTAAATTTGCGGCATGTGATACCAATTTCATAATCAACCAATAAATGCCCTACAGGTTTACATCTTTCCAAGACAATGTTTGGTTACAACAAAAGAGAGAGTCTTAAGCTCCATACATATTGTAAGATATATATATATATATATATATATATATATGCAACGGATAAATGGATTCGGGCATACCTTATGTGTTAGAATCCAAAACAAAGAACCATGTCGGTAAATCACGTGCTTCACAACCACAAACTAAGAACACCCTACAATGGAGTGATACCACAGTATGAGTATCACCTACTCTATTCACAGTGCAAAGGCTGGATCAATTTTAGATGGAAGAGAGTTAGAGAGAGAGTATGGGAAAAAGAATACGTTATTCGTTATTGGATTCATCCCACATCCCATATATCGTATCTGATATATAGACCAAATATCTAACCATCTATCCATATCTCCTAAGGATATGATAGATATAGATAGATAGTGGGTTATCCTATCAAATAGGATAATCAGGAAATCAAATTCAAATTACATGGATAAGTAATTTGAAAGGGCCATGGGTCATGCCACATGGGCGCCCAAATTCGGTTCCAATACCAGGCCCAATTTCCAACATCTCCCACTCGACACTGCCACATCTCTATCTTATTCTCCCCAAATATTGAACAATCCCATACTAGCCAATGAACCGTGCGACCGTTGAGAACACTTGCATGTGGGAGCTCTATACTAGAAACTCAAAATGAGCCAGCATAGGGACATCAACCCAAAAAGAATACAAATAGTGTCTCATATACCCCAGACCCATCTAATTATACCGGTCCAAAAAAAAAAAACATCTCTAATCCCTCAAAAGAGCATGTTTGACCCTTTCAATTCTTGCAATATATTCACACTCAATCTGCCTCTCATATAGAGCGATGTGAGTTGCCGGTAGTGAATATACAACAGTAGTGTAATACTAGATGATCTTCCATTCACCCTCATGACATTTAGTTTAAGATTAACCACTTTCCCTGTGATGTCCCTTAAGGCCGAATCATACATGACCGTAGGCAACATACCAAAGTAGCAGAACATCAACCCCTTACCTTATGACATAGTCAAAGGTCACAAAAGGGTACATAAATAAAAATCATATCAATAATGACATGTAAGACTCACACGGTGAGGAAATAAGGATCCATTCAGATGTAGTATGAGTACATGCTATGGTGGAGTAACTCTTCCAAAGAGTGACGTCATACTCAATACACCATACAGATCTTAGTTTAGTCGCTTTCTAGTGCCTAAACCGAATTCTCTATTTGCTCACCTTCCAAGCGCCAAATGAGATCTCGCACCTGGCTAATTATAACAGGCACAACATGGAAAGTGGGTACTAACATCCATGTTTGGTCTTTAACACGACTTCATCTTGGTTGTAACCAAGGCGACATACATAGCGGATAATTTAAGCCTCTCTTGGCTCAAAATAAAAATAAAACACTAGTCTCATCCTTGCTCATTCCCAAGCGCCAAGGGCGATTGCTCGTGTGAGTGAGCCAATCATGCCTACTGACATCATCATCTGCTAATCATTATGACACAAACCATAATAGTATCAACATCCCATAATCTCACAAAAATAAGTGATTGATTGGAAAAACACAACCACAGTTTGCGTGTAGACCGCCCGAAAACTGCTCCGCGCGCGAGGGCGCGAATTGTGTTCTTAGCTACTGCAATTCGGACTCCTATCACGATTCTGAATCTAATCTCACAAAGTGCAATGTAAGACTGATAAATCACCAAAGAGTCCAAATCCGGAAAATCGTTTTGAAAAATCAATTTTAATCAAGAAGTGCCAAACATAGACTGCTTTGCCAGATTTCAGAGTCGCCACCTAAATATTTTGTTTTGGGAAATTTAGGAAACCCTGACTCATGCCTAAGGCCACGTGTCTGTCATCACCAAAGTTGCCTCGGCTCGGGAACTTGGGTATGAGAGGGGAAGGTCCTGAAATGAGCACCCTCGCTCACCCGATCAAAAGGATCAGCATCTACTAAACATGATATGTTATTTTTTGAAAACACATGTGTTCTTATTCTAGTTTATTAGCTAACCTTACTATGTGATGCGCACAGCATACAAGTATAGACTCAATCACTCGATTTGGAACAAAACATCTCATGTTTGTTTTTCAAAAATGGTTTGAAGGTGCTACTCGCAAGTAGGCTAAAACGCGGATTTGCCACCAAACAAGGTGAGCTTAAAACATGATTATTTGCCACTTCAAGTGCGCTTAAAACTCACATTTTGATGAATTGTTCCAATTCAAGCAATGAAGCCTTCATCCACAGGCATTTATGCAGTTAAACACTTAAGCAGATAGCCTCATGGCAAGCATGCTATCCTGGCAGTCACTCACACACATGCAAGGATGCTAAAGCATATACACTTACAGTGTACTCCGAGCCAAAACAGAAGCTATGTTAGAAATCAATGCATGATCCTAGCTATGTTAAAATGCCTAATGCAACACATGCAAAAATGCAACTAAATAGGCTCGGCTATCTAAGATGGCATACGAATGCAACACTTGATAACATGTATTCAAATAGGTATTGAAATACAATGCAGTTTGAATGATACGCCGAGCCCGGTGCATGCAAGACAAATGAATGATGCACGCATGCAAAGCATAAGTATGCTAATTGAGATATGCCCTAAACTAACCATCGAAAGCTGATAAATAAAAGGAAGAAAGAAATGGGGTTGGAAGACATGCATCACACACACGCACACTTATTACAACATTTGCCCTCTCGACGGAGGGTCCGAATGAATTTAGCTAACCAGCTACGCTAATTAAACTAACTATTACAAGCCAACTAATTAATTATGCTAAGCTAATTAATTATTACAAAACTTTAGCTAATTAATCAAATTAATTAAGTTACAAAACCAACTAAGTATGAAAAAGAAGCTAAATTAGGCGGCCACAGCTCTGCCTCGGAATAATGAATGATGCATGTTCGGTTTCCACCCCGAAAAGCTCTCTGGTTTGCTCTCAAAAGGCTCTGCTTGCAGGGTGTCTTCCAGTACTTGCTGCTGCAACTTACCAAAACAGTGCTGAGGAGTGCACCAGTGGCCTGTCGGCCATGAATGGTTGCTGCCGACCTCCCTGCCAGCCAAGGATGCACACTGTCGGCCACAGATGAAGAGGTGTCAGCCAACAATGAGAGGGTGCCAGCCATTGGTGTGCTGTGACACCAAGCTGCAATAGAGCACAAAATAGAGAAAAGGAAGGGTCTCCCAAGGGTATGTACGTACTATGCCCTTCCATATCATCTCAAAACATCAAGGGGGAGGCATAATTGGATCCAAGACCATCAATCAAACATCGCAATGCATGATGGTCGAAGATCCAACATGTACAAATTTAATAAATGCATGACAAACAAGACACTTAGACCATCTCCTTATCATGAGAGATCAAAGGCAATGGAGACCAAGGGTGATTGGCTCACTTCATCACTTCATGTATGAAATGAACTAATCCACCTTGTGTTCAACACAACATCCGATTGAACACAATGCAAAGCAAGCAACATGACATGCAAACAACATGCTAATCTTGGCATGAAATGCAAGACTCTAACATGTAAACACTCATGCACAACATGCTAGAATACTTAAACATTAAAAGCTAGCGAAAGACACAACAGTAGAATCATGCAAAGCAATGCTCGATGGACTAAACCAAAACCAAATAGACCCCATGCATGCCAAAACAGTGGCAAAATCCTGCTAGAAATGAAGCACCAAAAGCTACAATAACATGCTCATGCATTAGCTCGCAAGCTAGGCATTAAACACAACTCTCAAACACAATCAAAGAGTGATATGCATGAAAATATGGCAATGCTATATGCTCTGAAATAACATGTCAAATGATGCCAAAGCATGCAAATACCTCAAGCCAAGCATGCAAGATACCTCAAAACTCAAAACTAGTCAAGGCTATTGCACTGCGAGCATGCACAACAAGCATCATACAACTAAGAAGGCTCAAAACAAAGCTAAAGCATGCCAAAATATGAATAAAAGCATGCTAGAGTATAGCCAAAAAGAGCTAGAATAATAGGCCAAAACACCAAGTAAGCTAGGCTAATGAGCATGATTACACTACAAGTGTAAGAAGCAAATGAGGGATGCTCTAGCCAACCAAAAATAGAGTTGTATCATGGCAAAATAAGACCAAAAACACACTGAGATGGTAGCCCAAAAGCTTAGGCAAGCTTGCATACAAATTAGCCCATGATCAAGACATAAGGCACAACTCTCTAAAAGCATTGAAAGTGTGAAACATGTAAGAGTATGACTATACTACACATACTGAAATCATGTTAGAAATGAGGTCAAAGCATGCACACAACTCAAGTAAAGCATGTTAGATACTTTGAAACTCAAAACTAGTGAGCAAGATTGCACTATGGCTATACAAAGCAAGTTCCAAAGGATCAAGACCACCAAAAATAGAGCTAAGGCATGTCAAAATATGAGTAAAATCCTGTTGGAATGGAGCCAAAACATGCTAGGATGGTAGGCCAAAGTGGCAAGCATGTAAGGCTAAAAGGCAATATTACACTACAAGTGTAAAAAGCATGCATAAGGTGACCCAACCAGGCCAAAACAGTGTTATGCCATGCTAAAATAAGGCCAAAAATAAGCTAAGAACAAGCCAACACACGCTAGAAAAACATACTCAATCACTAGGCCAACAAGGCAAGCAAATAAGACAAGAGGAGAGGGGACCACCCCCTCTCATTTTGGACCTCAAAACCACATTTCTACCACTGAAAATCCACTAGATTTCAGTGGATAAAAGGCCAAACAAAGATGACCTCAAAGGCCTTAAGAGATGGCACAAAGCAAGGCCAAACAAGCCACCAAAGAGGGTAAACCACCCCTAACTCAAACAAAGCCTTAAACAACCATTTTAAGAACTTAAATATAGAACTTTTTTCAGTTGAAACTTAGGCCTAAAACAGCATGCAAAGGTGGCTAAGACGGCATACAAAAATAAGCTTAAAAGGAGAATACACTCACCCTTGAAGGACAACAGCAAAGCAGGCCTTCCTCTGAGCCAAAACCAGCCTTTTGAGTCCAAACAAGACCCTCCAATACCTTAGCAACAAAGTGATGGTGCTTTACTAGGTGTTGTAGTGCAAAAGTGAAGAGAAAATACACTTTAAGACACTATTAAGCACAATATATATATATATATATATATAGAGAGAGAGAGAGAGATATCTTGCCTCTAAGAATGCTGAACCTCTGGAAAGGGGGAGGAGCTTCCCCTTATATAGAGCAAAGCAAAGCAAAGCTTGCTTCACAAGCTTGAAATGGCCTCCATCCCTCCATACACGTGTATGGAGGATGGTTCAGTGAAAAACAGCTGGCTCAAAAGATGGTTCAGTGAAAAACAGCAGGCCTTATCAATGGCCGGCAAGGCCAAATCCATGGTCAGCAGCCCCTTCCCCATGGCCGGCAGGCCATCACAAACAACAATATGAAGGGACCAAGGCATGGTCCAAAAATGAGACATAATGGAAATAGGGTTTGGAAATAGCAAACCTGGCATTCCGTCGCGAAAGTTGAGCGCTCAACGAGCAATCAAACTTGTAATCGGATGTACCTGCAAACACATCCAAGTCTTCAGGACGGTCAAAATGGGGTGTCTACATTGCGCAATTCTAGATTCCAAACATAAGCCTTATCAGCACCTCTTGCGATAAGTATATACAATGGAATCCACCATGTGCGCCATGAAATGGTTCAAGATCACTATCTATTACGCAATTACCTCTCTAAAGATATTTTGGTGACCAATTTGCATTCATTCAAGATGCGCCCAACTAGCGCATTGAATCTTATAAGCGGCAAATTTATATACTACTAGTAAAGCATTCTATCCACAGTCTAATGAGCAAGGTCAATGTCTAAACTACTCAGTTGACCATTTACCAAAGATAACACTCATCATCCCGAATACGCCCACATAGCGTACTTAAAGCTCCCATAACAAAAAGGATCAAGGAATATAGGTCATTTGTTTCTTCCAAAGACAATTTGAGTATTCTCTCAATAGCTAAGGCTCTAGCTTTTACCGATGGGTAAGTCAATGGGTTTTTAATTTCGCATCTAGAATCATTCTACGATATTCCTTATGTAAGTCATCAAAGACAAACTAAGAATTCTCCTAGAACAATCTCTAAGGATCTTTCATCCGAGCATATAAATTACATCACCCATGTCCATCATGTCTAAAACAGGGGACTGCCAACCCTAGGTGGCGACAATCGTATAAATTCCTGGCCCATAATGACTAAGTAAGGAAAAACTTCCTTTTGGACCATTGATCATGCCTTAGTGGTCTTCATCGATCATTGTTGGCCTATCATGGCTCAATGAAATCTAAGAACCACTATTTAGATAACTGTTTTAGGCTGTAAAAGATTTATATTGGAACTAGCAATCTTTTTGCATTACTATCTTTTCACCATAAAAGCATAAGGTAAATCTCTACGGATCTATTTATCCAATTCTCCAATGAGAAGTTGGGTCACAACGTCCATAAATCAAAGTTCCGAACTCATGTCGATCATAGCCTAAGTTGAAGTAACTTCACTCCTCAGGAGTCTTCTCATGGTCTACACCTTCCTCAATGGTGCGACTTTTCGGTATCTAGCAAGCCTTACGCCTTCAAAAGAGACTATCCAAATCGTGCATAACTTTAGAACAGTTTCGCGTTATAATGGAAAGTCAACCAAATCCTAGAAATGGTTAATCTTCAAAGACTTTGTCTTAAACTGTGCAACATTGATCCACTTTTCTAAAAGTAGGGGACTAGAGAGCCTTTAGCACTATCCTAAGCTCTTTATCATCTTGCGGAGCAATCGTGAATGTTTCCCTCTCAATCACGCAGTGATGACGTGGAAAATTTTCACATTCGCTACCACGAAACTAAGAATGTAGAGTATTCTTCTCTAATGGAGTAATCCACTAGTAGGCACGTCGCTCCCACTGTCTCTAGGATATTGTAAATTTCTTTCCATTCTCAATTAGGCTACATAAAGCGTTATACTTAGAATTCTCTATCTTATGGAGTTCCAAAACTCTATTCACGTCACCTTTACTAAGAAAATTTATGTGACTTAGTTATACTACCACAAAGTTGCTTACCTATAAGCACATGACCTGGAGGGTTTACATGACAGCATAAAATAATACGTCCACACGACCCTAAGTGTTTACAAGACAACATACAATAACATAGAACTCTAGGTCTTAACTTCACAACCTTATGAGAAGTAAAATAAAGATAAGCTACTTGATGGTTACAAATTGCCCACAAATGGATCTCTGCTAACCCATTACTTAAATAGAGTGTAAAATCTTATATGGATGGCACTTAGTTAGGGATATGGGCAACAAACTAAAGTGAAATTCTCAATTGGGAAACATTTTGCGCCATCATCCACCTAACATAAACAATATTTAATTCCTTATCTCTACTACACCATTGTGTTGCTGAGTACTAGGAATAATCAATTTTCTAAGCATCCATTTCTTTTCACAGAGCTTTCAAAAAAAAAAAAAAATAACTCAAATAGATACTCGCCACCTTGGTCAAAACTAAAAGCACGAAAGCTCTTATCTAATTGATCTTGACCTCATATGTGCAATGTCAAAAATCATCTCAAAACTTTTGACTTATGGGAGATCAAATAGTCTTGACTAAATGCATATCGTAATCTATAAATGTGTCGAGATTGGGGCTAGCTATCATACCCTTGCACATATCTAGTCACAAATATCATAGTGGACTAAATGCACCAACACATATGCCATTTTGTGGCTTTCCTACTTACTTGTGCGCAACCATTGCGAACAAAGTTACACATTCACATGAGAGCCGAATATCACAAGCGAGTGGGCCCAAGAGGGCTTACTCAAAACATCCATGTCATCTCCTCATTAATGTGATTAAGTATAATAAGCCACTGATTTCATGACCAATGTCATAAACTAATTCCAATCATCATAATGTGTGAGTTCTTAAAGACAAGTGTAAAGGTTTAGGCTCAACTAGGTAATGACTCACGACTAATTCTTGTTCACTAGATCATAAAAAGATGTCATGGAGATATCAAGTGCGCCTAAGTCGCAAATTTAACTAGTAAGTGCTAATCCCCCACACCTTCAAGTCAATTTTATTCTCCATACACTTTGCTACATCTAGTTAAAACATAACGATACTCCTCTTGCCATCTCTGTTTCTCGTTTCATAGTTAGTTGCAATTAATTCTACTATCCACAAGAAGGAGAGAATAAGCTATCAATCTATGACAGCTTCTAAAGTAACCTAAGCACGAATTAGGCTAAAGAGTCTAATTCAACACAATGCTCTCATGAGCGATGCGTCAAATTCTTAGAGTCATAAAAACCTTGTCAACCTTGACCTTTTCATTACTATGCTGTAACTTTTGCGCTTAGTCGTAAACATTATTCAAAAGCGTTAGCCTAGCTAAGGAATCATACAAAGAAGCACCTCCTCATGTCTCACACTCAAGTGTGGAAACCGTAAGTTTCCAGACTCAGACAAGTTGGCAATGCTAATAAATTTTGTAGCCACTAGGCACTAATCTTTTCACTTAGTGTTAATAGATTTTGCAGCTTCTAAGCGCTAATCTTTTAACTTCAAGTGATACTTCAACGCACACTATTACAGTGCGTGAAATTTTGCTCCATCCACTCCCATCAGTTGGGTAGAGAGCAAAACACTGCTTATAATGGCTACTCGTCTTACACTTATATGACTAACTCATTTAAGCTTGTATTTCTTAGATGACGTGACTCTTGAATGTTGCTTCATCCAATGATACAACATTATTACAAGTCAAATTACAAAAGTCAATCCGCGCAGCTCAATAGTCAAGATCATATCTAGATCTATTGACGGCTAGCTTACTCATTTCATAATTCCAAACTCACCAATCAAAACTACTTACCATAGCGCACACATCAATTTTTATTGCGCCAAACAAGGCAACAAAACCACGACAACTTTGTGTCATATTTCCTTACTTTGGCTCAATTAAGGTCTGACCTAAAGTCTCTAAGACTTTCTGCTCATCTAAAGAATAGGATTACATTGTTCACATTTAAACATCTCTACTAAGTCTAGGTCAACGAAATCAACTTCCATAAGCTAAGTCAATTTAGAGGAAAAAATGAGCATTGAGATTAATTTGATTAGCATAACATAATTTTGCCGCAAAATCTAAATTAAATAGTGACAATATTACACAAGTCGCAAGATCGAAAATCCGCTATGCTTGTAATCATCTCTTATGCCACAAGTGATAATTATCCAAAATTTAATTTAATTCATGCGCAAAATATTAGTTTTTGGTAGTAAATCTACAAAAATTTCTCTTAACTGAACAACCTCCCACTACTATGGCATATCTAAAGCAAGATAAAATATTAATTCCATACAATAGTATCTTAATGTAAATTTACAATCAACTCATGATATATTTCATTTAATAATGAAATAAAAAAAAAAAAAAAAACTAATCATGCTTCTCTAATCACAACATATTACCAACTCTAGGCAAAAAATATCAATATGCTGTGTTTAATGTTCAGATTATGCCATAACAGAAAGTACGTCATTTCTGAAATTTTTTGGTATTTTCTAGAATTTTAAATAATTAATAAACACACATAAAATCATAAATAAATATTTCAGAATCTGGGAAAATACAACACTCATACCAGTAAATCGTAAATCATTACAGTAGTCTACAGTAAAAAATTCAGCCCCAGAAACTTAGTCATGCAACACCAGAAGCATTTTAAAGGAGAAATAATGAATTATTATTTCAGAAAAAATATTTTTTATTTTCATAAAATTTTGAAAATTTTACAGTAGATAAAAAATTTAATTCTGAGTCTAACAGTACCAACCACGCTTAAAACAAAGCTATAATGAATTACTTATGACCATTTAAAGCAATTCTGGATTTTTAAAATAAACTAACAAAGCCATACATCCAGCAGCCAAGCCAGTCAAGCCGGCATGGGGCGGCTCGATGCGCGTGTGGTAGGGCGCAAGGCGCACACATGTGAAGCGCGAACAACGCGTGCATAAGAAGTGCGCCTGGGGCGTGGCTCCTGTGTGGGAAGCGCGCATGGCGTGTGATGACACATGCCACGCACGTGGCCTCCATTGACAGCGTCATTTGGTGCGTACGGATCACGCGCCACCTTCCGGGTGTTTTCTGGTCCAATTTTGGTACTTTTAAACTCTATTTTCCAAAATAAAAATAAAAATAATATTGGCCTAAAAAATGATATTTAACAAACACAAATAATGAAGTGTATCACACACTCTCTCTCTAATGAGAGTGGAAGTGCAAAAACTCCGCACTTTATCTTGTTTTTTAAGCCACCAAAAAACCAAAATGAACCCAAATTAGGGTTTGATTTTTCTCATCAATCGTAAGTCTAAATCTAATAAATAATATATGGTTTCGAGACAAGGATTCTAAATATGTAAGATTTATAGACAGAAATTAATGCACGTAAAACCATCATGCATGTAAAGTTTCGGGAATATAAAATGGGTCTCCATTTTTCTTGAAATCTAACTGTTGGATTTTCATAAAACTTTGCAGATATGTTCTACATGAAATGTACTACAACATATGTAATTTTCAGGTTGATCGGAGAAAGTTCGAAAAAATATTAATTTTTTATCCATATATTATGTATATATATAATTATATACATATTTTAATGCACAAAAACAAGCACGAAAATACCCATTTATGGCTCTGATACCAATGTAAGGTATATATAACGCAACGGATAAACGAATTAAGGAAGGGCGAGGAAACATTCCTTGCAGTAGTTAATGCTTGACTAGAAACAAAGCATTGAATGCAAGAAATTAAGTAAGGGAGTACGTTCTTCTGCTCAGGGCAATCCCAAGTTAAATGATATGAGAATGAAGGGAAGATTATCTAGTTCTACATATTTGCTCTATATTCACTATCGACAACTCACAACGCTCTGTATGGGATGCTGATTGAGTGTGAATATAATGCGGGACCTTCGAGGGTCAAACATGCTTTTTGAGGGATTAGAGATGTTTTGGACCAATGTAGCTAGATGGATCTGGGTACATGAGACACTATTTCTATTCTTTTTGGGTTGATGTCTCTATACTAGCTCATGTTGAGTTTCTAGTATAAAGCTCCCACATGCAGGTGTTCTCAGTGGTCGCATGGTTCATTCGCTAGTATGAGATTGTTCAATATTTGGGGAGATTGAGATAGAGATCTGGCAATGTCATGCCAACTCATGTGTGAGTGAGAGATGTTGGAAATTAGGCCGGGTATTGGACTCGGATTTGGGCGCCCATGTGGCATGACCCATGACCCATTCAGATTACCCATCTTAATTTGAATTTGAATTTAATGACTATCGTTCGTGAATTACTCGCTATCAATATCTATATCTATCATATCTTATCAAGAGATATGGATAAATGGTTAGTCAGTCAGCCTATATATCTAATACAGTATATGGAATGTGGGATAAATCCAATAACGAATGATTTTTCCCATACTCTCTCTAACTAAGAGTAGAAGTGCAGCCATCTTCTTCCTTAAGCCATCAAAAAATCAAAATGAACCCAAATTAGGGTTTGATTTTTCTCATCAACCGTAAGTTCAAATCTAACAAATAATATATTGTTTCAAAGGTCTCGAAACAAGGATTCTAAATATGTAAGATTTGTAGACTGAAATTAAAGTGTGTAAAACCATCATGCAAACAAAGTTTCGAGAATATAAAATGGGTCTCCATTTTTCTTGCAATCTAACCGTTGGATTTTCATGAAACTTTGTAAATATATTCTACATGAAATGTACTATAACATATGTAAATTTTCAGGTTGATCGGAGAAAGTTTGAAAAAATATTAATTTTCATACATATATCATGTATATATATAAAAATATATAATTATATACATATTTTAATGTATAAAAATGAGCACGAAAATACCCATTTATGACTCTGATACCAATGTAAGATCCAGATAACACAGCGGGTAAAAGGATTCAGACCGTACCTTCTTTGATAGAATCCGAAATGAAGAACCTTGTGGTTTGAATCCTTTTACCCGCTGCGTTATCTGGATCTTACATTGGTATTAGAGCCATAAATGGGTATTTTCGTGCTTATTTTTATGCATTTATGGCTCTGATACCAATGTAAGATATATATAACGCAGCGAATCAACGAATTCAGGCATACCTTATGTGTTAGAATCCGAAACAAAGAACCTTGTGGGTAAATCACGTGCTTCACAACCACGAAACTAAGAACACCCAGCAATAGAGTGATACCACAATATAAGTATCACCTACTCTATTCACAGTGCAAGGGCTGGAACAATTTTAGAGGTGAGAGAGTTAGAGAGAGAGAGTATGGGAAAAAGAATACGTTATTTGTTATTGGATTCATCCCACATCCCATATATCGTATCTGATATATAAACCAAATATCTAACCATCTATCCATATCTCCTAAGGATAGGATAGATATAGATAGATAGTGGGCTATCCTATCAAATAGGATAATCAAGAAATCAAATTCAAATTACATGGGTAATTTGAATGGGCCATGGGTCATGCCACATGGGCGCCCAAATCCGGGTCCAATACTCGACCCAATTTCCAACACATATAAAGCCCTAGGCTCGTACAAATATCAAATATAAAATAACAAAACAGAGCCTTCAGCTCCCAAGTCCCCAAGCTAAGTCCTTAGAGGAGGCATGTCACTAGCACCTGAAAATGACTTTCCCAAGTAGGGTGAGCCAAGGCCCAGTGGAGACAATCTAGCACAATAAATTATACCCACTTCATTTAATCAACCAAACAGAGGATACACCCCATAGGCCTCCAACCAACATAATTAACATGCAATTACATTTACTTGCCATTTTACGGAAATTTCGCCCTTGGGAATCGGCACCCATGTATTCGCGCAATTTTTGAGACTTTCACCCTAAACACACAGGCCAACTTGATTTAATGGAGTCCATTCCCTTTCTTCTCCTAAACATGGAGTACATTCTCTTTCTCCTCCCAAATATCATGCATATACAATGTATACAATTCATAATCATATTCAATAACAACAGCTAAGTGATTAGTTTTAATTCACATAATCCTCATGCAATTTCTACAACAATCATAGCTATCCTCCACCGATAGCCCAAGGCAGATATTTCTAAACAGATATACAATCTTCACAACAGATAAATTATCCAAACTTCCATAGGTGAGAGATTAAACAAATCCAACTACACCATTCATGTGAGAAACCTCCCATTTCACATTTTCAATAACAATTCCATTATTTATACAAAATAATCATTTGAGTCATTTTAGGCAAAACTCCCATTTTTCCCAAGTTCATCCCCAACACCAACATCAACTATTTTAACACAATGCAAGTTCATATCTACTCCCATAACCATTTCCATTACATTCATTCGAAAACCCCTCTTTTGATTTAAACCAAAACCCTATGTTTGTTCAAAATCACCATACGTTCCAATATTTCTTACACATCGACAAATAACTAAGTTAAAACTCATAGAAGAGTGTAGAAAGTCCCTACCTCAAACATAGAAGACCAAGGGAGCAAGGGAGAAACTTCAAAAGCGCCAAAACCAAGCTTTATTCAGACCAAAACGGAGCTCTATGAATGCTCTATCTTTTTATCAAAGAGAGTAAGGTAAAGTGATCCTTCATCTAGGTGTATTTGTAAAGAGAAGTTGTGTTCTAGAGAGAGAGAGAGAGTCGATCTAGGGCTTTTGATAGAAAAGATATCAAAATGTGATGTAAACAGGTGTTTCTGCAAACTGATATACACGCAACTTGCTCGAGCGCAAGAGTTGTCACTCGAGCGACCAGACACAAATAAGTAACCTCGCTCGAGCGCAAAATACACGTTCCCATAAGTTTTACAGACAGAAGACCGTCGCTCAAGCATAGAAAGTCTTGCTTCAGTGAAGAACACTACCCTTCCAGTATCTCTGCAGGCCTACAAAAGTACTGGGAGTTCACAAAGTTCGCTCGAGTGCAAGAAGCCAAAATCTGGACAACAACAGTTTGAACCAACCAGTAACCAACCTGTTCCAAACATAACCAAGGCACTCCAATACTTAATTTTAATGGGAAATAAGGGAAAAACGCTAGAACAACAATACAGAATCATGAAACCCGAGCCCATAATGCAGGATGGGTCGGTTCTAAACCAGAATCGCTATAGATTCATTGCTGCTCGTTTCTATTTTTGGATGAGAGCATCCTGCAAAATTTGTTGATTTCTTTTAGTAATTTTTCAATTTTTGAACCTACTTTATCTTTAAGGTAGTGATCAAATTGCTACTAGTTGAATCTTTAAATTATGTTTTACCCTTATATTTATCCTTTTCCTTTTACTTTTTTTGGTGACCGAAAAAACGGGTAGCTAGGCTACACTAACCAGCCCTTGCCTTAGGCAAGACCTCTTTTTCAAAGAAGTATAAAGGCAGTATTCAAGGAATTATGGGGTGTCGAACCTAAGTCAAATGATAAGATAGGAAGACACTTACCACTGAACCAACCCCTGTTGACTTATTTATCCTTTTCTATCTTCCCCTTATTCTATGGATGATTTGTACCAATGTGGTGAACACTTAGATAGCGTAGTTAAAATAGGACTGTGATTGGAGTTCTAAACCTAAATTTGTTAGTCAAACTAATTGATTATGACCAACTAGTTACTTATTAGTGGAATGATTCTTGCACTTGTAGTTTTGAACCTTCAATTAATGGTTCATATAACCTACGTGGGAATCAATTTTGTGAGTATCAGAATTTGATTATTTGACTATCCATCATTGACTTGGTTTTTTTTTCAATGTGGTTATAAAGATATGATGTGATATTTAAGCCATTAAGCATACTGTGTATTACCAAATTGATTTGATAGTTATGTGTGTATTTTTCATGATAACCATTTTTTTCTTCAGGAATTTTTCAATGCCTATATTACTAGGGAGGAAGTCAAAAAATTTATTTAAAAGGGATTAGTGTAGCAAAAAAAAAAAGGCATTTGAAAAAAGATATATATATATATATAAACAAATAGTAGAAAAAAAAATCAATAGATTTATGTAAGTAATTTCTTAATACTTATCTATATATTTCGTACAAAATTTTAGTTATATAATTTGGATCTTGATTCACAATTTAACAGATTATCATTTTAAGACATTTTATTTGCTAATATAATTTATATAAATAAAAAAAATTACCATTGTGATTCTTATAAGTGAAATAACAAAGAATTATGTACCATATATGTGAAAGAGTTGAAGATTGTACCATAATAAATAAATAAATATATAAATAAATAAAAGCTTGAAAATTTTTATGGGACATGCCACCTTTCAATTGGCCCAGGCTTCGTCCATGACCATCAGACACAATACAAATGTGTGGGTCGCCAGTCTAATAATTGGCTTGGGTTAAATAGGGCCTGGTTAACTGTAATCCAATGAGATAAGTGGTGGCAAAAGCCATCCAAAAGTTTGTTTGGATAAAACTTTTTTTTTTTTAAATATCATTATACCCTTTAATCAAATTACTAAAATGACCAAGCTCTAAACCTAACTCTGACCATCTCCTCTCAATTCTGGCATCCCTCTAACCGGCCATCCCAACTTCAGCTAGTCATTCCCAAAACCCTTTCCACTGTCACCTCCTCTTCTGCCACCTATGATCAGCCATCCCTTCCCCATTGTCACCACCTCTTTCTCCTTTTTTTTCTCTTTTTCTATATAGCAATCCTAGTTTGGACCTAAACCATTTGATGTTTTGGATCTGGGTTTTATTGCCTTGTACAGTCATTTATGTTTTATTTCCCTTATACCCCTTTTGGTTTGGATTTTGGGTTGTGTTGGTTGCGTTTGGAACATGTTGGTACCTTGTTTTTCAAAAACCTTGTTATCTAGAATTTTGCCTCTACGCTCGAGCGTCACTTCATACGCTCGAGCAGCCTTTGTGAATGCTTAGTACTTTTGCAGGTCTGCAAAACTACTCGGAATTGGTATTCTTTGCTCGAGCGAAGCTTCTTGCGCTTAAGTGGCCCTTATTGAGCTCGAGCATTGGCCTTTTTTCTATAAAAACTACTGAGGGTTTGTATTTCACGCTTGAGTGACAACTTCTTACGCTCAAACAGTCACATCTTTTGTGTCTTACGCTCAAGCGTCATTTCTTGCGCTCAAGCGGTCTGCGCATATGTCAGATTGTAAAATCACTTTTCAGAGTCACTTTTTCATTTCTCTCTCTCTCTAAACTTTCTAAAAACCCTAGATCTACACACACTCTCTAAACTCACCTTCTCTCTTCTAAAACACCTAGATCCATTGATTTTTCTACCATATTCCCTTTACGAAAAAAGGTAGAGCTCACTTAGAGCTTTATTTTCATCCGAACAAAGTGAGGTTTCGGCGTTGTTGAAGTTTCTTCACTCCTTCTCTCCCTCGTCTTCTAAGCTTGAGGTAGGGATTCTTCACACTCTTGTATGAGTTTTACCTTAGTTATTTGCTATTTCAAAATATTATAGTGGTTTGGGGTTTTTGTTCAAAACCTAGGATTTGAAATCAAAATGTAAAAGATGGGTTTTCAAATGGTTTCTTGGAAAAGCTTGTGGATATGAAATTGGGGTTGATATATATTGAAATGGGGTATTTCCTACGTTGAAATTGATTTTCAAAGAGAAAGCGATTTTTCCCTAAAATGTGAATGTTTGAGATTACAAAGAGAAAATGGAATTGATGTTGAGAATTATGAAATTAAAGTAATGTTGATGATGATGGTGGAGTTGGATATGTATTGTCACTCCCATCTTGAGATTTTGGAAAAGTTTATCTTTAATAAAATTTATTTATCTATTTAGAGGTATCTGTTTTGGGCTATCGGTGGAGGATAGCTATGAGTGTTGTAGAAATTACATGCGAATTAGGTGAATTAAAAATAATTTCTCATCCATATGCATTGAACATTGTTACTTATTTAATACATTGAAAATTTATATGATTTTGAGAAAATGGGTAAACGTGGGAAAGAGGTGTGTATTACCAAATCAAATTGGCTTGTGTGTTCAAGGCGAAAGTCCCAAAAAACACGCATATACATTGGTGCCGATTCCCGTGGACGAAATATTCGTAAAATGGCAATAGTAACGCTTATATGGCTACGTTTATATAGCTGTCGTTGGACAGTTTTTCGACAAAATATCCGTGAAAGGTTGTACTGGTTTGAGATTTCTCCCCATTTTCTATTGTAAAGGGCATGGTTTTAAGAATTGTGATATAAACTTGGCATAGCACGGCTTTTGAAAAAGGTCATAAATGTTTGGTATTGGCATTGCATATGTATAAAACCTTATGGCTTTGTTAAGATTTATACATTGTGTTATAGTATTTCTACTGGGCTTTCAGGTGCTGATGATATGCCTACACCAAGGGCTTAGCTTGGAAGGACTCTAGAGCTAAAGGCTCAGTGTTGTGATTTTGTATTTAATCTTGTACAAGCCTAGGGTTTTATCTGTATTGAGCTTAAGACTCACTTTTGATGTACCCAAGCATTGACTTGGGAAAATGTAAGCATTTAGGACATATGATTATCTGTTTAGTTTTCATTTCTTTTCACAATCTTGTAACACATGTTACAGATTCAAAATGTATTATTTATGAATGTATATCGCTTGTGTCACCTTTTGTATATCAAACTTTGATTAATGAAAGCTTATCAATTCATTTTTGTTGCTATTTATTAGTTGTTATCAAATGGGTATATTGTTTTTATTTGGGGGCATTACGACTTGGTATCAGAGCGTACCAGGTTTGAATACTTTGGGTACAGAAGTGGTTATTACCACAATGGGTTTGTCTCGCTTGATAGAGACATTTGTATGTATGGTATGCTATGTGATAACATGCTTATATGATTATATGGGTATGAGATTTAATTTCTAGGATATTGATTAGGTCTATGAGTTTATAGAAGTCCTATTTGAAGAGCACCTGATCACTGCTATTTCCAATTGGAACTCTGGCAATGCTGCGGGACAGTCATTATCCAGGAAGGAAATTCATATGTGTTTATGTGACTGTGCTTATGTGGATTGAATTGTTGTTGTCCACCGCATTAGGACGCGAGTGAGTTAGCTTCAACACATTTGTAAATGTACTAATCTCTTCTGTTACATTCATTAGGGTGTTAGGACGTGGACGTGATCGTGGTAGACGTAGTAGGCCTAGAAGGCATGAGGTGCCTTTATCGGATGAGATTTTGGCGCAAGAAGAAAGGGTTGGTGAGTCTAATGTGGCCGAACCAGTTGGTCAACAGGCCATGGGCGCTTTGGCCCGTGAGATGGCTGGAGCTTTGCGGGAATTCATGGACATTCTCAAGGTTGAGAATCAAGTCCAGACCCAAGTAGCTGAGGCAGGGTCGTCGTTTTTAAAGAGAAGTTCTTTCGGTCTAATCCAGACGAGTTTTTGGGTGATCCTAAGGAGCCACTGAAGGCGGATGAGTGATTAGAGCAGATAGTGAAGACGTTTGAGATGCTTGGCATCAAGGACGACGGACTGAGAGTGACCTTGAAATCTTTCCAGCTAAAGGGAGATGCGAGTCAATGGTAGAAGTATGCATGTGGGAGCATTAGAGTGACTTAGGAGGCTTTTGTCAACGCCTTCTAGGACAAGTTCTTACCTTCCACAGTTAGGGAGAAGTTAAGAGAGTAGTTCTCAAAGCTCAAGCAGTTAAACATGCCTGCAGCCGAGTTTGAGGCAGCCGAGTTTGAGGTAGCCTTTACTAGTCTCTCTAGATTTGCACCAGAGTTAATGGCGACAGAGAAGCGCTGTTGTGTGAAGTTCGAGAAAAGGTTGAGGACCAAACTTCTTTTCAAGGTAGCCAGTTCAATGATTAGGGATTACAGATAACTTGTAGAGTCGGCAGCTCATCTTGAGATCGTGATGCAAATGGATGAGGAGAGGATGAGAGACTCCAAGAGGAGTCAAGATGTTCTGGGGGATCGTAAGAGACAGAAGGGTTCTACTCCATAGCAGTCCCATGGAGCACAGTCGAGGTCCACTTTTACAGTACCGAGTTCGGGTTCAGGGAGAAGTGGTCAGGGAGGTTCCACTTGCTTTAAGTGTGGCCAGTTGGGCCACAAGTCTTCAATTTGCCCGCAAAAGGGAAGGAGGGCAACAATCTGTTTTGTCTATGGCTCGTTCTTAAAGCCGGAGTTAGGGAAAAGAACAGTCGCTCATTTGTTATCAATGTGGGAAAGTAGGGCACTTGAAGAGGTTTTGTCCTCAGTTGGGTGGCACACCTAGTGCGTCTGGTTTGAGGCAGACACAAAGCCACCAACTTGCACAGTCAACACAGGCCTTGAGGGCCAACTAGGGAGCCTCTTCAGCTCAGTCAGTGCATGAGACTTATGTTCCGAGGGATGAGCAGGTGGAACAGAGACCTTCAAGGCGTGTGTATGCTGTTACCATGCCAGACTTAGTGCCAGCACGTTCAGTTATGAGAGGTACTTTCTTGTTATGTAATTCTATTGCCAATGTATTGATTGATACGGGTGCATCACACTTTTTTTATTTTGTCTGCATTTGCATCGACATTGGGGTTAGAATTGACTCGGTTAGCATCTCCACTTAGTGACCTATTGGTGGTGAGATTATTTGGAATAGAGGTGTCAGGGTTGTGACATAGAGGTTGTCGATCGTCGACTTCCTTTTGCATTTGTGTTGATTGACAAGTCGAATTTTGATACTATATTGGGTATGGATTGGCTTTCATCATATCAGGCTATCATAGATTGTTACCGTCAGATGGTTGCTGTATGTACCTTGAACGGTGATTGTTTTTATTTCATGAGGGACAAAGCCGATAGAGTTGTATTACTGGTGTATGATCTGCATGGTCGGAGTGAGCTTAGTTGTCTTTTTGCAAACTTCTTGGGTAGTGAGCGTGATGAAGTCCGAGTTGATTTGCCAAAGGTAGTTTGTGAATACCTAGATGTCTTTCTTGAGGATCTCACTAGCTTACCACCTCATCGTGAGATCGAGTTCTCTATTGAGTTAGTGCTTGACACAACACCAATTTCTATGGCATTATATAGATTTGCACCCACCAAATTGAGTGATTTGAAGATTCAATTCCAGGAATTGTTAGATAAGGGTTTATCCACCCTAGTGCTTCGCCTTGGGGAGCACCAGCACTATTTGCCAAGAAGAATGATAGTGCCTTGTGGCTTTGTATTGATTACCGGAAGTTGAACCGGGTAACTGTTAAGAACAAGTACTCAATGCCGTGCATAAATGATTTGTTTGACCAGTTGAAGGAGTCCTGTTGCTCCAAGATAAACTTGAGGTCGGGTTACCACCAGTTGGGGGTAAGAAAGGAGGATATCCAGAAGACGGCATTCCGTACGCAGTATGACCATTATGAGTTCTTAATGATGCCTTTTGGGCTAACCAATACACCAGTCGTGTTTATGGATTTAATGAACTGAATCTTCCGTGAGTTCTTGGACCACTTTGTGATTGTCTTTGTGAATGACATCTTAATCGATAAGGAACACCTGTGAGTTGTACTCGAGTTGCTTAGAGCCCACAAACTGTATGCTAAGTTCGGGAAATATGAATTTTGATTGAAAGAAGTCAAGTTCTTAGGCCACGTGGTATCTGAGAAATTAGTGACTATAGATTCATCCAAGATAGAAGCTGTACAAGATTGGGAACAACCTAAGAATGCCTTTGAAATCCGTAGTTTCTTGGGGTTGGTCGGGTATTACCGTCGGTTTGTGAAGGATTTCTCTAGATTAGCTTCACCATTGACTAGACTGACGAGGAAAGGAATTAAGTTTGTGTGGAGTGAGACATGTGAGAAGTCATTTCAAGAGCTTAAGGTTAGACTTACCACTGCTCTAGTATTGATTATTTTGGAGATGGGTTTGGACTATTCGGTGTATTGTGATGCTTTACGGGAAGGTTTGGGTTGTGTATTGATGCAAGAGGGGAAATTAGTAGCTTATGGCTCACTGCAATTGAAAATGTATGAGAGGAATTGCCCTACTCATGACCTAGAGTTAGCAGCAGTAATCTTTGTCTTGAAGATTTGGAGGCATTATTTGTATGGTGAGAAGTTTCAAGTATTTTCTGATTACAAGAGTTTGAAATATCTGTTTACATAGAAAGACTTGAATTTGAGGCAGAGAATGTGGATGGAGTTTATAGAAGATTATGACTTTGAGTTGTATTATCATCCGGGGAAGGCCAATGTTATAGCTGATGCCTTGAGTAAGAAATCCAATGGTAGTGTGGCTAGTATTGCCATTCGGGAATGGGAGATGTTGGGCGCTATTGGCGAGTATGGTTGCGCAACCTACACTTATGAGTCGAGTTGTAGAAGCACAGAGGGGTGATTCCAAGGTAGCAACCCTCCAGGAAAAGATCTCTAGTGGGAAGGTAAAGAAAGGCTTGAGCGTATATTCAAACTCGAGTGTTAGATACCTTGATCATCTTTTCGTGCCGGAGTCTTGTCGAAAGGAAGTATTCTGAAAGTTTCACCACTTACGCCTTGTGGTGCACCCGAGACACACAAAGATGTATCGTGACCTTTGTCGCCAGTGTTGATGGAGAGATATGAAGAGAGATGTGGCCATATTTGTTTTGAGGTGCCTTACTTGTCAACAAGTGAAGGCTGAGCATCAGAGACCAGTGGGTTTGTTACAACCCTTGCCTACAGCCGAGTGGAAGTGAGGGCATGTCACAATGAATTTTGTTGTAGGTCTTTGGAGGACTTAACGGGGTTATGACGCCATTTGGGTGGTAGTTGTCCAATTGACCAAGTCAGTGCACTTTGTACTTATGTGTACGAGTGACTCGATAGATTATTTAGCCGACCTTTACGTTAGGGACATAGTGAGATTGCACGGGGTCCCTGTAACGATTGTTTCGGATAAAGATCCGCGTTTTACGGCTCATTTGTAGCAGAGCCTACAGAATGCCTTAGGCACGAGATTGACTTTTAACACCGTGTATCACCCTCAGACTGACGGGCAGTCAGAGCGCACCATTCAGATTCTAGAGAATATGCTTCGAGGTTATGTTCTTGACTTTAAGAGGTTGTGGGAAAGGCACTTGCCCTTAGTGGAGTTTGCCTATAACAATAGCTTCCAGTCGAGTATTGGCATGGCACCTTTTGATGCCTTGTATGGTGGACCGTGTAGATCTCCTATGTGTTGGGTTGAGGTGGGCGATGCACCTATGTTGGGTCCAGAGTTAGTCCAGGAAACGACGAAGAAAGTTGTTCTTATCTGTAAGAGGTTGGTCACGACTCAGAGTCGTCAAAAGAGCTATGCCAATTGTAGGAGAAGACCGTTATCCTTTGAGGTGGGAGATCACGTCTTCTTGAAGATATCACCTAGACAAGGTTTGATGAGGTTTGGGAAGAGTGAGAAGTTATCTCCTAGATTTATCGGGCTTTTTGAAATCCTAGAACGGATTGGAGAGGTAGCTTATTGCTTAGCCTTGTCGCCACAGCTTTTCAGCATTCATGACGTGTTTCACATATGTATATTCTGGAAGTATGAGCCGGATCCATCACACGTGTTAGATTGGACCGAGTTAGAGGTAGATGAGGATGCCTCGTATGAGGAGAGACCGGTGAGAGTCTTGGATACTCGAGACCAAGTCTTGTGAGGCAAGACAATTCCTTTGGTAAAAGTGTTATGAAAACATCACGAGGTTGAGGAAGCAACTTAGGAACGTGAGTTGGAAGTCCGTGAGAAGTATCCGGACCTATTTGTTGGTACTTGAGCATGTTTTGAGAGTTTTGTTGTGTTAATGTAATATAAACATTATATATGTTTTGGAAATGTGAATTGTATATTCAGTATTGAGAACTTGTTTATCATGTTGATATGAATGAATGACCGGTGGTAATGAAATTAGTTGATTATCATTGTTGTAATTGGTTTAAACTTGGTGTTAAATGTTTGGTTTTAATTTCGGGGACGAAATTCTTTAAGGGGAGAGATTATAGCAATTCTGGTTTGGACCCAAACCATTTGATGTTTTGGATCCAGGTTTTATTGCCTTGTATAGTCATTTATGTCTTATTTCCCTTATACCCCTTTTGGTTTGGCTTTTGGGTTATGTTGGTTGCGTTTAGAATAGATTCTTGCCTTGCTTTTCAAAAACCTTGTTGCCCAGAATTTTGCCTCTACGCTCGAGCGGTCAGTACTTTTGCAGGTCTGCAAAACTAATAGGAATTGGTATTCTTCGCTCGAGCAAAGCTTTTTGTGCTCAAACGGTCTTGGCTCGATCGACCCTTATTGAGCTCGAGTGTTGGCCTTCTATCTATAAAACTACTGGGGTTTGTATTTCAAGCTTGAGCGACAACTTCTTGCACTTGAGCGGTCACATCTTTTATGTCTTACGCTCGAGCGTCATTTCTTGCGCTCGAACGGTCTACTTGTATATTAGATTGTAAAATCACTTTTCTGAGTCACTTTTTCATTTCTCTCTCTCTCTCTCTCTCAACTTTCTAAAAGCCCTAGATCTACACACTCTCTCTCTAAAACTCACCTTTTTTTTCTAAAACACCTAGATCCATTGATTTCTCTACGCTATTCCCTTTGCGGAAAAGGTAGAGCTCACTTAGAGCTTTATTTTCATCCGAACAAAGTGGGGTTTCGGCATTGTTGAAGTTTCTTCACTCTCTCTCTGGTCTTCTAAGCTTGAGGTAGGGATTCTTCACACTTTTGTATGAGTTTTACCTTAGTTATTTGCTATTTCAAAAGATTATAGTGGTTTGGGGTCTTTTGTTAAAAACTTAGGGTTTGAAATCAAAATGTAAAAGATGGGTTTTCAAATGGTTTCTTGGAAAAGCTTGTGGACATGAAATTGGGGTTGATATATGTTGAAATGAAGTATTTCCTACATTGAAATTGATTTTCAAAGAGAAAGGGATTTTGCCCTAAAATGTGAATGTTTGAGATTGCAAAGAGAAAATGGAATTGATATTGAGAATTATGAAATTGAAGTAATGTTGATGATGATGGTGGAGTTGGATATGTATTATCACTCCCATCTTGAGATTTTGGAAAAGTGTATCTTTAATGAAATTTATTTATCTGTTTAGAGATATCTATTTTGGGCTATCGATGGAGAATAGCTATGAGTGTTGTAGAAATTGCATGAGAATTAGGTGAATTAAAACTAATTTCTCATCCATGTGCATTGAACATTGTTGCTTATTTAATACATTGAAAATGTATATGATTTTGAGAAAAAAAGGGTGAACGTGGGAAAGAGGTGTGTATCACCAAATCAAGTTGGCTTGTATATCCGGGGTGAAAGTCCTGAAAAACGCGCGTATTCATGGGTGCCAATTCTCACCGACGAAATATCCATAAAATGGCAATAGTAGCGCTTGTATAGACTACGTTTATATGAGTACCGTTTGACGGTTTTCCGCGGACGAAATATCCGTGAAAGGTTGTATTGGTTTGAAATTTCCCCCCTTGCTTTCTATTGTAAAGGGTATGGTTTTGAAAATTGTGATATAAACCTGGTAGAGCACGACTTTTGAAAAAGGTCGTAAATGTTTTGGTACCGGCATTGCATATGCATAAAACCTTATGCCTTTGTTAATATTTATACATTGTGTTATATTATTTCTAATGGACTTTAGCTCACCCTATGTAGGAAAACCATTTTCAGGTGCTGATGATATGCTTTTACCAAGGGCTTAGCTTGGGAGGACTGTAGAGCTAAAGGCTCAGTGTTGTTATTTTGTATTTAATTTTGTACAAGCCTAGGGTTTTATCTGTATTGAGCTTAAGATTCACTTTTGTTGTACCCAAGCATTGACTTGGAAAGATGTAAGCATTTAGGGTATATGATTATTTGTTCAGTTTTCATTTCTTTTTACAATCTTGTAATACATGTTGTAGATTCAGGATGTACTGTTTATGAATGTATATCGCATGTATCACATTTTGTATATCAAACTCTAATTAATGAAAGCATATCAATTCATTTAAGTTGCTATTTATTAGTTGTTATGAAATGGATATATTGTGTTTAGTTTGAGGTGTTACATTCTATTTCGCACCCTCTCCGTCTTCGACACCACCTCCTCTTTCTTGTTTTTCTTCCTTTTTTTTTTTTTTTGCCCTGTGATCCCTCATCTGCGACCTCCTACCATTGCGAACCCCCCTTCCCAGTCTCTTTTCTTTTTTCTTTTTTCTTTTTTCTTTTTCTTCTTCTTTTTACTCCTCTGAAAAGCCTAAATTTCTTTTTCTTCTTCTTTTTACTCCTCTGAAAAGCCTAAATATGAGGCTGCAACAGTGGAGGATGTGGCTACCAATTGTAGAGGGTAACAAAGGGACAAAGGCAACGAGGTTGTAGAGGTGGTGGCGGTGAGGAGCGATAGTGAGGGGATTACATCAAAAGGGTGCTAAAGATAGCTCCAACAATGGATGTGATCCCAACAGTAGGTGGGTGAAAGGGAGTAAATCTGAGATTAATTGGGATGTTTTGGGCTATTGAACAAAAAAAAAAAAGTAAATTACAAATATACCTCCTGAAATTTTGCTTAAAATACAGATTGTCCATTGTGGTTTAAAAAATTAGAAATAACCCCATATTAGAATTTTTTATTTAACATAATTAACTAAAAAAATGAAATTTATAATTGCTCTTCTATACAATAATAAATTTACCTAAATTATTAATTGAAATATATCTTTAACATCATTAAAAACTGTTAATTGACTTGATAATTTATTAATAAAAAGGACGATTTGTTATGAAATTAGAAACCTTAGGGGTGGAATGTAATTTTCAAGATTACAGGGGAGTAATTCGTATTTTAATCAAATTTCAAAGAGTATATTTATAATTTATCACCAAAAAAAAAAAGAGTCAAAATTCAAAAATAGCGCTGAAGTGTCCAAAGAAGTGGAGTTTCCAATTACCACCAAACTTTTAGAATATATTTAAAGCCACTCAAACAATGTTAGTATACAATGAGTTTCCAATTATAGTTTTTAAGTTTGCAAGTTTTTTATTTTTGTTAGTTTTTTAAAAATATTTTAATTAAATTATTTACTTTTTAGATGCACCTAAAACAAAATCCAGTACATTTTTTATGTTTTTTTTTGTATTTATTGAATTTTTTTTAGATTTTTTTTTATAAATATTTAATTTTTTAGATATGTCTAAATTATGTATATTTAAAAATTTTAAAAATGATTAATTAAATTATTTAATTTTTTTTAAAAACACAACAAAAAATAAAATAAGAAACTCAAAATCTGAATTTAAAATTCAATCACTCTGAGAAGTGGGTCATGCCATTGATTATCTTCCATCGATAAATACTGCGAAATTGTTTGAATTGAAATAGTGGCAATCACTCTGCTTCTCGATTTTTATTTTTAGTTTTGGTTTTAAGAAAAAAGAGAAACTAGAAGGAATACTTTTGAACGTTGAGAGGCAAAGGGTGTAATGTAAGGTAAAGTTTCCTTCGAAGTGGCGCTAATTTTGTTTGACGACGAACATCCATCATGTAGTCATGATTAAGAGATAAATGTTGTTTGTTTTTTTGTTTTTAATTGAGGAAATTAGTGAAAAATCTAATTTAAAGATGATATATGACATTAGATCGAAGGTAAAATTTTATTTGGTCATAGAGAAATGTCGGAAAATTTTACCGGTATCAAAAAAATTGCCGGTGGTAGTGATCGACGGCTGGCAACAGCAAGTGGTGGTGGTGGTAATAGTGGTAAGGTAGAAAGATATGTGATATTCAACAGATATGGTGTTGAATGAGTGACATGTGTCATATTTCAACGATAAGTAGTTTGGTGAATTTTAACATATAAGCAAATAGGCTTGGTCAATTTCAACATATAGCCAAATTAGATGATTTAAAGAGATAGACAAATAGGTTAATTGTAGAGTTATGTTAGAGATCCCAAATAAATTACCAAATTTTTTACCAAATCTTTTACATTGGTGTGGGACCCACCCACATGTAATTTATGTGAATCCTACACTTATGTGAGAGATTTACTAGAAAATTTAATAATTTATTTGGAGTCAATAGCATTTTTCTTAATTGTATCCTTTTAGCCCTAAGATATTAGAGATTGGGTCTAATGACTCAAAAGATTAAGAAATGGGCATATGACCTGAGTACCGTTTTTAATTTGATTTTTTCTTTATTTGACAAAAAAAAAATCAATTTTTTTTTTTTGGAAGTTGTTGGCTTTTTGGCTTTCGAAGGGTATTTTTGTAAATGCGAGCGTGCCAACAAGGATCAATCAATCCTTACAGAAATGTTAATTGCCAACCAATTATCAGACGATTATGTTTTAGTTCTTTCAGCCTCAATGAAGAGGACTTTTACTGGTGGCTTGACTTAGGAGAAATTAAGCAAAATAACAGTTAAATGAAGAGCAATTGAAGTATTTCATTAGAATGAAAACTTATAACAATCCAAACTCAGCCTCGTAGAGGTTTACAACAACAATCTACTTGAAACTACTCCTATGAATGAAGTGCAGTGCAGGAATTTAAAGTATAGGAATGTAAAGAGCAGGAATTTAAAGAACATGAAATGTAAAACTGGAAAAGAAAATATGTAAAGTAAGACTGGTTTGTATGATCTAAGTCTGGGGGATTTTTCTGGGGTCTTCTCTACTATTTATACTGCTCAAGGGTGACTATCGAATTGCACTTCCAACCGTCGAACTACTCCTCCATGATGATCGATCATGTTGCCCAAATATTAGCTCCATTACGCCATTACTTACAGTTAAGCTTCCCTCCTAAATTTGAATCTAAAATGCGAGTAACCGTTGAAGCCACGTCACTTTGTATCCCTTTGTTGATCCGCTGCTACTCAGATCTTTTAATAACCAATACTAATTGCCACGTGTACGATAAGGATCGAGGACCTGAATAGTCTTCCTATATTACCCTTATTTCGCCACGCGTCGAATTGTAATTGGCTCGTACAAAATATGTAGCCAACATTACCCCCCGCACTAATATACCCAATATCTGGTGATATTAGTGGATCAAAGTCTTTTCCCACGTCTTAGAACGTGCATGGTTTCCAGCGATGCAACTGTCATTTATCATCTGCATTAAACTCCCCTTCAATCTTTTGAACACCTTCACCACCTTAGTATTCAAACAGACTGGTACACTTTTTATGGCCGAATCAATTATTCCCTCCATTGATCGAGCACACGAAGAGTCATATGATGATGTTGTTCTTCCTCGAAAGAACCTCCATGCATTAATTAGCCACCTTTACCCACCCTTCTATATTCAGGTCATGAATGCCTTTGCAGATTATCAACCCTTGGACTTCGAACATATTGCCCTTAATCCTTCGATTCAAAAACTTACAAATATGGACATGGAAAGGTCTTCTTCTGACTTATCCTCAGATTACGAACAAACTGCTCTCAATCCTTTGATTTAGAAAGTTGCAAATATGGACATGGGAAGTTTTCCTTCATAACCCTCTGCATGGGATAAGGCTGCAACTTCTTCCTCTTCTGGGGCTTCTGACTGGACAAACTGGTCCAAACCCGAGGTCTGTGATTTAAGGAAACGAATCAACCATCACTTTGTTGAGTTTACTGACCCTTTAGAATTCCCTTCCTATGCGCGAAGCTCAGTGGTCTATCCTTACGTGCCCATTGACCACCGACGCAGTTTGGAGGAGAATCTGCTTATGGCATGGTATACATCTTCCATGCCTACAAAGACAGTGCATGTCGCCCGACGTCCAGAAGAGGCACAAGGATACAATCCATCATTCTTAGCTCAGAAGGCGAAGATTTGCTCTTCTGACTGGCTCGATTATATCAATGCCCTTGTTCCTTCTGCCCTTGCTCCACCTCCTGAGATAGAAGCATCCACACCTTCTCTTCTGCCAAATCCTTGCTGGATAGAGAAACTGAGGCTCGTTCTCTCCGCAGATAAGGTCTTTCCACCTTACAAACCACCACCTTCCCCTACTCCGGTTGAGCGGAAACAAGCTCAACTTTTGCTCGCTGCTTTTTCCCACTTGTCCTTCAATGTTCTTGAGGACGAAGTCCCTCTTAAGAACTTTCGATGGGCTTGTGATATTCTAACTCGGGGTCATGTCCTCAATCCCCTCGCCCAAGCAGAGCTTCACATGTTTTTGGACCAACTTCCGTTGCTCTTCCACTGGCATCGAACCTCCATGGCCACCACACAATCTTTAGACCAACTCTCGTCCCTTCGAATTCATGCCCAGTACGAAGCAGAGAACTTCATTGAAGAATTCGATGATTTCAAGAATAAAGATTCTGCGTACTGGGATGACTTGGATATAGACGAATTGGAACAAAGACTGAGAGAAGTGGCTTTCGAAATAAAGGCTAAAGAGCTCTACTACGAAGTGAGAGCACATCAACTCATGCAGCCAATGTTAGAAGAAATAGAGGATAGAATAAAGAAAGAACAGAAATTCATTGATCATAGTTGGACTAAATTTCATGATCTTGTTATTTATTCCATTCCCTACTTTTATGAACTTGAGTTTATACCCAAATAGGGCCATTCGATGTAATTGTTTTTTGCTTTAATACAACTAAGACTTTTCCTTTGTTTGGCATTGTCTCCGTTTGTTTTTCAAAGCAAATTTAGGACTTCGAACTGAACAATCTCATCCTTCGAACCTAGACTCAATTGTTTTAAATGAAACACTACAAAGAACCAATTATGAACTTTTCCAATTTATGGAATAAAGTTGACAATTTTGGTTGTTTTTCAATTAGAATTAGTGCTTCGAATCTAACAATCTCATACTTAAAGCTTGCTTCAACCATAACCAACATCTGATCATGGTTAGTATGATCAATTAGTTTTAAATTGACCATCTTTTGCCTCGAACAATAGTTCATGTTGTTTTAGTTCAACAGACAACCCCCCCTTTTTTTTTATAAACCAACCATTGGTTTTGATGTTTCGAACTCCAATTCCCATCCTTAAGGAGTCTCAAGTCTTACCTCAAAGGACATTACTTTCATTAAGAAACCTAAAATAGGTCTTTAAATCCTTTGAAGTAAAACAAATACTTGAGTATTCTTACATTTTTAAGTACGGAAATATGCTTCAAAGCCGACTTCTTTGTTTCGAAGCCGTTGTTTTTTGGTTTTTGGCGCCAAAATCTGGTTTCAAAGCCAAATATTTTATTTCGAAGCTAGCCTCAGCATCTGGGCTGTGTTTTTCCCTCCAAATACTATCAATATTTGAAGGAAACTCTTCGTATTCGTACTTTTAGTGCTTAACGAACCAAGCGTTTATATATCCCCCAAACACAAAGGCTTTTGAAACCCTTTTATTTCGTGTTCTGAAATCATTTGCTCGCTCAACACACAAACCCTTTTACCTCTGCCGATCTTCCACTTCTCTCTACTTCCTTTCTCAGCTTCACCTTCTGAAAACGCATACTATCAATGGCTTCTTCTTCGATGCCAGTCGTAGAGCGTGCGAGCCCATCTGTAACCCTGAAGAGGATCATTGACGCATAATGTGAGAAGTACAAGGCTGGGGAGAAAAGCGCTATCGATGGACGAATTTCGTCCCTCGTCGCCATGTGCAGCAAGACTACGTGCTTGGGCCCATATTCAAGGAGATCCTTACTGAGCTCCCAGCCCTATATCCTCGTTTGGAAAACCAATGTCTTCTTTACGAAGGTGGTCTTGACTAGAGGAACTGGAGGATAAACCGCCCCCACCGATGCTGGCCCACGGTGAGACCAGAGTGGCAAGAATGGTATGACCGGGTTGTCCCTGCTAGAACTCTGGACCTTCAAGAGCTCTGCCTTCTCGATGCTCTCCGACTATCCAGGGTAACTATCTCAGAGGACCCTTTCCTAATTCCTGCTGCCTTGTGTTTTTGGAATCCTATCTTTAATTTCTTTCAATTTAGATGTGGGATGATGGCCCCTACTATTCTTGACATTTGCCATCTACTAGGATTATCCCCAATTGGTACCCCCTTTGGACCAGATTACCCTGACTCAGCAGTCCCTTTCTCCCTCCCCTCTCTTAACTCATCCTATAGTGATTTCGCTAAGGCTGAGAATAAAAGAGAGGGCCTTGTGACTGATAAGGAATTCTTTTCTTTCTTATTGTATTGGCTTTGCAAATTCCTCTTCTGTACCTCCTCTCAGAGAATCATGCCTGAATTTGCCCCTCTTGCCAAAGCCTTCGTTTTACAGAAAAGGGTGGCCTTAGCCCCATATGTTCTAGGCCATGTATATAGAGTCTATTTCCTCTTCTGTGAGAAACCCTTAGATGCTAACCAAGGGGGGCCATTCTGGATCCTTCAGCTTTGGCTTTTTGCCTATTTCACCGAGTTACAATCCAAATGCCTTAAATTTTTTGAGCCAAACCCTCTTACTCATGGCATAAGGCTGGCCAATGCTTCACTTTATCCCTCCACTTTTGCTTTTTACTTCTCTTTCTTCCACCAACTTCCAGCTTCCCTTCCTACTTTCCGTTTCCGTCCCTCGAACCCACCATTGGTCCATCTTGGTTGAGGAATTTCCTAAGTGACAGGTCCTGCGCCTCACCTGCTCACAAAGATATATGGGCTTCCATTCTGATCCCTAGAGAGTTATTTATTGGGACCTTGAACCCCAGAGCCTACAAATGCATAGCTGAGCCGTATTGTCCTGCTCAATTTGCTAGACAATTTGGCTTCACACAAGGGGTCCCAATACCTCTCTGCAGCAATACCAATCTAAGTCTCACTAAGAGGGATCTGAAAGTTCGGAGGTCCAGGCTAGAAGAGGCAACTTCCAAATTTATAGATGACTTGGTCAATTTCGAGTATACCCCTTTCCTTCCTCAGGGTACCTTGTTGAAGAGGTACCAGAACTGGTGGGTGACCAACATGGAAGTATACTTGGCCATTTCTCCTCAGAACCTGCTAATGGTATTGGATCTGCCCAAGCCCAAAGGAGCTGGAACTGTTACTTCTTCCACTGTTTCAGTTGCAGTGCCTGCGTCCACTCTGCTGCCTCAACTCCTCCTAGAGTCACTCGGGCTGCTTCGAAGAAAGGTATACACCTTTGTTTCTTTTCCTTTGGCCTTCTCTATAATGGTTGTAGTCTTATCCTTAGTTCTTCTTTTGTGAAGGTAGCCCACAACAAAAGAAAAGGAGACTGCTTGAGCTTGAAAAGAAAACAGCTGAGGTGCAAGCAAAAGAAGAAGAAGAAACAGATCAAGAGCATGAGTCGCCCTTAATAAGAAGGAAAAGAGTGATCGTCCCTACTTCTGACTTAGTCCAAGATGAGACAACTGCCAGAGAGGTAGAAGAGGAGCTCATCTCTACAGAATCTAGATCCCAGATTGAAGAAGTTGAGAAGGAAATTGAGAAGGAGCAGACAATACCAATACAGAGAAAAAGAAAAGAAAGATGACTGTCTCTCCTTCTGATTTCACAGAAGACTCCGATTCCGAGACAATTGCCAAGGCAATAGAAAAGAGAAAGAAAGTGACTGCTTCTGCTACTAACTTGGTTGAAGATACCATCCATGAGGCAGCTGCCAAGGCAGTAGAACAAGAACATTCTAAGGCCATAATTGTCTTCGAGAGGGCTGAGAAGAGACGGCAACAACAATTTCTGAGAGATGAAGCTGCTGCTGCTGATGCATTACAAAGGGAAACTGCAAGAAGGCAACAAACTGCCAAACATTACTCCCTTCGTAGCTCTCCCATCACTGCCAACATTTCTGAAACAAGTAATTTCTTTCATGCTTCTACTGTTTTTCCTTATCAAATTTTGACATTGAAGCTTGACATTACGTTTCTTCCTTTTTGCAGCAACAACTACTGAGGCTATACTTCCAATGAGGACTCCCTCAATTTCAGTTGAAGTTGATCAAATGCAAAATGTAAGGGCTATTCAGATATTACTCTCACTTCCAAGGCCTGCATTTGATGTACCTTCTTTGAGTCCTAGCATTCCTGTAACTCTTTCTTCTGGTCTGACTCCATATCTTCCCTATCTGACCTTTGACCTGTCTCAATTTACTTCTCATTCGGGCCCTGCTCTTCCTTCTCCTTCTAAGGAAATTTCAACCATTACCTCTTCTTCGAAGGTATCTGATTCCCCAATTGAGGGTGCTGGTAGTTCTCCAACTCATAGTTCATTACCTTTGCCTACTTCCAGCCCCTCTTCACTTGATTCATTGGTGGCTAAGACCATAGAGACTGCCAAAGATGCTCCATCCATTTCTCCTATCCCTATGCAGTCCTTTATGCCTTCCACCACAACTCTCTCTGCACCCCTCATGTCTACGGATGAGGTAGACATCTTCGAAGCCAGGCTAGCCAGTCTCTTCGATGTGCCCTCTACCTCTCCAATAACCAATTTTGAAGCTGAGCCATTAGTTTTGGCCGACTCCTTGCTACAAATTCTTGAAAGCTCTCCTTCCTCCAGCAGCAAGCCTTCTGCACCTCTGATGGGCTTAGACACCTGCCTGGAACTGTTAATCTCCTTTTCGAGGCTCCCCTTCGAGGCTTTGCAAAGGCCTATAATAAGAGATGGGTTCCTCCAGTGCTGCAAAGTTGCTGAACAGTCAGGCATGGATGTCTCAAGTCACTTATCCCAGGCAGCAGCTACTATCGACTTCTACATCAACATTTGCCATGCTGCCAAAGCTGCGGAGAAGAAATTGGCTAGAGACCAGAGTTTTGTTTCCCAAGTACATACTGAAGTCTCAGAGCTCAAGGAACAACACTCCTCTGCCTCTCACTTTCGAGTTCAGCTGCTGGAGAGGAAAGCTCAACTTGAAGAGGAGCTATCTGCAGTGAACCAGGCCTTAGTCCGAACTGACACCAAACTGCAGATCACCAACCAAGAATTGGTCGATCGAAAGCAAGAAATGACCACAGCCATTTAGTTGGTTCCCTCATTTAAGAATAGGAAGTCTGTTGTAAAAGAACAACTAAGGCATTGTAATGATTTTTGGGCCAATTTATGGCAAAATGTATTTAACTCTTTATGAAGAAAAACAAATTCTGATTTATCATTTGAGTGCTCGTGTTCTTTTGCTTGACATTTATTCTACTCCTTGTGTTTCCCAAATGGTTGGGAAATAAGGCTTCAAATATCTGCCATTGATCTTTTTGGGATGTATGTATCCATTCAAATTTCTCAAATGGTATGCCCCAAAAGGCAGGACTCTATGAATTTGATATGGTCTTTCCCAATTAGGAGACCATTTACCAAACTTATGGCTTTTAATTCCTATTGGGAGTATTGTCTTCCATACCAAATCACCTTCATCAAAGCCAATGTATTTGACTTTCTTATTGTAATTTTTGGCTGCTTTCTTCTTTTGAAAGAGAATACTATTTAATGCCAGAATTCTGGTTTCATCTATGCTTTCTAATTCCAAGCACATACTCTGATGGTATTGCTCAGGATTTAGCTGGTCTTGGCATCTAACCCTCAATGATTTAACATTAATTTCCACAGGTAACACTGCATCATGCCCATACACCAAGGCATAAGGAGTAACTCCTGTGCTTGACCTTGGGGAAGTTCTATAAGCCCACAATACATCCAATAATAAGTTATGCCAATCCCTAGGATTGTCTTCCACAACCTTTTGTATTCCTTTCTTCAAGGACTTATTGGATGATTCAGCTTGACCATTGGCTTGTGCATAATATGGGGTGGAATTAACGAGACTAATTCCAAATTCTGCCACAAAGGACTTCACCATCTTCCCATCGAACACAGTCCCATTATCCACAGTTATAGTTTGTGGGATGCCAAATCTATGGATTAGATCCTTAATAAATCCAATAACCTCAGTCTGGTCTACAGCCTTGTATGGCTTAGCTTCGACCCACTTAGTGAAGTAATCAGTGGCCACTAGAATGAAACAATGATGCTTCGAAGAAGGTGGGTGTATTTTCCCCATCATATCCATGGCCCATCCTCTGAATGGCCAAGGCTTCACTACTGCATGTAGGTCAGTTATGGGCACATGCCTTATTGTGCCATGCTTTTGGCATGCCTGGCAACCCTTTGCATACTCTATGCAGTCTTTAAGGATAGTTGGCCAATAGTAGGAATGCCTTCGAAGCAACCATCTCATCTTCACACCAGGCTGATGAGCACCACAGATGCCTTCATGAACCTCAGCCATAGCTGTTAATGCTTCTTTTGGGCCTAAACATTCCAGCAATAAGCCATCTTCCCCCCTTTTGTAGAGAGCATTACCATATATCATATATTGCATAGACTGCAATTTAATTTTCCTGCTGGCCTTCGAAGATGGACCAGCCAAGTACTGCATTATTGGATGCCTCCAATCTTGTTCTTGCAAGTCATTATGATTGACTTCCAAGACCACATTCCTTTTATTCAAAGGTGGTATCAATTTCTGATATGTTGTTTGGCTTATGTTCCTTTGGGCATTATCCCTTCTCTTGAAGTTCGAAGCTTTCTGAGCCACATCATTAGCTCTATTATTCAAGAATCTTGGAACATGAGTTACATTTGCTATTTGAAATTGAGAAAGCAGATGTAATGCAACAACATAGTATGGTAAAATGCTTATGCTTTGACACTTGAAAATCCCTTTCACTTGGTTAACCACCAATTGAGAATCTCCAAATATGTCAACTGCATGAACTTGTAATCCAATAAGAATTTCTAGTCCCACTATTAAGGCTTCATATTCAGCTTGGTTATTAGAACAGGTAACTTCATCCACTCTGAAACCATGTGTGGTCTCTACCCCTTGTGGAGACCTAATCACAATACCAATTCCAGTTAAGCCATTGGCTTTCGACCCATCGAACCACATCTGCCATGGCTCAACACTAGCCATACCAAGTTCCATTATCTCTTGGCTCTCTGTTTGAGATGGATGGTCTGCCAGAAAATTGGCTAAAACTTGCCCTTTTACTGCCCTTTGAGGGACATATTCTAGATGAAATTCTGATAAGGCTAGTATCCACTTGCCAATTCTTCCCCTCAACATAGGTCTAGATAACATGTACTTAACCAAATCTGTGGTTGCAATTACCAAGACAGTTGTAGGTAAAAGATAGTATCTTAATTTCATTGCAGCAAAATACAAAGCAAGACACAGCTTTTCAACAGCTGAATATTTACATTCACAAGAATTTAAAAACCTACTAAGGTAATAAACAGCTTGCTCCTTGCCTTCTTCATTATCTTGGGCCAAGAAAGCTCCCAATGAATCTTCTGCTGCAGCTATGTACAACTTCAAGGGCTTGTCACCCTTTGGTGGCATCAGCACTGGAGGGTTGGCCAAGTAGGCTTTGATACCTTCGAAAGCAATTTGATGCTCTGCTGTCCACACAAATTCCTCTTCATCTTTCAGCCTTAATAAGGAAGAAAAAACTTTAGTTTTCCCTGCAGTGTTAGAAATGAATCTTCGAAGAAAATTAACCTGTCCAAGGAACTTTTGTAATTCTTTCTTACTTGATGGAGGTCTGGCTTCAATGATGGCTTTGGCTTTATTCTGGTCAATCTGTATTCCTTTCTTGTGTACTACATAGCCCAAGAAGTTTCCAGATGATACGCCAAAAGCACACTTAAGAGGATTGAGCTTCAATTTGAACTTTCTCATTCTTTCAAAGGCTGCTTCTAAGTGAAACAGATGCTCCTCCATGGATTGGGATTTAACTACAATGTCATCAATATAACACTCTAAATACCCTCCAATGAGGTCATGAAAGATAGTGTTCATAGCCCTCTGATATGTAGCCCAGCATTCTTCAGGCCAAATGGCATTTTAACCCATTCGAAGGTCCAATATTCCCAGGACATCTGAATGCTGTCTTGTGAACATCCTCCTCTGCAATGCAGATTTGGTTATAACCAGAGTGCCCATCCATCATTGATAAAATTCGATGTCCTGCTGAACTGTCTACCAACAAGTCTACTATAGGCATAGGATACTCATCTTTTGGAGTTGCTAGATTCAAGTTTCTGAAATCAATGCATACCCTCATTTTACCATTCTTTTTTAACCACAGGCACAATATTGATAGCCATTCAACATACCTGGCTGTCCTAATAAAGCCTGCCTTGAGTAGTCTAAGAATTTCTTCCTTACTTTCTGAATTACTTCTGGACTCATTCTTCTTGGTTTTGCTTGTATGGCTTGAAATTAGGCCTCATAGGGAGCCTATGTTCCACTAATGATCTATCCAATCCTGGTAGTTCATTATAAGACCATGCAAAGCAATCTTTATATTTCTTCAAAACAACCAACAACTGGTCCCTGTCCAGAACATTCAAACAAGCACTTATGTAGGTGGGCTGTGTATAGAACCTTCCCCTAAATTTACTTCTTCTAAGGGGTCTTGTGTCTGAGAACTTACTGAAGCTTCTTCTTTGATTTCTTCTATCTTCGAAGCAATCTCCCTGCTTTGTTCTGCTCCCAGGTTCTTTAATTCAACATCTTTGCCCTCCTCCTCATAGACAAAGTCTGTCCACAAGGCTTCCTCTTCCTGTATCTCCTGGACTTTTGTTTCAATGTCCAATGCACAGTATTTATCAAGGGTCAAAACTTTGACCTGTTGCTGCTTCTGCTTGCAGCCAATTATCATGGCTTCTCTCTCTTGCTCCTGTACTTTCTGGACTATTGATTTTACATCCAATGTTGAGAATTTAATTAGAGCCAAAGACTTGGCTTCTTGTGTTTCATTTCTTTGCCTACAACCAGGCATCATTGTCATCCTTAACGACAACCTCCTCATCAGCACTCTCCTGGACTAAGTGCTTCAGGTGTGTCACTTCCTCATCAGCCGTCACTTCGGCTGAGCCATCAGGTTTCCTCAGTATACTGAGTGGTGTCACTCCCTCAATATACAGTTTGGCCTCTGCGAAGTCTGCACAGGCTATGAAAGGTTGAGGATCTGCATCAATTTCCTCTGTCTCCCCATTGCCCAAGGCCATCATTATTTTCTGATGCAAAGAGGAAGGCACACATTTGTTAGTGTGGATCCAATCTCTACCAAGTAAAGCATTGTACTTAGCATTACTGTCGATTACGAAGAATGCTGTCATGCAGTCTCTGGTTCCCACACTCAGGTTATGGGTAGAATTCCCTGAGCCATCTGTTTGTCTCCAGCGAAACCAGCATGGTTGTGCTGGTTGGGATTAACCTGGGATTCTTTTTCCCTAGTTTCTTCAAGAAGATTTCGGTAGTAAGTTCACTGCTGCCCCATTATCTATCAAGACTCGGTTCAATTGTATCCCATCGAAGAAAGCCTTGATATACAAAGGCTTGACATGTGTGTCATAGAGTTCGAGGGATACTCAAAAGGATATGAGAGGTTAATGCTCACTTCTTCTTCACTCTCATATTCAGTTTCCATTGGGTAGCCATTCCAAATCATCTTGCACCATACTCACTTGTGAGTCTTCACTAGAGACTGGAATTGGGTCAATTTCTTGCCCTTCTTGGTCTCATCTCCAGCTTGGAATTCATGCGGTAGTATGTGTACCATATTGACTGATACTGGAGGAAATGAGCCAAATTGGATGGCTGGTTATGTCTGCTTCTCCTCTTGGCCACCTTGTTCAGTTACTTCAGAAGCATCCTCCATGCTGCACTCTGGCACTTCATTCCTAACAGATTCTTTCGAATGGTCTTTCTCACTGGTTTTTCAACCAAAAATGTTTGCTCAGCCATGAAGGCTTCGAACATTTCTTCTTCACCATTTCTTTCTTTTGGCTATGCCAATTCTTTCTCTGTCTCGCTATCACTTTCCATCAAGCTTCTCCAATCCTACTAGACTAGATTTCTCTCTGGCTTTTAGTTCAGAATGAACTTCGGCCAACTGTTCTCTACTACAACCCATTTTGCTTTGTGGAGTTGGTTTTGGAATATGGTCTGACTTTGGATTCTTTTTTCCTTCTGTCTGGACCAATGAAGAGCTCTCTCCATTTTCTTTCATATCTTTCTGGTACTGAGTGTACCTGCGCTGAATCTTTCTCCTTTGTGATCTCGAAATGACTGGGACCATATCTGGTTCCTTCGTCTTTGGGTGTTTAAGCAATACCCAATTGTTCGGAGCCACCAAAGGAGGTTTAACCATCCTTCCTTGGTTTCCAACATCTCTCTGAGTGGGCACTTCCCTAGGTTTGTTCTGCATCACAAACCAATCTGGAACTCCAGGTACCCACGAACTTACTGACTCAGATGTTGAACTGCTTCTTTCTACCTTCGAAGCCATCTTCGAAGCTGGCTGTGAGGGCACTTGCTTGGTCCTGACCTCATGTTTCGAGCCTGATTCAGGCCTTCGATGAAGGTGGCCACTTTCTGTCCTGCGTGAGGTTGGTCTAGGGGGCCAATCTCTGGCTTTGATCCCATAACCTGAACTCTTCTCCAGTCTTCTTTCAGAATGACTGCTCTCCATTCTGTAATAGTTAGGTGGCCTGGACTCATACAAGGGCCTCTTGCCTTTAGCATGCATTCTATCGACTGCTGGTTCAACTACCAATGGCTGCTGCCTAACACTAGCCGGATACGGCCTTTTGTTATAAGCATTGGTTGGTTTAGGGCGTCTCTGCACATCCCTGTAGTATTGCTTCCCATCAATTGGAAGCCCCTTCAACCATTTATAACTCAGTCTGCACCTGGGACACATCCTTTGCATTACTGCTGCCTCTAAGGAATCATCATCCAGTGATTCTTCATCAGAGTGTTCCCTCTGGTGTGAGAAACCTTGTCCAATAACTGGCAGATTTCTGGTGTCCTTTTTGATGGTTGTCTGGTTAGCAACATGCATCTGCACATTGACTTCTTCAATTCTGTCAAGGACAAGTTCTGGAAGTCTGACATAATGACATTGGCTGCCACCTCTCCAACTTCTGGAAATGGATTACTGTCGATCCCCATGGCCTTTTCTGTTTTGGCTGGGAATTTCAAACTTCCTTTCCGAATTTGTTCTTGGATCCTGTCTCGAAAAACAATGCAGTTTTTAGTCGAGTGAGACCAAGAGTTATGCCATTTACAATATACTTTTCCCTTAAGTTCATCTGGAGATGGCAGTTTTACTCCTTTAGGTAACTTAAGGAAGTTGGCCGCAAGCAAATGATCAAAAATGTCATCTGCCTTTGTTAAATCGAAAGAGTACTTTCTGTGAAGGTCTTTCTTTTTAAACTGCTGGTCAATTGTTGTATCCTTATGAATTAATGCCTCACAGATCACAGGTTCTTTGCCCACAATCTCTGCTGCATCGATCTCATAATTAGGATCTCTATAATATGTCTTGTACGATGCATTATTTCGATCTTGTTCCTCCTCTAGTAATGCTTCATACCTAGACACCTTATAGGTTAGTTCCACCAAATCTCTGAATTCAGTTGAGTCAAACTTCTTTCGAAGCCTGAACTCTAAGCCATTTTGAGCCAATCTTACGAATTCTGGCTCTGGCAGGATGACTCTACATTTATTTCGAGCCCTTTTAAATCTAGCAATAAACTGAGTAGCCTTTTCTTCAGGCCTTTGACTCAATCTTGCCAAGTCTGCCATGGAAACCTCTGGCTCCGATTGGAAGAATTGGGCATGAAATGCCTCTTCCATTTGTTGCCAAGTTTGAATGGAGCCAGGTGTAAGGTTGATGTACCATACAAATGCTCCCCCAGTTAGAGAATTTGGGAATAATCTTAGTTTCATATAGTCATGATTAGTAAATTCACCGCATTGAGCAGCAAACCTAGCAATATGCTCTACTGTTGATTGGTTTCCACTCCCATAGAAAAGGGTAAAATCTGGTATCCTGAACCCCCTTGGGTATTCATGTACCCTATCTACCCATTCTGGGTATGGTTTTCTGTATACAGGAGTCTGGACCCCCCGAGCCATCGGTCCACACATCTCCCTAACAATATCAGCAATTTGGTCCCTAGGGACCATATTTTGTGCCTGCTGAACCACTACTGGAGGGAAAAACACAGGATTTGGTGGACAAACTTGTGCTTGTGGTCCTCTTGGTCCATAAGGTGGTACATTTGGGACTGGTTGTCCCTGTGGTGCAGGTTGCTGTTGGGGGTGTGGGTAACCCCTTTGAGCCTGTCCTGCGAAAGGACCTGCGAAAGGTGCTGGAACAGGTGTTGTGTCCCTTCCATTTGCAGGCAAACCTTCCAACCCCCCGGGTATAAATTCGAATAAGGGATTAGTGAACCCCCTTGTACCAGGTATGGCTTCGAACATGGGATTTGTGACCATTCTTATGCCAGTTTCTTGTACTGGGCCAGATCCACCAATTTGTATGGCTTCATTGTTGAGTACTGAGGCATTTTGACCTGCTATAGGCCTCGAAATGGGTTCATACCAAGACTGAGGTGATGGTCTTTCATAGTTCTGATTACTAGTTTGACCATTAGAATGTCCATTAACTTGCATAGGCTGTTTATCTCTAGCCAATCTTTGTTGAGGGACATTTAAAACTTCCTCGATGTGTCTTGTGTTTGTTGGTTGGTGGTTATTCATTCGATCCAAAAAGGATGTTGCCCACCTTTCCATTGTGTTCATTAATTGCTGTCCCATGGCATCTACTAGGCCATCCCATGGATTTATTGGATGAGTAGATGGAACAGTGGATGGTCCAATTCCTTGGTTTCGTCCAATACTATGAACATGTGGTTCTTGTCCTGAAGTACTGGTTGTTCGACCATAGGTTCTGATAATATGGGAGTTTCCACAGGATGTGTTACCACATTATCCTCTGGATTAGGTATTTCTACCTCTCCTTCTACGCCTTCTTCCAAGCGTTCATTTTCTCCTTGTCTTCTTCGTCTAGCCATTTCAATTTGTCCCACTGGGCGTGCCAAAAATATATGTTGGCTTTTTGGCTTTCGAAGGGTATTTTTGTAAATGCGAGCGTGCCAGCAAGGATCAATCAGTCCTTACAGAAATGTTAATTGCCAACCAATTATCAGACGATTATGTTTTAGTTCTTTCAGCCTCAATGAAGAGGACTTTTACTGGTGGCTTGACTTAGGAGAAATTAAGCAAAATAACAGTTAAATGAAGAGCAATTGAAGTATTTCATTAGAATGAAAACTTACAATGATCCAAACTCAGCCTCGTAGAGGTTTACAGCAACAATCTACTTGAAACTACTCCTATGAATGAAGTGCAGTGCAGGAATTTAAAGTACAGGAATGTAAAGAGCAGGAATTTAAAGAACATGAAATGTAAAACTGGAAAAGAAAATATGTAAAGTAAGACTGGTTTGTATGATCTGAGTCTGGGGGATTTTTCTGGGGTCTTCTCTACTATTTATACTGCTCAAGGGTGACCATCGAATTGCACTTCCAATCGTCGAACTGCTCCTCCATGATCATCGATCATGTTGCCCCAATATTAGCTCCATTACGCCATTACTTGCAGTTAAGCTTCCCTCCTAAATTTGAATCTGAAATGCGAGTAACCGTTGAAGCCACGTCACTTTGTATCCCTTTGTTGATCCGCTGCTACTCAAATCTTTTAATAACCAATACTAACTGCCACGTGTACGATAAGGATCGAGGACCTGAATAGTCTTCCTATATTACCCTTATTTCGCCACACGTCGAATTGTAATTGGCTCGTACAAAATATGTAGCCAACAGAAGTAGAAGCAAAATTAATCATAAATTAATTCAATTGTAATCAAATATGTTAAAATTTACCAAATTATTTTTTTTTTATCAATCACAACTTACTTGGGGCACCATGTGGCAATACATAGGATCACCGAATAACTTCTCGCAAAAAAATAAATTGAAAACATTACATCAGTAAATTTTGAAAAAAATAATTATAAATCAATAAAAAAATTTCTAAATATTAATAATTAAAAATTAAAATTATATAGATTTTCATTAATTTGTATTTTTTTTTTTTTTCTACTCGGTTGTAATTACCCTAAAAATAAGCAAACTAAAGTACCAGCACTCTCTTATCTTAAAATAAATAAATAAATAAATAAAAAGTACCAGCACTCCCTTCAAAGTAAACAAAACTAAAGTCTACGTCACTACTTTCCTCAACGGTAAGTAAGCAAATCAACGGCGCTCAACGGCTATATTGATATCGATTGATCAACCCTCAACGGCTAATATTGATGATGGTTAAGCAACTCTCAACGGCTAGCAAAAATAAAATATTATTATGGCTATGTTTAGCATGTCTATTTGGGTTAAAATAATCATGTAGTCTATTTTAGTCAAATATAATAAAATGTCATATTTAAATTATAATTATTTCATTTTTTCTCTCACCAAAGTGAAAAAAATCTATCCTAAATAAGATTTTTTAATCCCAGACTAAAATAGTCAAAAAAAACTAAAAAGTTAGAAAAACCAACTAACATCCCAAACAAAGGCTAAATATAAAATGAGACATATATATCTCACACGAAATGAGTCTCATATATAAATCTCACATTATGCTTTCATTTGGCATAGGCTAAAATGAGATTGGAAGGTTAAAATAGTTATAAAAAATCAAAATAGATTAAAAAATCAATAAAATAAAATATTAAATCTAAATTATAATTATTATTTTTTTTTTTAACAAAAATTAAAAAGTATATTTTAAAGGAAACTTTTTAACGCAAGCTGTCTATAAATATATTCTCCTGCTAGAGCAAGACACCACCAACTCACAGCACAAGCAAAGAAATTTGGAAAGTAATCATGTTAAAAGTAATTGCAGGAGGAGATGGTGCAAAGAGGAAGAACTCAAAGCAACAAATCGAAACCAGAGTGTTGGAATCTATCATGATAGCTTCCTTCACAATTGTAACAGTTTTGTTAATCCTTCCTTGCGAATACATAAACGGAAGCCCAGTTCCCACGCTCATATTCAAGGGACTCCCTTTCACCTTCCAAGCATTCGTAGTGTCGCTTGCCTTCGCCTTCGCCGCCTCGTTGAGTGCTTTGTTAATCCATGATCACAACAACTCATTTCTCACCAAGTTCTGTCAATTCATTTCAATTGGTGCCATCACATCTGCTCTGTCTTTGTTGCTATGTGCCATTGTGAATTTTGTTTTTCTGCATTCATACGTGTGATTTTGCTTTCCTAAGTTTTCTTGCTTTTGTAAGTTTCTTTCTTAATACTTAAGTTTTTTTTAATGTATTTCTACTTCAATTTAATCAAAATATTTTTTATCAGTGTGTACAATTCTGGTATTGTAATACCTCTGCTTAAATTTATTTACAGTAAACCTTACTCTATTAGAATATCTCTGGTATTCTTATTAAGGTTTGTGTGGGACAACCATATGGTTTATATATGGGAACTACTATGGAGATTCAAGGTTGATATATCACGCCCTACTTTTTATGACTTGAATAATATTATCATATTCATTGTTATACTCAAATTTTATTGATAACATGTGGAAGCTCCATACAATAACATCAATAAATAATGTAAGTTCTTTCATTCGTATATACGTTGGATGCAAAAAAAATTACATTTGAATGAAATGTCCATAGGCTTACATTATTACATAAAAAGAAAGAATTTAACCCTTTTACAACAATGGCATATACCACCACCAAAAATATAAGGTCTCTTGGCCATCAATTAAAGAAGATTCTCCGACCTTAAATCACTTCTCAACTTGTACTTGAAAAATGTTTAGAAACATAGGATAAACATAAAGTTTAGTAGAGATCTCAAATAATTCTAAACAATAACAATATATCGATAGTTATGATTATAAATGCTTCACATCATATCATATAAGTAACGTGACAATTTTATAATCAAAATATACTTACATAAATACATATCCCCCAAATCATCATCTTTAACACAACAAGGTATAAAACTATTTCTTTTCTTTCTAGGCTTTCATTTTTGTTCAAAACAATTGCACAACGACACTTAATTTTGAAAATATGCTCACATACACCAACTACACTTTCGTCTTACGTCCCAGCTCACCACACGTACACACTCAACCTGATTTATGGTCTTAAGCACAATGGCAATAGAACACCCACAACAATACACATATACATATATCTCCAAATGTGAATAACGGAAAACAACACATACTTCTATTTCTACCAGCCCAAGGCACGGAGGGCTAATAGTACAACCCACATAACACAACACGCTTTATTGGCCTCACTCGGACAGAAACAACTTGCAAATCACACTTTATTGGGTGCAAACCGGAAGGGAGAGGAATCTTTGTCAAGATGACACGCTTTATCCCGCATCCAAAAGGAAACAGACCCCAATTCACACTTTACCAGGCGCAAACCAAAAGGGAAATGAAGCTCTGTCAAGGCGCCACGCTTTACCAATCTCACCTGGTGGAAAACGGACCCCCAATCTCATAACGCAACACTCTAGATTACATTGAAAATCTACGAACATAACACATACATGTATTTTATTCAACAGTAACAATGTCATTCTCCACCGATGACCAACGACAAAATCTCTATCAATTAAATACACGACTCACTTAACTCAAATCCACAACCGGTCCCATAATTCAAATCATTAACGTTTTCAATAAAATCATTTCAAAACAATCATTTTCCCTACTCACTTTTCACTTTCCATTTTCTATTTTATTTCACAAAAGGGTTACACACATCATTTTGTTTTCAAAACTAAACCCCTTCTTCTAAATCTTCAACACTCACAACCATTAGCCAAAGTCCCTTTTTAATTGTCAAAATCCCAATTGGTGGATACACAATTACAACCCAACACAACATAACATTAACCAAATAATCACAAGACCTGATTAACTTCTTTTTAGTAACCAAAACTCTAATTCATTAATGTAAACAAATAGCACAACAATTACCCAACTTTAATTCATTTCATTTTATTAAGCCCTTAATTATAAATTAAGACTTTTCACCACTATAACATAAACGTAATTAACTGCCTCACAATTTACCAAATCAATCCAAAACATAATTATTTAACTCTAAAAATTCAAAACCCTAAACCCCCTTCATGCCTTTCCAAAATCCCATAGCAAAACATGTTTTAATGCGATAAAAACTACCACATGTCTATCTATAACGAGGTATTGAAAAGGGGCAAAAAAAATCTCTACCTTTCAAAGCAAAGAGGAGAGAAACCGACAAATCCACAACAACGAAGACACGATTTGCTTAGATTGAAAGGAAACCCTCGTCGAGCTCTATGTTTTGACATATGAAATTAGAGGTCAAAGATGTTTAGAAATAGGTAAAATCAAGGGTTAAAGAGCTTGGAAAGGCCAAGTTTGGGAAGTGTAAAAAAAGTTAAAAAGTTAAAAAGTTACTCAAAAAGTTAAAAAGTTATCACTATTCACCAAAAGTCAAAAATTACGGCTGCACAACTCTCAATTCTAATTTTCCTCTACACACTAATTTATATAATTTTTTAATACACATTTTTCCATAAAAAGTCAAAAAGTTAACCCAAGCATCCATATTTTTTCCCTCAACTTTTTAGTCCAAAAAGACAAAAAGTGCACTTATTTAGGAAACCCCAAATGGCAGAAAGATGAAGAGAGAAGAGAGAAAAATCTAAAGGAAAAAAAAAAAAAAAGGAGGAAAAATTGGTCAAAAATAGCTTTTAAAGTGGCTAACCTCGAACAGGCCTCTCAAGTGATGAAACAAGCGCTCGAGCGTTGGAGACACATTACCACTCAAGCGATAAAACCTCCACTCCAGCAGAGAACTCACGCTCCCAAAATCTCAAATTGTACAAGGAACATACCACTTGAGCGTACAAACTACCGCTCAAGTGAATATCAAAAGCTCACAGAATCCTAAACTACGGACCAAAGTATTAGACGATTCGAAAGACTACTCGGGCAAACAAACTTTTGCTTGAGCAAAGAGGAAAACCTCATAGTGCTACATGATACAACTCCCATTATTCATGTCATCTGCTCTTAAAGACTAAAATGCAAAATTCTTTGAAAATAACAACTTTTCAAATAAGAGGGATTGAAAGAAGAAAAAAAAAATTTGTGAGATCACCATTATTGTCTATCTAAATATCAGTGTCGATGAACATACAAAATCATAGAAAAAACATATAAAATAAAATAAAAACTGAGAGATACGCTGCTCCAAAATAGAAAATAAAAAATTGCGACATGAAAAAAAAAAAAAAAAAAAAAAAAAAAAAAAAACTATATTATGATGCTACAAAGAAATTGACAAAACTTTTTTTTGATGTTGAAGTTGTTTGATTCCACTATAGAATGTAGTATTTTTCAATTATGGTCGAACTAAGGTTTTAATTTCAGATAACTCATCCAAAGCATATAACAAGGTGTATTAAGGGGATAACCAATGTAATTATATTAAAATTGTAGGGTTTGTTGTATTTTCTTCAAATTTTAGTGGATGTCAGTGTAATTTACTTTTCTTTTTTTTGAAAGTTTAACAAATTTAGGTGACAATTTAACATCTTTAAAAATAAAGACTTCAACCAATGTCTCAAATTTGTTATTTTATTTTATTTTTATTTCAATTTGTGTTTCAATTTTTTTTTCCTGGATAAAGGTTACTTAATTTGGGTTCTACATAATAATAATAATAATAATAATAATAAATAAATAAATAAATAAACATCATTCATTCCTCTATATGTCAAACTTAACATGGGTAAGACAATACTAAATGACACCTAAGCAAGTGAAAACTTAGTTGTAGTGCTCAATAATGCTATGATGATGATAATATTTTGGTATTACCTTTTGTTTACCAATTTGTGTTTAATATCGACAGTGTTGATATATGATATTGTAAACAAAATGTGACAAAAAAAATACAGTCATCCTGACATTATTGGTGCCCAATAAAGATGTCAAATATTGTCACTCAATTGGGTTGCCACCTGAGAAATTACATATTGGTTGGAGATATGCTTTTTGGCCTAGGTATATATATATATATCATAATCTTTAATGAGATGAAGAATTAAATGTATGATTTGGTTTGAGTTTTGAGTTTAGAGTTTTGAATTGTATATTTTTTTTTTATGTCGCGTGGCATTTTCAGTCCAAATTTAGACAAAAGTCATATTTAAGAGTAAATTGAGAAAGATTAGTAACATTAAGAACCAAAATGAGAAAAAATAAATTTGAAGGACAAAAGCAAAAAATTAGTCGAACTTAAAAGGTGTAAAGTGTAATGTATCCTTCTTTTAACGTGGATTCCTCGCTCAAAAGAAAAAGAAAAGCAAAGCACAATCAATTAAGAAAAGCATGAATTAAAGGTGTAATGAGAAAGAAAGTTAAAATCATACTGTAGCTAATAAACCTCACCTCAGTAGCAGGAGTATTTTGCCAAAAAACTATACTTCGCATAAGCAGTTTTTTTTTTTTCATTTTTTTTTTTTTTTTGTTATGTAGTGTACCCTAGATCAGCTTACGCGCATCAGAATAAATCTCTACATGCCCGAACAAGCCTTCTGAAACAGGACGTACACAGTGGCGGAGCCACATGGGGACTAGGGGGGTCACGTGCCCCCTTGGATTTTTCTTCCTTTTTTTTTGACATATGTATATAAATAAAATTTTAAACAAAAATAATATTTAGAATAAAATGTCAAGGGTATTTTTAAATTTATGAAAACAATAGTGATTGTTTTATTGAAAATGAAGTGATTACAACAAATTATATTTTTGTGAATGAAAATTTTGTGAAAAAATCTCAATATAAAGGTAATATCCATCATTATTGATATGCAAATATAATTAATCTCACTATATATATGTAAAAATTGCTAAAGTGTTAGTTATATTTACATGTGGAGTTCACCCTTCATATGTTGTTTTACTATTGGTTCATGATATCATATGTCAATAATGACATGATATCACTATTATATAAAAATTTTACTCAAATTTTGTAAAAATTTGATTTATCTTATCATTATATAATTTATTTTCCGACTTAAATATATGACTTTTTTACATTGTTCATAATATACTAGTTACATGCAATACTTTCTTTTCGATTTTACTTGAAGTTAATTTTAAAATTTATGTGAAATACTTTTGTAACAATTTATTTAATTTTTTGTACTTAATATTAATTCAAAAATTATTATTATCTTCTTATTATTGGTTATGGAAAAAAAAAATTTAAGTTATTATTAATAAGTGCCTCTCCTGATTTAACTTCCTGGCTCCGCCACTGCTTATGCGGTCTGTAGCCCCAAGGTATGCATTTGATGACTAGAAGATTCAAACCTGAGACCTGAAACGGAATAAACCTCCAAACTCCAGTTATCACCCATCACCTGTGATTAAAAATAGTTCAATTCTTGTTAAGGGTAAATTAATATTTTCATTGGTTCAAACATTTAGCAGTCTAATAGAGTACTGGTAAAGGAAATCACCCCAAAAAGAAAGCTCAAAGCCTGAGCTGGCAAGACAGAATATAAAAGGCAAACTGAACCAAGAATGAGAAAATAAGAGCCAAAACACAAGTAGTACACACTCTTATAGTGGTTTGGGAAAAGTCCTTTGTTTTTTTTTTTTTTTAATTTTATCTTTCGTGATTTTATTTATAACTATATTAAATTTTTTTATTTTTTCAATCTTTCTTGTATACATGAATCTAAAAAGTAAAAATTAAAAAAATTAAAAAATTCCAAAAAAATTTAAAAAGCCAAAATAGGCAAACAAACACACACACACACACCAACACACAAATATATATATATATATATATATTGCTTATTTTTGTCTTTTCTAAATTTTTTTTTTTTTTTGGGGGTTGAAATTTCTTGATTTTTTCATTCGTCGAGTAAAATTTAAATGTCTAAAACTTTTTTAAAATTTTTATAAAAAAAAATCACTGAAAACAAAAATAAGCCAACAGAAAAAGATATCAAAAAAGCAAACCCCAAACACTTATATATGGGTACATATTAGTATAGTAGAAATTATAAATAAGTGGATTAGTCTTAAAATAATTATATTATAGGTTAAATCATTTTCAGTGCTAGTCTAGCACAGAAAAATGGTTGGACCAGACAAAAGAAGGATTTTGTACCATACCACGAAAGGCTGGCGTCACCATAAAAATGATATTATTTTCTCCATATCCGACTTGAATGTAATTTTTCCTATATATTACACGGACTTTTCCTGAAGTTTAATGAAATTAAAAGAATCTTCCCTGAGATTTTTGAAATGACAAATGCCTCCCCTATTATTGCTGATAGCTAAACACTGTTAACATATGCTGTCTTTTCACTCTTTTACCCTTAGTTATTTATATTTAAGTAAATTACACTTATACCTCCTTGAAGTTTGTTTTTAATATAAATTCACTTAATTCTTGGAAAATTACATTGACCCATATTAGTGTCTGTCTTTTCACATGAAATTTAAATTACTATATTACCTTTCCATATCAATGCAAAAGGATATTAATATTCTCACTCATCTATCATCTGTCTTCCTATTTGTAATGGTGTAATTTTATATTTTCAATTTATCTCATTTTAATAGAAACAATACTAAAATTACTATTTTATCTCATTGCACTCATTTAAAATAAATTAAAATTTTTATTTTACCTATTTACACCCCCAATATCTCAAATATACCATCATCATTGACCTCTCTCATTTTCTTTACACTCACTATCTTATTTTCTTTCACTCTTTTTCCCTCACTTTTTCTCAGCTCTTCCTTATTTCGTTATCTTTATTTTCTCGTATATTTATCTCTCCAAAATCTACTATGGTTTCAAAGGCGGTTGGAGAGGGTGACAAGTAGGATTTTGTAAGTGGTGGAAGGGGGTTGTGGATATGAAGAGGATAGTTGCATTTTGTGGGAGATAAAGGGTTGCAGGTCTTGCACAAGTCGGAAGAATGGTTGAGCATTGGGAATTAGAGAGGAGATACATGACTTTGGCAAGGAAAGAAAGATCTAGGAAAAGAAGTGAAAATAAATGGAAGACACTGACAAATGGTGGAAAGAAGAGTGTGAAGGTAGTAATGGTCGTCGATTGGTGGCAAGTGGTGTAGAAAGGGATTTGTGGGTTGAGAAATTAGTGTATTGAAATTTTAGTGGTAAAATTGTAATAAAAAAAAAATTGTGCAATTGAAAGTAAAATAAATAAAGCTTCCCATTAGGAAACAAGCTATGACAAGGAGAATTTTTACTTTTTAAAACTAGGGGGAAATTATTGTCATTTTAGAAATTTTGGATAGGTCTTTGCAATTGTCATAAACTTTAAGGGATGTCAGTGTAATTTATTTTAAAATATTTATATAATTTCTTAAGGGTAAAAATGGTATTTTTGAAATTTAATTGATGAGCTCAGCACTTTTGTCAAGGCTAGTACAAGGGATGGTACAAATTGAGAGAACATGACATATTTTGGAAAGTTAGTTAAAAATTATTTCTTTTTTTTTGACCTTTTTATCTTTTTTTTGAAACAACGTATAATAAAGTAAAGAAATGATATGACTTAAAAGTCCAAAAACTAAAAAAAATTGACTTTTAACCCAGTTGAGAAAATAAGTCTATGTCATGTGTCAGTAAATCAGGAAAGTAAGTGTCATTTTTGAAATCTTAAATGAGGTTTTTGTAATTAAGAAATTTTTTAAGAGAAATTAATATAATTTATTTCTTTTAAAATTAACGACTTTATTTGTTAAATTGGTCTGGACAAGAGGGTGTTAAAAAAAAAAAATTTTAAAAATAGAATCTAAAAATTTAAAAAAAAAAAAGAAAGAGAAAAATAATCTATTTTTTTCGCATAAAATTTGACTTGGGTTTATTTTGACAACTCATTGTTTCAGCTAAAAATGTCACCACAAAAAAACTATAAAGATTGTGTTTGGTTATATTTTCAAATCAATTTTTGAAATGAAAAATTCAAAAAACTTGTTTGGTTTATAATTTTTGGAAATTGTTTTCTTTCTCTTCTTTCATTCTCTCATATTCTACATATCAATCAATCAAATTTTTTTCTCTCCTCCCTTCTTCTCTCATATCTTACACATTAATTAATTAATTTTTTCCTTACACTCATCTATTTAACTATATTAAAAAAAAAAATTATAAATCATCCCCAAATTATTTTCAAAATATACAACTAAACAAGTTTTTAAATTGGGCAAATTACCTACACCCCTTTGAGGTTTAGCTAAATTACTAATTCTCCCCTGAGATTTCAGAAATTACATCCTGCCCCCGAGGATTATATTCGCAAAACAATTTAACCCCTACCATGAACTAAATGTTAAGAATGGTTATATAAGCATGCTGACATCACCAAAATATATATTGGTGGATGATATTGCCCCTCGTATCTTTCTAAAGCATCAAGCAACTTGATTTAACCTGAAATCTCTTTGATAAGTCAACAAAGTTTACTAAAGAATTACGTTAGGTGGGGGGAAAAAAAATTAAGTTTTTGGAACCATGTTTGGTTTGTTGTTTAGAAAAAAAATTCAAATTTTTTTTTTGAAAAAATGAAAACTAATTTAAGAAAATAAATATGCAAAAATATATTTAATTTGTAAAAATTATTTCTAACTAATCAAAAGATAAAATTATATAAAATTGATAATTATTTTTTATTTTTTATTTCTTAACCAAATTAATTTTTAATTTTTTTAAAAAAATTCTAAAATAAATTTTTAAAAATCAAACCAAGCATAGCTTATGAATCTTTTGATAACTCATTTCTTGCGTTTGTAACTTATTTAATTATTTGTTAATTTTATGATATTTTCACCATTTGATAAGTGTTTTTTCATTTTAATTTTGCATTTCATAACTTATTCAATTAATTAGTTTTGTATTCACAACTAATTCAGTTAATTTGTTATTCTTTGAATTTTTTTTGGGTGAATAGTTATTTTTTCGGTAATAAATAAGTACCAGAGAATCCTTTTCAACATGGAATGAATGAAGAGAGAGCACTCAAGTAGCTTGAAATTTAAATATTAACTTAGAAAATTTCAATACATTATCTTTTTTTTTTTATATTCAATTGATTTTTTCTTTAATTTTTTTCACAAATTTTATACTTTTTAAATATATTGAAATTAAATTGATCTAATCTAGATATAATTGTAGAAATAAAAACGAAAAATTATATTCATATATAAAAATTTATACAAAAAATATGATAAAAATGTTGTGATAATGATATTGTTGTAAATATATAAATCATGTTTATGAATATTTTGTTTTAAAGTGAAAGGTCGCTATTAAATTATATCATTGTGTTTGAAAATTCTATATAAAATTTATGTTTACATATCATCACTTAATAACAATATATTCAGATAGAATTTAATAATAGAAAGCTATAGAATGTAATTATTATGATAGGAAAAAAAATGGCAAGATGGTCATTTAGAAAATTTTAGGGTATGACATCAACAATTTATGGGATAATTTGTAATGAGATTACAAACCTGAGGGAGGAGAATGTAATTTTTTAAATGTGAGGGGGATCTGTATTAAACAGAAACCTCAGGGGGTGTCAGTGTAATTTATCTAAGGGCATTTTAGTCAATTTATTAACTCCATTAACGGCGTTAATTCTTGGAGGGCGGGATGTAATTTCTGAAATCATAGGAGATCTGTAATTTAACTAAACTTCAAAGGGATGTAAGTAATTTGCCCTTTAAATTTGGCAAACTCTTTTCAAAAAATTATCTTCCAAATTTAATTCTTAAAATTAAATGAAATGGAACATAACTATTCTCCGTATTTTTTTTATATACATTTTCATAAAAAGTAAAAAAAAAAAATACTAAAATTTATGAAAAATTATTTGATAATCTTGACGTATCATGTAATGTCCCAACATGTATTTTATTGATTAAAACAATGAAGCTTAATATTTTTTTGTTGATATTTTAAAATACTCTACAATATAAAATACTATTTTAAGACTAATAAGTAAATAATTTTGTTTCAAAATCTTTGCACGATACTGACAAGGGACACTGGGTTGGAGTGATTTCGATCTGTCATAATATTTCAAGACTAAGGTCTGGTTTGAAATGTTCTATAAAAGGTAACAAATTAAAAAATTATTTAAAAAGTTAAAAAATTATCATTATTTACAAAAAAAAAATATAAAAAAAAACAAATTTACACAATATTTTAATATACAAGCCAACTTTCTATGACATGACAATGGTACAGTCTGTGATGTCTACTAAAAAAAAAAAAAGTCCCAAGTGATGGTACAAATTACACATGCGGTGCACCAAAAATTTACACAAGATAGCCATGGGGGCCATCATGGGTCTCATTTTGATAATCTAAACCGTAATGTCTAGAACTTGTCGAATACTATATGCCTGTAAAAAATCACGTTGATCGGATATCGATAACTCTATGATTAAATTAGTTTTGTATAAGAAAAATGAACGGTGAACAAATCCGATCAGATAGCTATTGATATCCGATCAACATGATTTTTTACAAGCATATAATACTCGACGAGTTCTACATATTGAGTGGTTTCGATTATCAAAACAAGACCCGTGGTGAGCCCCCACAAGCCGAACAGCACCGTCCAGTCCGATCTCGGACTGGAGGCAAGCTGCTCCTATACATCTTGCTGCCCATCGTACTGTCTTCATGGTACAATCACTGTCAGTACGCATTTATATATTTAGGGGTAATATGATAATTTTGTTATTTTATACAATATTTTAATACATATTTTTTCGTAAAAAGTCAAAAAGTTATCCCAAACAACCATCTTTTTTCTTCTACTTTTTTATCCAAAAAGTCAAAAAGTGCACTTATTTAGTTTATCCCAAACAACCCCTAAGTAAACAATGGCTTCCCTCTAGTCCTTCATCGGATTGAAGAGTGTTGTTGGGTCTGTAGGCAGGGATGGAACCAGGATTTCATTACCAGAAGGGCCAAAAGAAAATAATTTTTTTTACCATATAAACAAAACGCACATGTATGTATATATGATATATAAATTATATATATATATATATAAATTGTAAATACCGTATAAGTAATTTCTAATAGGATGAATAATTTTTATTTTGATATAAAATAGAAAGAAAATTTAAGATGAAAGAAGAAGACATATATATTTTTTATACTAGGAGGTCATTTTATATATAAAATGATATATATATATATACATATATTTAAAATTCTATAACAAACAATAATATTCACAGAAATAGGAGGCCATGGCCCCCTATAGTATTTTCCTAGTTCTGTCCCTGTCTGTGGGGGCTTACCACGGGTCCCGTTTTGATAATCCAAACCGTCAATGTGTAGAACTCGTCGAGTGCTATATGCCTATAAAAAATTACGTTGATCGAATATCAATAACTATGTGATCAAATCAGATTTTTGTCAACCATTTATTTTTCACCGTCCATTTTTTTCATACAAAACTGATTTGATTACATAACTATCGATATCCGATCAACGTGATTTTTTACAGACATATACTCACCGAGTTCTACACACTAAACAGTTCAAATTATCAAAACTGGATCCGTGGTGGGCCTCTACAGGCCCAACAATACCCTCCAGTTTGATGAAGGACTAGAGGGAAGCCTTTCCCAAGTAATTTTGTTTCAAAATCTTTGCACAATACTGACAAGGGACAGTGATTTGGATATGTCATAATGACATATGTCACGACCCAAACCCGATACCCAAAGGTTCGGTGTTGCAACAAGATAATAAAAATAAAATAATTCTAAAATTACTATATTAGTAGTGCAAACAGATAAATTAAATAAATGAAAGTAAAATGATTGGGTACCAAAACTTTCGCATTTTTTCAACTTGGCATAAAGCTTGTGATCACATAGTGTCTGTAGAACTCTTCGCAAATGGTGTTCATGATCTTCTAGCGATTTAATTAATTTGTTTATTCAACTTAAATTATGTTAATGTTTTAGCTTAAATAACTATTCATGGCTATTTTGTGTCCCTATACTCACAGTATAATATTTATCACTCTGCTATGTGTTTATAGCTGTTACCCCTTTCAGGTGACGAGATTTAGCGAAATCAAGATGGAGGATAAATCGCAGTGTTTTTTTTTCTTTTTTATTTATTTAATATCTGTATTACTGAGTGGACTCTTGTAATAAAATAAAAAGCCCAAACAATTATTTTTCCTTCAATGATAATTGGTTCCAAAAAAAAAAAAAAAGACTATTCCACTAACCGCTTTCACCTTGTAGTAATGGCTAGTGACGGAAATAGAACCGGATGTTAGCGGTACCGACCCAATGGAGCAAATCATGGAAAAAGCAGTTACCAGTTTTTTGCGAGCCCTACAAACCAACATAAATAACGGAATGCCTGAACGGAGAGAAAAGCCTATTACAATAAAACAGTTCCAGAACTTGAAACCTACCATATTCACTGGCAGTACAAGTCCACTAGTAGCAAAAGCTTGGGTCAGCGATATGGAGAAGATTTTTCGCGTGCTACCTTGCACAGAAAGACAGAAGGTGACCTTCGCCACATTCACTTCAAAGACGATGCACAAAAATGGCGGCTTCTTACTCTACAGAAAGAAGATATCGTGACTTAGGCAAGATTTTTGGAAGTATTTTATGAAAAATACTTTCCAGATTCGCTACGGGAACAAAAAGCGTCAGAATTCATACATCTAAGGCAAGGAACCATGACAGTAGCTGAATAGGAGAGTAAGTTCAAGCAACTAGCTCGTTTTGCGACATATGTCATCCCTACCGAAGTCCGAAAAGCCAGGAAATTCGAAGCAGGATTGGATATTGAAATCAAGGATAAGCTTGAGGTTTTGAAACTACCAACCTATGCGAAGGTGGTGGATCGAGCATACATTGCGGAAAAAGGGATTAAAGCCTCGCACTCTGGGCAACCAAGTCAAAGGAAATGATTTTGGGAAAGAGATAACAAAAGATCCGATGTTACGCCTCCCAAGAGGGTAAATACGGGCACAACTAGTTCAAGCAACCAAGGTCCTACGAACCCCAGAGGTGGCACCAGTCCTAATTGTCCCACTTGTGGAAAGGCTCACTAGGGACGATGCCATCGAGACTCGGAAGCATGCTTTAGATGCGGTCAAGTTGGCCACTTGTTGAAAGATTGTCCAAAGCTTGCCAATCCTACAAGCGCTCCTCTGAACCAGACAGAAAACCTACAGTACCTGGAGGAGTGAGGAAGGACCAAAACGGCCAAGGAAGAGCTTTTGCCTTGGTATCTAGAAACCTAGAACTTACCGAGAATGTTGTGTCAGGTACACTTTCTATCTATGGTCATTTAACTTATGTTCTCTTTGATTATGGTTCCACTCATTTTTTTGTTGCACTACACTTTGCCTCCAAGTTAATATCAACCCCCGAACCCTTAGGATACGTATTGTCTGTGTCTTTTCCTTTTGGTAATTCCGCTCTTAGTGCTGATGTGTACAAATCTTGTACTGTATCCTTAAAAGGTGAAACCTTACACGTAGACTTGATTCCCCTCCGTATTAGTACCTTTGATGTGATCTTAGAAATGGATTGGTTGGCTGCCAACCATGCCTCTATCGATTGTGAAGCCAAAAAGGTCTCCCTTCAATCACCAAACCAACTCGAGCTTGTCTTTGATGAAACTGGAGTCTCTCCCCCTCCGTGTATTATATCCTTCATGACAGCCCAACGGCTTCTAAGAAAAGGTTTTTGTAGTTATATTTGTTATGTGATTGATGCTCAACAAGAAGCCCCCATACTTGATACTATCCCTGTGGTTCGAGAATTCCTGGATATATTTCCTGAAGACCTACCTGGTACCCTGGTTAACCGAGAAATCGAATTCACCACTGAAACCCAACCTAGTACACAACCAATCTCAAAAGCCCTTTACCGTATGTCCATAACATAATTAAAAGAGTTGAAGACTCAACTCCAGGAACTACTGGACAAAGGTTTCATTCGACTAAGTACCTCACCCTGAGGAGCTCCAGTACTATTCGTAAAGAAAAAGGATGGCACGATGAGGTTATACATCGATTACCGGGACCTGAACAAAGTCACAATAAAAAATCAGTACCCTCTGCCACGAATCGATGACTTGTTTGACCAACTACAAGGCGCCCAAGTATTCTCAAAAATTGACTTGCGTTCTGGCTGCCATCAACTAAAAGTCAAAATGGAAAGTATCGAAAAGACTATCTTCAGAACCCGTTACAGGCACTACGAGTTTCTCGTCATGCCATTTGGCGTCACAAATACTCCAGTGGACTTCATGGATCTCATGAATCGAGTTATCAAACCCTATCTTGACGAATTCGTCATTGTCTTCATTGACGACATTCTCATTTACTTCAAATCGCCAGAAGATCATGAACACCACTTACGAAGAGTTCTACAGACACTACGTGATCACAAGCTTTATGCCAAGTTGAAAAAATGCAAATTCTGGATCACTAGTGTACACTTCCTCGGTCACGTTATTAACAAAGACGACATCTCAGCTGACCTCCAAAAAGTTGCAGCAATCATGGATTGGCCACGACCTACTAACGTGTCTGAGATTCAAAGCTTCTTGGGCCTAGCCGACTACTACCGATGCTTCGTGCAAGATTTCTCGAAGATAGCATCACCCTTGACCCATCTAACTCAGAAGAACACACCCTTCGAATGGACAGACAAGTAGGAACGTTGCTTCCAAGAATTGAAAAACAAACTTGTGACAGCTCCTATACTAGCACTTCCCGTGGGAACGGAAGGGTTCATAATTTATAGTGATGTCTCATACAATGGCTTGGGTTGCGTTCTTATGCAAAATGGGAAGGTCATTGCATACGCCTCACGTCAACTAAAGACCCACGAGAAGAACTACCAGGTCCATAATCTGGAATTAGCCGCAATAATCTTTGCCCTAAAAATCTGGCGTCATTATCTCTACGGAGTAACCTGCAAAATTTACACAGATCACAAGAGTCTCAAATATCTATTTACACAGAAGGAACTGAATATGAGGCAACGACGATGGCTAGAATTTATGAATGACTACGATGTGGAGATCCACCACCATCCAGGCAAAGCTAACGTGGTAGCAAACGCATTGAGTCGAAAGATTACCAGAAGTTTGGCATGTACCCTCGTTCTTTGCAAGATCAATGGACTGCTTGCCAACATAATCGTGGAACCCGCGTTAATTGAAGAAATTAGAGCACACCAATGCGAAGACAAACTTTTGAAAAAAAAGTACGAGGAGCAAAGAAGCACGCCCGATCCTGACTTTACGATGAGCAATGAGATGCTAAAATTTTGAAATCAAATTTGCGTACTCGACCTTCCAGAACTCAAGAAGAAGATATTGGTAGAAGCTCATAGCTCGAGGTTTGCGATCCACCCTGGCAATACGAAGATGTATCACGATCTGAAAGAACGCTTCTGGTGGATAGGATGAAGAAAGACATAGCAAGCCACGTCTCCAAATGCCTGCATTGTTGACGAGTTAAAATAGAACATCAGAGACCTGTAGGAATGTTGCAACCACTCCCTATTCTTGAATGGAAATTGGAGCACATTACTATGGACTTCGTGGTCAGGCTATCGCAATCAGTCTCCATGAATGATGCAATATGGGTTATCGTAGATCGATTGATGAAGTCGGCGCATGTTCTACCAATCAAAATCACGTACTCCCTTACTAAGTTCGCCGCTCTATACATTAAGAAAATCATTCGGTTGCACGACACCCCAATTTCAATCGTATCTAATAGAGACCCCCGCTTCGTATCTCACTTCTGGAACAAATTGCAAGAAGCATTGGGAACCACTTTGAAGATTAGCACAGCTTATCACCCACAAACTGATGGCCAATCTGAAAGAACAATCTAGACTTTGGAAGATATGTTACGTGTGTGTGTGCTAGACCTCAAAGGTAATTAGGATGATCACCTACCTTTGGTGGAGTTCGCTTATAATAATAGCTACCATGCAAGCATTGGAATGGCACATACGAGGCACTGTATGGAAGGAGATGCCGATCACCTCTATGTTGGACAGAGGTCGGAGATAGGAAACTGTCATGTGAAGCCCCTAAAAAATGTTTTTCTCTTTAAAAACCCTAATGTTTAAATTATTTTCTTAAAGCTCTTAGTTACTTGAATTATTTCGAATCTTGTCGGTTAGCATTTTTTTTTTTTTTTTATCAAAACCGGAATATCCTAGCTGGATTAGGTTCCTTAGCCTAATTTAATTAAATTCTACATAAGTAAGGTTCCAATACATGAATTTAACTTCAAGCCCTCACTTCTTTATTTAAATTCAAAATTTCCCCAAAACTAGTACATGTACCTTATACTATAAGTACCATCAATTAATTGAGATCTATGTAAATATATACATTGAGGAATGTGCTCCTAGTACCAAGATTGATTTTTTTTAAAAAAATGGCCCCATCACCCTTCCCAATGGTCGGCCACCCTAGAGAGAAGTGAGAAGCCTATTTTCAAGATTTATAATCATGGTATTCTAGAAACCCAAAAAAAAAAAACTATTCAACTAGGAATTAACTAGGTGTTGCCTAATCCCAAAATTAAGCTCCCTAATCACTCCTAATTCATTGAACTCCAAGTAAATTCTAGCTTGTCCATTCAATTCGAACTAGTGGGCTTCTATGTCATTTTACACCAAATTTTCCTATAAATATCACCACTCCCTAGCATGGCAAACACAAGCATCACACTCACACACACACTTTCAACTAGAGGAGGGGAAGGAGAACAAGAGAGAAGTCTTGAGAGGAAGAGGAAGGGAGAAGAGAGCCATCTTGTTCAAAGCTTAGCAAGTAAGCCACAACACAACCTTCTCTTTCATTTTTTTTTTTTCAAATACATGTTCTTAAGGGTTCTAAATATTGTTTTCAGATGTGTCATTGATATATGTTAGTTAGCATGTTTTCATCATAAAAGAGATGAAATTTTTCCCTTAGTGGATCCCTTTTCCCATAAATCTTCTTGTTTTGGGTATTGTACCTTGGAATCTATTTTTGCAGCCCACTTTCAAAAATTCTAGCAAAATGTATAAAATTATTCTGGACCTCTATTTTATGTCAAGATCTTCCTTAAGGAGTTAGCTTTCAACTAAAATTAGTTTCATGGAAAAACAGTGAGCGGTTTGCAAGAAAATCAAATTTTCGTAACAATCGACGAATCTGGACAGCGCAGGAGTGTTTTCTAAATAACTTAAAATCTAGAAAAGCTATCCCATTTCTGAAATATGTTTTGGAAACTATATTAGATTCTCTACGAACCATAGGAAGGCCGAGTCCGGTAAAAATTCTAAAATAGCCCTTCTATTCTAATCCTTATGTGATATTGAATCTGGAAATCTTATTATGCATAGGTGTTTTATGCTCGTGCTCATGAAAATGTTTATTAGCGTATGATCATATCTTGGCATGATGTTGTACATATTATGGTTATGTTCTTATTCTCCTTCATCTTAATGATGTATGCTTATGTGGATATTATTATCTTGTTAAGATTGGTTTAACCTTATTTTAAAACATTTAACTCAACGGGAAACTTAATTGGGATGGTATTGGGTTTTCGATCACTTGAGTAATGATGATAATGTGTGATGTGTGGATTGTTGGGATGCGTTCCCTACTTGGAAGTAAAGTCTTGCGCAAGTGGTTTTCGGAACCCTTGAACGGAGCGGTTGTATTCGGACCCTACGTGGTTTGGTGTGAGGAGGGATTTGGGCAAGGCCCATTATTACCGTCTCTTTTGAGGCCCTGCGGTTGGCGCTACGCGGTATATAACCGATGGTAGGCCTCCGAGGTTAGTTCTGCAACAAAGCAGCAAAAGAGGGGCCATACCGAATAATCCAAATCCGATTCTTGTGGTTGGGAGGATGAAATCTCTTTGGGGGATTTCTAGTTTACTAACATCTAACTTGTAACCCTTTGTTTATCTATTTTGAGTGTCATGCTTTACTACTTCTTGTTATATTTGAGATTGTGTATTGGATTGGAAAAAAAAAGGATGGGGTGTGTGTGTGTTTACTGGGCATTCAAAGCTCACGGCATATCATGCCAGGTGACGAAGAGGAACTTATAGCTGGAGACGAAGAGCCTGAAACCTTCGAAGACTTTTGGCTATCTTAGTAAAGTTAGAAATTTCCTTTTGATGTTTTGCAAGACTCGTGTGAAGATTTAAATTTTCTTGGGATGTAATGTAACGGACAAGCTTTTGAATTAAGGATATTTGTGGTTGTTATGTATTTATATTCTACGTATATGTATGAACCTTATCGTTGCTTATGAGATCTTGTGTCAATGCCTTTTAAGATCTGTCAAAAGGGTAGTGCGCTGCCTAAGAAAGCCGGACTTAGAAGGGAGGCTAATTTGACTCTTCTGGCGAACTGGGATCTTACTTAGTTATTGACCACAGGACTCATTCGTGATTCTTCCTTGACTACAACCAATAGTGTAGAATCGGGGCGTCACATGTCAGGCCCCGAAATCGTGCAAATTACAAGTGACAAAATTCAACTCATCCAACAACGAATTCGCACTGTCTAAAGCCGCCAAAAAAGCTATGCAGATACACGGAGACGAGACTTAGAATTTCAAATAGGTGATCATGTGTTCCTAAAGATCTCACCAACAAGAGGGGTTATCCGATTTGGAAAATGAGGAAAGTTAAACCCACGTTACATCGGGTCATTCTAGATACTAGAAAGGATTGGTCCATTGCATATCGCCTTGCACTTTCACCTGAACTGTCCAATGTCCACAATGTGTTTCACGTTTCGATGTTTCGACGGTATCTTCGAGTTCCAGAGCATATTGTTGATTATGAGAACCTGGACGTTCAAGAAGACCTCTCTTATGAAGAACAACCTCTACAGATTCACAATTGTCGTGATCAGGTCCTTCGAAACAAAACTATACCTCTTGTAAAAGTCTTATGGAAAAATCATCGCGTCGAAGAAGCAACGTGAGAAACGGAGAGTCAAATACAAACCAAGTACTCACACCTCTTTGAAAACTCAGGTACGACAAGTTTGAGGACAAACTTCTATTTAGGAGGGGAGAAATGTGACAACCCAACTATTTAATTAATAAAAATAAATAAATAAATTATAAAAAAAATAATAATATGATAAGATAAAATAAAATATTTCATTTTTATAGCTATACGTATTGAAATGTAATCTAACTTAAAATTAGAGGCATTGTTTTCACCAAAATATAACAATGTGATTAATAAATTGTTTGGGGCCAGATCAAAACAACTATGGAATTATTGAAATCTTTGAGGTCAAAGTGAAATTAAGAAAAAGATAAATAACGGTGGCACTTTTAGCTTAACATGCCTGTGCACAATTGTGGCATCTCAAACTTAGGCCACCTAATGCTAGAATGATGATTCACCTTGGTAAAAGGTGAATCACCTCCTCGGATCCAAGTATAAAAAAGGGGCCGAGTAGTAACTTGAAGAAACAAACAAAAACAAATCAATAAGTTAGTAAGTTAGAGGAGCCACGGAAATCCAAAAAAATAAGAAGAAAATAGTAAGGTCAATATTAAGGTGAGTTATATTATATTTTGAATTACCATTAGGGCTGGAAATGAACTGAGTTGTTCATGAACAAGCTTGGCTTGGCCCGTTTAGTAAACAAGCCGAGCTCGAGCTCGAGCTCGCATAAGCTCGGCTCGTTAAGCTCAGCTCGTTTATCTTTATTTAAATTATATAATAAATATATTATTTATATATTAAATAATATATAAATATATATATAAAAATAATATAAATACATTTTTTGTATATTAAATAATATAAATAATATTTTTTATTTAAATATTTATATTTAAATAATATAAATAATATTAAAAAAAATTATCGAGCTGAGCCAAGCCGAGCTCGAGTTTCATTAAAATTAATGAGCCGAGCCGAGCTCGAGCCCAGTTCCTTATCGAGCCAAGCTCGAGCTCGAGTTCAATAAACGAGCTCGATAAGTAAACGAGCCGAGCTCGAGCTCAGCAAAGCTTGGCTCGGCTCGGCTCGGTTCGTTTGCAACCCTAATTACCATAACATATTTTACCTATGTTTTGAAGTACCATAATTTATTTTATACAGGCTATGTTTTATAACTTATATTTAGATTTCAAGTACGTTAATTATTTTCTGAACTCTATTTGCTTAAATTGAAAACCATAGATATGTTTGTTTAAATTTTAGAAATTATTTGACAATGATTTTATAAACAATTATTTTCTGTAAGTACCACAATGAGAGTCAATAAACCATTGGCTTTTAATTGGTCACCTTGTGGCCTTCTGTTTGTCATGAATCCATTGCCTTCTGTTCTATTTGTCCCTCTGATACCACTCTGTCACAACCCAAACCGGCCCCTATAATTTTAGCATCATAACCGGCCAGTAATCTGTAGATTACCGAAGGCTCATAGACAGAAAACATAATATTAGGGGCTAGCAAAAGCAGATAACAAATATACAATGTCCATTGAGCTGTGCAGACATATATGGGACAAAAAAATTTTAAAACTTTTTATATACATATCTACACATTATCCTTACGTCATCATATATATATATATATATATATATACAGATTAGACAAAAAGGGACTTAGCCCTATTTATAAAATAAACAAAGACTTGTTTGACCAAATAAGAAAACAAAACTTAAACTTTAATCACATAGCCAAAACCACTTGACATATCCGGAACCTCCACGAGACTCCAAGCAGACGCCTTTAAGCTTGATCACGCGCCTGATCACTTACATACATAAATAACACAGTGAGTTGAAGCCCAGTGAATAATAACAGAGTAAAAGGATTTAAAGAATGATGTCCCACATTAGATTGAGAAATCAGAGTCCATATCAGAAACAAATTCATATGCTTACACAGAAATCAGGGTTCATATTTGTTCATACGTGATACATCCATTAGCGCTAACAGAATAGATATAGAACAGATACAGAGCAGATGCATAATAGATGGTGGTTATGAGTAACCAGTTTCATAAAGGAACCTCCGGATTCGGGTAATAGATAACACATATGTTGAGCTTCATGATGGAGTCTCCGGTATGGGTAACAGATAACACATATAATAAGTTTCATAATGGAACCTCCGATACTAAGGTAACAGCTAATAGATATGCTAACGATGTCACAAATACATTTCAGAAATTGGACAATCATTCATTATATAGAACATAACATTTCAGAAAATAGATCTTATTTCATTATACAGAAAATAAATAAAGTTGAACATAGCTTTAGTAATTTATTACTCACAGATGGCACCGCTAGCAGATCAGATAAGGCAGACAATAGTGTGTAACCTACACAAACACATAACATATACACATTGAAACACAATATCACTTCATTAATCAAACTTGACTTCTTTTTTTCTTTTTTTTTTTGTCTAAGTAGTCCGAAGTTCTACTACGCTTATTCCTTCTTATTCAAATGAACCGGGTTCTTATTTCAGATATTCTTTCAGTACTAAGTCATTCTTTCCCAAATAGACCGATCTTTTACTTGGTTTCTTAAACAATTACTACTAGATCAATGATTCATTTCTTAATTAACTAATTTATGTTGATTGGTAGCTTATTAATCTTTATTGAGTCATAAATCATGTCTTGAATGCTTGGGAAGAGATAAGAATGAAACTATGAACTAAATGCAATTTTCTAAAATATGCTAAAAATGGTTGTTCGCTTGAGCGAACCTTTAGTCGCTCAAGCGGTCTGTAAAAGATTGCAAAAGTACTGGAAGCCTTCAATGTGCGCTCAAGCGGTCTATAAATTTCCAAAATTCCGAATTTCTCAAAAATGGTTTCCAAATGCATCTTTCAATCTTTAAAATCACATATCTTGATCAAAACCTTGAAAACACTTTACAAAACATAAACACTTATTTATTTATAAAATCATTTACTCAAAATCTCATCAAGTTGTCAAAACTTAATTCAAACTCCATGCATTCAAATATTTTAGAACTTCTTTTTCTTTGAAGAATAAGCATGAAATTAAATATGAGACTCATGAATTTCTTAAATAAAATTCAATACAAAAAGTTTCATACATCAATACTTTAAAATCCAAACTCAAAATAATCAAACATAATTACTAATTAATTTAAAGCCCATGAACTCGTGGTTTCTAAAATTCTTCTTCAAAATCAAATGTACAATGCAATTGCATGTAATTTTTTTTTATTTTTTTTTTGAAGCTTCTTTTAACTTTCAAAATCAACACCAGAATAATTAATTTCTAAATCAACTTTCATAATCTTGAATCTAATTCAATTTCTTCATCCTTTTACTAATTTCTTTCAAATTACATGAAATTGATTTCTAACTCTTTTCTATTTTCTTTAAATCATGAAATTGAAGTTATAAAACTCTTAGAGAAATATTTGCATGTGTGAAATTAGGATCAAAATCAAACCATTTACATCAAAATTCCTTTAATTCAAGATTAAACTCAAAGTGCTCATGAATTCATCATTTTCCAAAACTTGCTTCTCTTATACCAAAACATGGAATAAATCCTTCTCATCTTTTAAACAATCTAGGATGCATGTAAATATGGAATTCAATTTCATGAAAAATAACAAAACGAAACTCAAATGATGAATTAAAAAATAATCTCGTAGAATTTGATCTTAACTCAATTTTTAGCCCAAACCTTAATTTTCATAAGGCCTTTTATTTTTTATTTTTTATTTTTTTATATTTTTTTCTATTCAGAGTATAAAATTAAATAGCTCAAGGTCTTCAAAATACATGATGCATTAAATAGCTCAGGTCTTCAAAATCCATGATACATGTGAATATAAAACGCAAATACTTCATAGTATTCGAAATCAAATCCAATTTGATGATATTATGCGATTAATTTCCATATTTATTATCCTAACTCATTTTCTTGCTAATTTCTTTTTAATTTCGTGAAATTGAATCTAATTACCTCTTGATTTTAGCTTCTAGATTATCTTTAATTTCTTACCTAAAATCTTCAATTTGGTGAATTCCTTCACAACCTCTTGAGCCTCCTCACTTTTCCTCACTTAGTTGTCTTGGGTTTACATCTCCAAGGCTTCTCTAGCACAACCATGACTTCAGGCCCTTTCCTTTTCTCTCTTTTTCTCTCTCGGTTCTCTCTATTTCTCTCACTTGGCTTTCTCTCTTTCTTCCTCGCTATTTTGAACCCAAAATTCCAGCACATAAATCACACACACAAAACATTTCTCTTGTTGACAACACATTGCACACGTGCACATTGTGTCAAACTTCCAGCACATCATTTACACATATACACACAACTAGATTTCTCAGCACACTCAGATTTCTCAGCACACCAACCCACATACACCTCCAATTCTCGATTCTTTCATAATTCAATTTGTTTTTGTTTAATTTAATTGAGCAACACTTAATCTTAATTAATCTTGATTAACACATAATTAAATTAATCATGCCTAATCACAAATCTCACATAATTTAATTTATCTAATTTGACTTTTATTAGAGCCCAATTAATTATATTTAAATTTATCATTTTGAATCAGATTTTTAATCAAACTCCCAAAAGACTCCAAATATTAAATTAAATTTATTTCCATCCTCAATTTTGGTTTCTTAAATCATTAAGACATTCAATTTCAGATTAAACTTCAAAATCTTCGTCAATAAATTACATATTCAATTGAACACCTCATAAATAAATTTAACTCATAATTTCCAATTCTCACAACTTAATCAACTCTGATTCGGACCCCTTTAATAAAATCTCAATTTTACTAAACTGAATTGAATAGTTAATTAAACTCACATATGGCCCAATACTCGAAATTAAAATAATTCAATTCACCGATTATACTCTCTTCAGCCATTTAAGCTTTCAATTTCTAATTCCAAATTAAATCCGCAATAAAATCATATACGAATCAGTCTTCAAACTTTTCATAAATCCCAAATTAAATCAGAATAATGGACAATTAAATTCAAATCTCATTAATTAATTAAATACTAATTATTATACGTGATGGGGTCGTTACAGTCTCTCCCCCTTAGAAAGTTTGGTCCTCCAAACTTAAGACACTTGTACCGAAAACCAATCATCTAGCTTTGTCTCAATAGTTCCATAGTTGTTTTGATCTGACCCCAAATAATTTATTAATCACATTGTTATATTTTGGTAACAATGTCTCTAATTTTAAGTTAGATTACATTTTAGTATGTATAACTATAAAATGAAATATGTACCAAAAAAAAAAACTATAAAATGAAATATTTTATTTTATCTTATCATATTATTATTATTTTTTATAATTTATTTATTTATTTTTATTAATTAAACAATTAAGGTGTGACATTATCAAACTTTACTCTCCTTTTTTTATCAATAAAAAGAGATCTTTATCAATAAAAATTTAATATAGTGAGCAAACACTAAAACCAACATTAACAAAAGGCAAGTCCAACATCCCCTTTTATGCCATCACCAACTAATCTACCATATATTTGCTTTCGTTTCAAGTGATTACATGTCACAAAGGAAATAAAAAAAGAGCACTACTTAATTGCAAAAGTATGATAAACAAAATTTATATAGACACCCACAATCAAATAATTACATACAAAAATTTAAAAATCCAAAAAAATGGAAATAATTGAAACCCAGTATGCGGCCTACATGCAAAGCAACAAACTGAAAATTTTGGGGATCAATCCTATGTGAAGCCAAAATTGAAACTTTTAGAAATCAAAACAAAAGCAATGAATTTCCTTGAGAAAAAATGAATTATTTAATTATAAGGGTAAATTTGTAAAATATCAAACTCCGTTAACGGCATTTGGGCGGATGAGCAGTTTTATTTCAAAGATCTCAAGGGAAATCCTTAAAATTATAATAATAATAATAATAATAATAATAACAATAATAATAAAGAGAACTTAAGGGAAAGTCAATAAAATTTACCGTCCTTATTTTCTTTCTTTTTTTTTTTTTTTTTTTTTTTCTCTTTTGATTTGCAAAAAACATAAATTTATTAGAAAAAAGAAAGAGCTGCAGTACAATAGAGAGAGAGAATCAATCAATTAGTCAAACAAACCTAAAAATTACAGTCTCAACAGCAAATTAAATTTCAAGCCACTTCAAATTGCATTCATAACCTCTATTGTGTAGGAAACTATTTTTCGAAAAAAAATAATTTAATGCAAATATATAACAAAATAAAATAAAAAGAAATTTCTTATAGAAATTTTGTAAATTTAATACAGATTGTGACCGAAGTTAGTGTTTGAACACTGTATTTTTAAGACAAATTTCGCCTTCGCCTTTGGTGCTTGCGATTAATGGACATCCTACTTTCAGGATACAACGATCTCCCCACACAAAAATTGCACAACTTTCTGTGTGTACAGTGAACCAATTTGTGTTTTGCACTCTTTCTTATATACTCGACTAGACATAGTAGATGGATCCTAAAACAAACATTAACTTATGCATGAATGCCATAGGATGGGATGGTATTTAAAGAAGTACTCATGATCTTTAGAATGGTCATGTCTCTTGTGTTCATACCATTTCATATGAATAGACACCACGAAGGGTTACACCCTGTTATTCAAATGGAATTCAATTCCATTCACTCTTCCACATGAATGAAATTGACGACATAATGCAAATGAAATGTAAACACTGATAAAGAGAGTACAAGATGGAAATATCTTGCATCAGGATAGGTAGTTTTTAGCCTTGAATCTTCCTTAGTGAAAGACTATCGGACTTATTAGCTAATCAGTGGATGTGATGCCTTAAACTGTTCAGCCATTTATGTAAGTTAAGACAATAGAATTTACACAAAACATCTCCAAACACAGCTTAGTTCTTTCGGTTGTGCCCGTTTTGGCCTTGAGCAATTCCTGATTTTCATTAGTGCTTTAGAGAATTCTGCCTTATCAATTCTTATAGAAGTGGCCTCTTCACACTCATATATGGATAATTCTTATTTCGAGTCTCTTAAATACTTCTCTTGAAAGATACCACTAGTTTTTCAAGATATAAGTAATCATTAAGAGTATAGCTTATCTTAAGTTCCCCACATATAATACATATTACAGATATCACTCTCATCATATGAATGGATAGGAGATAGACTCTCTTAGTAATTTCTGGTGAGTCGTCCATAATTCGGTTGTCCCTTTGAATCTAGATCTTGGGATCTCCAGTTAGTTAGGTTGGAGCCATTATGGTAACTCAAAATTAATAGGCTTTAATCGCATTCCATTTAATGAACTTTCTCTTATTTGCTCTCTAGCCAAATTTTTTGTTTAGCGGCCACTATTTTCTATTTGACTTTCTTCTTTATATGTCATTGAGTAATTAGTGGATCCACTATATTGTCCTTAGACAATATTCACTATTGAATTGCTATGCCAACAAGAAATCCTTGGCTAAAGCAGAGACCATCATGCAGAAGATGAGGGAGTTTGGGATTTTGAAAAAATTACCATCTTACAACGTTATGCTGAATCTCTATTCAAAGATGGGATAGCAAGAAAAGTTTGATTCTCTCATCAAAGAGATGGAAGAGAAGGGCATCAGTTGTGAGAGATCCACAGTATACATCCGGTTGAATGCATATGCAGCTGTGTCCAACATAAAGGGAATGGAAAGGCTTCTTACACAGATGGAAGGTGATCCTCGATTCACCATGGATTGGAATGCTTATATTATAGTAGCAAATGGCTACTTGAAAGCTGGACTTTTCGAAAAAAGTTTGGAAATGCTAAAGAAATTGGAGCCACATATACATGGTAAAAGAAGAGTAACCAGATGGCAAAGGCAGTGGAGATAATGAAGAAGGCAATCATGGCTGATCAACGTGGATGGAAACTAAATTATGTTACTTTAACAGCATGTGGAGCATACTTGAAAGAGACTGGAGATATGGAAGTAGCAGAGGAGTTCACGAGGTTGCTTGGCAAACATGGGCATTTCGCAGAGATGCCTAAAATGAATATTACATCTGAAAACAAATGTCCAACATAAAGGGAATGGAAAGGCTTCTTACACAGATGGAAGGTGATCCTCGATTCACCATGGATTGGAATGCTTATATTATAGTAGCAAATGGCTACTTGAAAGCTGGACTTTTCGAAAAAAGTTTGGAAATGCTAAAGAAATTGGAGCCACATATACATGGTAAAAGAAGAGTAACCAGATGGCAAAGGCAGTGGAGATAATGAAGAAGGCAATCATGGCTGATCAACGTGGATGGAAACTAAATTATGTTACTTTAACAGCATGTGGAGCATACTTGAAAGAGACTGGAGATATGGAAGTAGCAGAGGAGTTCACGAGGTTGCTTGGCAAACATGGGCATTTCGCAGAGATGCCTAAAATGAATATTACATCTGAAAACAAATGTCTTACGGTATTAAGTCTTTGAATAAATCCAGACTTACCGTTACTCTATGTCACTCATATTTGTTAAATTCAAATAATAGAGATAGAGATGTTTCATATAGGAGTTAATGAAATTATTTTTACTTCTACTCCAACTTTATCCTATAGAAAGAATTGAGATTCTTTGTGAATCTACTATCGGAATCATTACTTTGGTAAAATCCTTCATGTACCCCTACATTTTAAGTATTTTAAAAAAATTAATTTCCTATTTAATGCACCTCCACAATTTTGACATAAATCAAAATATAACATCCATCATTTGTTAACTATGGCATGCTTGACTAACAAAATTCTAAATCAAATTTATGAAATGAAAAACCAATAATAATTAGAATTAATGCTTAAACAAAATCATATATCCTTATATAGATTTTGCCCAACAACCAAACAATTCAAAACCTCATTTGATTGTACAAATTCTTATAATGCAATCAAGAAAAATTAAGATTCAAACTCTTAATATGAATCATGATTAGCAGACAACTCTGCTTCTCTCCCCCATATTTGTGGTAATATATAAATTAGCATAAAAACATGACTCATTGTTAGACAAGTGTCACTATCACAACTAATAACTTATATTTGATAGAATCATCGTTTATTCATTCAAAAAAAATATATATTTGTTAAAAAAGAAAAGTAAATTATCTAACCAAGAATGAAACTCTACAAACAACTTCTGATCCAAAATGATAGAATTGAACCAGAATATAAAATATAAACAGTATAGCCAATATTCAAGCCCCAATTAAAATATAATTTAAATTGAGAGTTTAGAAACAAAGATTTAAAAACTAATTTTCTAAATGAAGTCTGATTAAACCAAAGAGAAATGCTATGTACCCCAAAATTTTACCAAATCTCTCAAATGGGTTGGGACTCACACAAATCTACATATATGTGGATCCCACACCCATATGAGAGGTTTCATAGAATATTTGGTAGAATATTTGAGATTTCTAGCATAATTCTAAACCAAAATTGAATTTTGTATTAAAACCCAGAAAGATTTGACATTAAATATGACCCAAAACAATCCTCAAACAAAGAACATATATATAAAGGATTAGAATGCACACTACGAAAATACAGGCCGAAAACTAAAAGCCATCAATGTTGTCAGATATGAATAACATAAAAGTCGCATAAATATAACACTACCCAATGGGGAAAAAAAAAATGTCATGTCCACGAATGTTACACTACAGATCAAATACATAACTAGTGTAACAACATATATTAGTTCTACTATTCATATACTATGTATAGGGACCCTACTTTAAGTTTCAAACAATTTGGGTCATAACCATTATTAAATAAAACGTCACCTTTGTACTGAACACCATCATACCGATTGGTTTCTCCGTTTCCAACGACATATTCAATGGCATCAGCACATCACTGGCCAAACAGTGCATCACTCTCATTAAGTACATTGACCCAAATGAAAATTAATTTCGGATCCTTCCAAAAAAGGTGGGTATGCTCCTATCCGTGAAGAAATCGAATCGATTAAAATTAACCGACGAAGAACTTCACCCTTCTGATTCTGATGTGAATCTGAATTATTCAAGTTACTTCAGTGTGGATTATATCACTCTTAACAATCCACACTACAGATTTGGCCAAAGACAAAGCCACACACGTATATATGTATATAAATTCTCGACAAGAAGCAACAACCAAGATCATACAAAAGATTCAGATTTTTCAAATAAGAAAAGTTTGTTTGAGTCCATCTGTTCACTCTTTAGTTGAAGATAATGCCTTCTTCCCATTTTCCTGCGTCTCTGCATAGAGAAAAAATATATTATCAAAATCCAACACACTCTCTCACATAGAGATGGATCCAGGATTATAACACTAGGTCAAGGTATATGACTCCTAATCGAAAAATTTGTTGAAAATTTTAAAATGCAATACTAATATATATATATATATATATAAATCAATAATATTATCATCAACTAAACATCATTTATCAACATAGTTTGACTATAAAATTATGATCATACAGTTGAGTATATTCTATTGATTGTATTAACTACAAATAAATAAATAAATAACTATTGCGATATATGAAAAAAATATACATGACACAACTCCCATATTAAATAAAAGAGTATACCCCAAAGTAAACATAAATAAGAGGCCAAGTTTGGCATCCTCCAAAAAATTCAAAAAGTCAAAAAGTCACTATCCTATTTAAGTCACATCATCTTATTTAAGTCACATCACCTCTCTAACACATCACTTCAAACCCAACCCAAATCCAACCATATTTCATAAAAAGTCAAAAAGTGCACTTATTTAGTCTTCCCAAACTTGACCTAATATTTGATAAAAACTTGTTTAAAAAATTAGTTTAAAATTTAGTCATTATAGTTAATTTGGGGCATGCAAGCCCTAAAGTTTTGGGCATGCGAACCTCTATAATTTTGGTAATGTGAAATGTTATGATTTTAAAATTTTCTTACTAATTATTAGTATAATATGAGGATTTTTTTTCAAATTTTTGGAAGTGAGGTCACTGCCCTCTGGATCAATCCTTGCTTTCACGTAGTATATGTTATGCTAAATATGATATATAAAAAAGCTAACAAACAAATTGTTGGACAATCTTGTGCACTTGTGTGTGAAATCAATGATAAACTAAAAACAATTCAGAAATTAAACTGAAAATAATAACTTACGAACAAAATGTAAAAATTCTGGAAATCCATAAAGAGTAGTAAGTGATTGAGGCTTGTGTTTGCCACAATGTTCTTAAGACTTAATTCGCCCCTCACTCCAGGGCTCACAAGTTGAATGGACGTCCATATCTTAAGATACAATGATCAAGAACCTAGTAGAAGTAACACTTCAATCTGCGAGTTTGGTGAACCAACAAAGTGTACTCTCTTTGACAGAAAGTAGAGCGTAGAATGGAGAGAAGACAAATTAATTTGAAGCAGAATGAATGCAATGGTGTTGTTATATAAGCAAATTCATGTTTTTTCGAAAGGCCATGATGACTATTCAGATTGAAAAGGCCTGTTCCATGGAAGAGGTGCAACAGAACAACCACGTCTGTATCAGGAAGAAATTCTCAAGAGGATGCCAGGAGGATGGAAGCCGGTGTTTAGGAGAAGAACAGGAAGAGCTGGAGCATCACCAAATCTCTATACAGTGTTTGTTGACGACATATCTGATTCAATGAGTCCTAAAGGACTTTTTACTATGTTTACTAATTTTGGGATAGTAAAGGATGTCTTCATACCAAACAAGAGGAGGAAAGCAACACAGTCCAGGTTTGGTTTTGTTTGATATGACTGTCCTATAGCTGCTGGGGTTGCTGTGAAAAAAGCTAATGGAGTGTGGTGCGAAGACAAGACATTGAAGGTCAAAAAGGCAGATTACGGAAAGGAGCAGGCTGGCAAGGAAAAGATTCAAGCAAAAGAGGGGCCAATCAAGCAAAGAACAGAAGGTGTAGGAAGTTTTGGACCTAATGGAAACACAAAAAGAGGCACATATGCTGAGGTGGTAAAAGGGCCAAGTGTTAGAGGTGGAAGTGAAGTGAGAGTAAAGGCAGAGGAGCACGGAAATGGTTGGTTATATTATAGTGCAATAGCCAAGATGCGAGTGAAATGCAGTGTCGCAGAATTAAAAAAGGAATTTCAGAACAGAGGTTTGGTGGATGTGAAAATAAGAGAAGGTGGAGGGAGAATTGTTTACATGACTTTCAGGTCAGGGGAGGATATGAAGACTAAGATGATAGAGATGGGAGAATGGATTCATGACTGGTGTGAGTTGTGTTAGTTGGAAAAAAGAGTTGAGAGTGGAAAATGAAAGATTATTATGGCTGAACTGCCATGGTGTACCTCCCAATTTGTGGAACAGCCAAAACTTCCAGAAAATAGGAGAAGTGTGGGGGGAAATTGTGGAGATTGATGAAGACACCTTAAACATGGATTCTCTGAAATGTGGAAGAGTTAGAATCTGCTCTTCTCAGTTAGAGCGAGTGGATACCAAAATTATTCTGGAAAATAAAGGTAGTGTGTACCCTATTCGTGTGGTCGAAGATTGCAGCCGTGGTAATGGAGCATATATCAATTACTGTAACCCCAATGACAAGCCAAGTTGGAAGGATTCGGTGGGGAACAGCAATGGTGAAGAGCAGAGTGTTGCGTTTGGCCATGGCAAGATGGGAGAAGATGAGGATGTGGCAGGTATAGAGCCTGAGGTGGAGGCTCAAGATGTGGAAACCAATGAGAGGATCAATGCTGGAAAGGAGGGATTGGCTGATGGGAATACTATTCTCTCCACAACTGTATCAATCATAAATGAAACTGACACAGGGTTTGCGGCTCAAAGAATTGGACAGACACCATTAACAGGCTGTACAAGACTCAAGGGAGGCATGCGTGAAGAGGTATACAGTGGAGTGGGAAACACGAAATGAAAGATCTAAGGTGGGGTCTGATGGGCTTATAAGAAGTTTAGAAGAGACTGAATTAAGGAAGCCCAATATTAATTTAGAGGTGGTTTTGGAAGCAGCCCAGATATGTAATGGTAGGTCTGGTTTAAATACAATCAGAGCTGGCCCTATTGTATTGTGTGATAACCCAACTTTTGTAAATGAGACCACTGAGATGGTGCCTGGGCCGAGAGGTAGCTTAGCACATATGGTGAGAGATGGTAAACAACCCATTGGGGTTTTAAGGATTAATCAACTGGAGACCCAATTGGAGAAAGAATACAACTTAGCAAGCAATGGAAATATTACCAGCAGAGTTCAATCTGATGTGAGTGAGAATGTTGATCAGCGAAGGAAAGAAAAAGGGTATCATCAGAGGAAAAAGAAAGGAAGAAAAGGTGTAACTTTTAAAGGAGGATTTCAGAGAGGAGCTTTGTTTCGAGAGGCAGTAGCTGCGATTTCAGCTTCTATGTCTATCAGTAACATCTCTGGTAGGCAAAGGAAATTAATGAACAAAGCCCAAGATACAATTAAGATGGGAAAGGCATTGGGGTTGAAGTTTGAAGGAAAGGAGGTTGAAGCAATTAATAAGATCATCCAGATGGAAGAAGATGACGAAGTAAGGTTAGTAGGAGAGATGCAAAAAGGAAGTGTTTAAATTAACACTTCAAGGTGAAATTAAGAGAAATTTGTTGCTAAATGAAGATTCTATCATGGAATGTGAGAGGGCTTGGAAGGGTAGAGAAAAGACGAAGAATCAAGGAAGTATTAAAAGAACAAAAGGTGGATATGGTTTTGTTACAAGAGACAAAAATCAGAGGTTGATGATAGATTTGTTAGGTCACTTTGGCCTAATGAATCAATGGAGTTCAGGGGGTGGATGCGGAAGATAGTTTCACCTCTATTGTTCAATGTTGTAGCTGAAAGGCTTAATATACTGCTGAAGAGAGCAAAGGAATTGGGGATTATCAATGGGGTGGAAGTGGGTAGTGGTGGGTTTTGTGCATCTCATCTTCAATATGCAGATGACACAATAATCATGTGTAATGTAGAATGGTCTGAAGTGGTTGCCATCAAAAGGATCTTGAGGTGCTTTGAAGTGGTGTCTGGGCTTAGGATAAATTTCCACAAAAGTGTGGTATGTGGGGTTGGTGTGGCTGATGATATGATTTTGGAGTTTGCAAAAAAACTTAATTGTTTAAGTCAAAAACTACCATTCAAGTACCTTGGTCTTCCACTTGGTGCTAACCCAAGCAGAAAATATTCTTGGAAACCTGTCATTGACAACTTTAAAAAGAAACTCTCAGGATGGAAAAGAAGAGTGTTGTCATTTGCAGGGAGAGTGGTGCTTATTAGATCTGTGTTGTCATCTTTGCCAATTTATTACATGTCACTTTTTAAGATTCCTGAAAATGTTGCTAAGGAACTTGATAGATTGCAAGCAAATTTTCTATGGGGAGGTTCAGAAGTTAGGAAGAAAATTCATTTAATAAAATGGAAGGAGATTACAATGGACAAGCAAAAAGGAGATCTGGGGATAAGAGATATCAGGCTCACAAATCAGTGTATGTTATTCAAATGGAGGTGGAGGTTTGCATTAGAGGATGATGCATTATGGAAAGCATTAGTTTGCTACAAATATGGATCTGCTGGAGGGACATGGTTGATGTCTACTAATATAGCAGACATAACCTCTAAAATGTGGAGGGATATAGTGGCAGTATCACAATCTAATCCAAAATTATATACCTTATTTTTGGAGAACATGGAAATAACAATAGGGAATGGGAAAAGAATAATGTTTTGGATTGATAATTGGATTGGGGATTCAAGTATTTGTATTAAATTCCCTAGACTTTATCAGTTATGCACAGCAAAGGAGGCTTCTCTAAATGAGCAGATTGCAAGAAAAGACAGTTTAGACAGGTGGTGCTTTAGTTGTAGAAGAAATCTACATGCTTGGGAAGAAGATGAGTTGGTAAAACTCATTGATTTGTTGGGAACAGGGCCTAGGATAGGCATGGAGAAAGAGGATTCTGTGAAATGGAAGGCTGATTCAATAGGAGGGTTCAAGGTTAGCAGTGCATATAAATGGTGTGATATGGATTCTGTTTCTCTACACAGCTCTACTAGACTGATATGGAACGATTTATCTACACCTAAAGCCAAGTTCATTACTTGGTTGGCCTGGAAGGGTAGACTTAAAACAAAGGCTTTTCTGCACAGAATTGGAGTATTGAGGGGGAATGTGGATTTACAATATGTGTTTTGCAAATCTGAACTGGAATCCTCTAATCATATTTTACTGCTCTGCCCTTTTGTGTGGAATGTGCAGCTATGCATAATTGAATGGTGGGGGCTGGTGTGGGTAACACCAGGTTCAGTAGAGTGCCTATTACAATGGTGGTTGAGTTGGAATTTCAATAAAAAAGAAAGAATGTTTTGAAGAACTATTCCCTCAGCAGTGATTTGGTCAGTCTGGAAATGCAGAAATGAGTGTATTTTTACTGATAAGCATCCAAATTTGGTGGAGCTATGTGAGACAATTAAGGTAAGGTTAGCACTTTGGTGGAAATCACATAATTCTGGGTGTCTTTATTCTGTAAATGATATTGTGAGTAATTTTCATTTGGTGAAAAAAAGCATTTAATCAAAGAGGGTGAGAAGGTGCATGGATAGTAGGAGCAACTGTCCATGGAGTGCAGCAGCAGTAGTGTGGGAGGCAAGGTTTTAAAAAGCGGCCGCAATCGTTACGTAACGCTGTTACGTAACAGTTTTGGCGGTTACCGCCACCCGTTACGGCCGCTTTTGCAGTGTGATTGAGATTCACAGGTGTGTCGGCTGTAGCGGCTGCCGTAGCGATCATAACGGTGCCGTAACGGCCGTAACGGCCTGTTACGCACTGTTACGTAACGGTTCCAAACTGTTTCTTTCTAAAAAACACAAAAAAAAGAGCTGAAAATGGGGGAAGAGGGATAGAGAGAAGAGGAAAGATAAAAAAGAGAAAATGGAAGAGCAAGAGATAGAGAGAGAAGAGGGAAGATGAAGAACATGTTATTGATTTGTTGAAACTGTAAGACCTATGCTATTCTATTCAGCTGCTATCACTAAACCATTTTATTTGTATGTCTATCTATATATTGTTTGAAAATAATAATAATAATAAGTGTGGTCATTATCTATTTGGTTTGGTTAAAATATATATATATATATATATATTTAGGCTTTTGTTTATTCTCTTACTTTTGTCATTGTTTATCTTATATATAATAGTTAGTGATTTATTTTTTGTATAATATAAAGTCATTAATTATTAAAATAAAATGTAAAAAACTCAGTATATAGTGATTTAAAAATATGAAATATATTTGATCATACTTAAAAATTTACAAAAATTGATCAATATTTATTTTTAACCCAATAAATATGATCATGGAAAAAAAATATGCGTATCGGCAAGTTTTTTTCAAATTGTGCGAAAAAAAAATAAATTCACAGTTCCGGTTACCGCAACCGTTACACTACGGCCTTTACACCCCGCAACCGCAACCGCATCACCGCCACCGTTACGGCGACCGCAACCGCTTTTCAGAACCTTGGTGGGAGGTTTTTGTACAGAATATGCTCTGCATTTCTTTAGCAGGTGAAGAAATGAGTGTATCTTTACTGATAAGCATCCAGATTTGGTGGAGCTATGTGAGACAATTAAGGGAGGAAGAACAGCAGTAGTATTCTGTCATGGACTCGGTAGATAATCTGCAAGGATCTAGTGAGTAGCAGCTGCAGCAGTATTGGATCAGTTTGAAGAAATGCTGCATTGGTGGGCTGGGGGAGGGGTGAAGAAGAAGAGTTTTTGGCAACTGATACTACAGGGGAATGGTTGAATGTCCTGATGCTGAATGTTAGTTGCTACCTTGTGTTATGCTGTCAAGCTCTCTTGAGGAATGGTTGCTGTGGTGGTTTTGTGTTGTATGTCCTCTGTCAGCATAGGAGTTTTGTGTGTGCTTGGCTGTGTGTTCTGCTGTATTGGTTTTTCTGTTTGTCTTTATTTCGGGTGTGGTTGTCTTTTTATTGCGGTTGGATACTCACCAACTTATGATGGTGTTCTAGCAGATGATAGGGCGGACTTATCGGTGCCAACCTAGTTGGGATTGGTTTGTTTCGTTTTGATACTCTTTGCACTCATCGCTTTCTTTATTGATGTAATACTCTTTTGGTTCATCAATAAAATTTATCTTTTGCTGATCAAAAAAAAGAACAATCATGTCTGTTCTCAGAGTAGTGGGTTCGAATTATGGATGGCACCTGATTCGGTTTTGACCCAAATAAATAAACAATCACGGATTTATTTAAATAAAAAATTTATTTTAATTTAAATAAACTTTGTCAAAAATTAATATACTATAAATGACTGGCCCACATCTTGGCCCAGTTCAGCTTGGGATAGCGGCAGGTAAGGGTGAGCATTCGTCAGGTTGGGCCAATACTACATAATAAAAGATTTTTTGTCTGTCTAAGTCAGGCCCAGTCCTAACATCGGTCCTCTACATCTGTCCAAGCCTGACCTAAAAAATAGTTACAAATCCTAAGCTCACCCATTAGATTATATGTTAAAAAAAATTAAAACATTCTATAATTAAATTCAATCACATATTATATTTCTTAAATAAGTATATTGGCATCATTATAAATTAAAGGATTTAATGTATAAATTGAAGAATTTCTTAAATAAATTCAAGCACACATCACTACAAATGTAAGTTTTAATAAAATCAATAAATATAAAGTATACATCTCAACGAAAAATATATATTATAATTAATTAACTAATTTAATAGCAAATCGAGCTAGGTTGAAAATATAAATCCCAAGTACAGCCCATTAATATATCCAGCTGAAAATATTGGTCCAGTCCGACCCTATGGGTTAAAATAACTTTCTCAAATCCTAAAAAAATAAGGTCGGATTGAGCAGGCTAGGTGGGCCAACTGGCAGATGCCCACCCCTAACGGCAGTGTATGTGTGTGGTGGACCACATTTGGTCTTTCCTCCTAATAAAACTTGGTGGGGCTTTCGGGGCCGGCACTAGTAAAAGAACAATCTAGTAAACGATGTCCCAAAGGAAACCAGAGGTCCAAAAAAGGGTTTAATTGATTTAAAGAGTTGCCACCCGGTTATATGTCTCGGGAAACTTTATATATGAAACTCCAAGGATAAGCATTAGTTCCATCATTACCAACTGAAAATGAGTTCGGGAGCCAAGTTATATTACTAATTATGAAGGTATTAAGTACCCATTTAACTTAACCATGTGATTAGTCTCTAGTTAGCATGAATTTTTCTTTATAAACTAAAAATAAACTTACACACATATTTACAAGATATGAGCAAAAAGATAAATACTCAAAGCGATAAAAATAATTATTACTCGATGACAAGAAAGGAAGAGGGGAAAAAAATCATGACAAATCTTTTAGTTCAATAATGTAATAAAAAGAAAGATAATGAAGTAAACTTCCTAAATAATACAATACATATGCAGAATAAACGTAACATGAAATCTTAATTTTAAAGGAAGCTTCTATCATGTTTCTAAGTGTGCAAACTACACTAATATGCTGGAAATTAAATAAAAAATGACAACAAAAGGATCAAAACAGTGAGCAAATCAAGGCTATAAAACACAAATTAAAGGAAAATATGGATGGGCCTATCTAAAGAGGAAACTCATGGCATGTTTCATGGGCGTATGATACAAGTTGGAGTTTAAAACTGTGATGAATTCGCAGTGGGGTCGTCAATTCAATGAGTCTGTGATGAATTCGCTCCCTTGTTTGAGGTTGGGTTGGTGTTGGCCAAGCATTCCAACCAATGGTTCTAGTAGAAGAGGAGGCAGCCTCATCCCACGCAGAAAGTTTTGGAACAGATGAAGAGCTTTTAAGATCCATTTGAGCAAGTTTTTAGTCTAAAGGCACATATTCTGTGAAAGCCTCCATAACTTGTATAAACGGAAGAGAATAATAACTATAGCTAATAAATGCATGGGAGCTCTTCCAAGGTTGGCCATCATTGTCCAAAACTTCTTCGTATGCTTGATCAATGAAGGAAAAAGTTTGATTGGCCATCAAAGATGTATTAGTCCCTTCGCTTGCACAAATAGTGGAGGTAAGGTTCAAGCACAAAAGGAAGTTCAATGTTTTAAACATTACTTGAAGACGGTTATACTTCCAGAATAATTAATTACCATGCACGTCCTAGGACGTGGGCAGAAGTGCATCGATCCACTAATATTACCAAGTATTGGTTATATTAGTGCAGGGGGTAATGTTGGCTATATATTTTGTACAAACTTATCACAACCTGACACGTGGATCATAAGGGGTAATTTGGGGAATCAGTGAAGGTCTCCAATCATCAACAGACACGTGGCAAATTGTATCAGTGGCAATGGATCTGCGAGACATGGGAACAATGAAGACACACAAAGTGACGTGGCCAAACAGTTGCTTACAATTTAAATTTAAATTCAAATTCAGGAGCGAAGCCCAATCGCAAGAGGGGTAGTGGAATCAAACTGTTCAAAGCCATGCCCAGTGATCATGGAGATCACTTCGACAGTTATCACCTACTTTGACGGTTAGTACCTACTTCGACAGTTATTCTTAGGGCCTATAAATAAAGGAGAGTGCTGATAATGATGAACCCAGAACCAGATCCAGAAGCCCATTTATTTCGCTTCATATTTTCCTGTCCTTTACATTTTCCAGTCATTTATTTTCCTGTTCTGCACTTCCAATCCATAGGAGTTGTTCTAAGATAGTCTGTTGCTATAATCCCCTTCGAAGCTGTGAAAGTGCGAATGTACAAATTGTAAACTCTTGGTTATTTAATGAGATTTGATTTCTGAAATTATTTCTCTCTCTCTTTCTTTTATTTTTATGATCAGTCTTCTAAATTTTCTCCTAAAACAAGCTATCAGTAAAAGTCTTCTTCATTAAGGCTAAAAGAACTTCGAAGCAATCATTTGGTTAATTGGTTGGCACTTAGTATTTCTGTAAGGACTTATTGATCCTTATTGGCACGCTCAAATTACATTTCTAACCATCGAAAGCCAAAAAAGCCAACAAAAAGAAAGAAAAAAAATATTGAAAACCAATCTCTGGGGGCCTGTTTAAGTCCATAGATGGCTTTGGTTAGCTTGTAAATACGATGAGGATGAATTTAATCAACAAAACCCTGAGGCTGAGACATGTAGACGTCCTCTTCCAAAATACTATGAAGAGGCATTGGAGATGTTCAATTGCTTAATTTTGCACTGAAAGTGAAGAGCCAAACAAAAAGAATCGGATAGTAGGTTACTTAGAAACAAGACTAAAGGTATCATGATAATTACTACCTTCCTCTTAAAGATACCTTTTAGTTGCTAATCTAGTCTTATGCCTGGAAGAAGACTAGACCTGGAAACTAGAATAGATGAAGCCTGAGCAATATGAAATTGAAAAAAAAAAAAAAATGGAAGAAATAATTGTAGAAAAAATAAGAAGACAAAAAGGGTCGAGAGGGGAACACGGGAGAGGAAGACCAAAAGGTCTGCAACTACTCCACAAAAGGAAAAGAAGAGCAAGAACTGGCAAAGGGAAAATGAAATTCATAAAAAAATTACATCCTTAGGGCTCATTTGGCGATACCATAAATAAGCTGTTTATTAGCTTATTGGTTTATTTGGCTTACATCGCCTCTCTATTTTTCTACACATTTTTTCGTAATAAGTATAAAAATCAGCTTATAAGTCATATCCAAAACAACCCTTAGACATATAAACCTTGCTAGTGGTAGGGTCTAAACACCTATAACCTTTTACAGAAAGCATTTGCAATCAACGTTCTAAAAAGGATTCATTTCAATTGATTCAATAATACAGATTATAGGAATGAGACTATCTTGTATAGAGATACTAAAGTTAGTTATAGAACTCACTAACTAGGATTAATCTAACTCTTAACTATTTAGCTTGACCAACTCCAGTTGTAACTAATTGGGTATTTCTATTACAACAGTTTTTGTTTCACTGGTTTTGTTAACTATCAAAGTTCTCCTTGATGTCTAGCAATGGTTTGTTGTGAATACTGTGTAAGCTCTTGTAGCTTATCAGTGACTAAGTAGTATACAAAAGGACACTGAAAATGTGAAATTCCTTGTTGAAGAAAACATATAGACAAAGGTTTCGGTATGGATATGCTAGATGATATTGCAGAATCTTAACTGCACATACGAATTGTTGTTACAATTATTATGAACAATTTGTAAAATCTTATGACTATTAATTGTTGTTAATTTAGGCCAAGTTTGGGAACACCCCAAAAAGTCAAAAAGCCAAAAAGTTACTTAAAAAATTAAAAAGTTATCACTATTCACCAAAAGTCAACAATTACGGCGGCACAACTCCCAATTCTAATTTTTCCGTACCAACCAATTTTTACAATTTTTTATTACACATTTTTCCATAAAAAGTCAAAAAGTTAACCCAAACATTTATATTTTCAACCTCAACTTTTTAGTCTAAAAAGACAAAAAGTGCACTTATTTAGGACATCCCAAACAACCCCTTATTATTATTATTGGTGATAGGCAAAGAAAGGATTGTATTTAATAAAATAAAAGGGGAGAACACAATATAGCAAATAGTCCCCGACTTTCCAAACTACAAAGTGTTGGCAAGATATTGACACTCGAAGAAGAACCTCCGCAAAAATACTGAAAAAAATAAATAAATAAAACTAGATGCTAACAATGAGGCGAATCTTTAACTGTTTCCTCTTATGGAAATTTGAATCTTGATTCCTTCACTGCATCATTTAAAAATAGTTCACTGAGTAATCCTTGATGTCCCCTAAAGCTTTCACCCAAAAGGCAACCTTTACCTTAACCAACTCAACTAAATCACGCTAATTCTGGTCTTCAAGGATGAAAACTTAATCATTGCGAGCTTTGATAGTGTCATCTGCAAATTATTAATGAGTAACTGCCACATTAAATTTCCAACCTCAATCCTTTGATTAGACCTATTTTTATCGTCATTTCAATCACAAGATTGAGACCTTTGGTTACCATATTAAAATAGGAAAGGTAACAAATGATTATCATATCTCAAACCATTGTAGATCTATCTTTCATGGCTAACCCATTAATCAAAATTAAAAAAAGATGCGCACAATATCTATGGATTCCTTTACTCAGCCATGAAAAAGCACAACCATGTACAGATACAGATCAGTCCATCTCATCACCTTCTACAGCTCAGCACTCAGATGAAGAGAATAACTGATTCAGTTGAGTTGGTTCAGTTGTTACTTTTCTATAGTTAAAAAGCTGTTAGTTGTTGAGTTTGTATAAACCATGGTTAGGATAAAAGACTCTGTTTTATATATATATATATTAGGAACTCTACTGTATCAAGTCAATGAATTCAATAATACAAAATCTCTTTATGGTATCAGAGCTCTATAGCTTCAATGAGCTGTGATCCTTCTTCAATGGTAAATCTCTGATCCGTGGTCAAATGACAGAATCACAATCACCTTCATCAATGGCTGATGCTCCTCTTCCACCAAATCTTTTTCTTCTCATTTCCAATCTGAGTTCATTTGTGACTGTTAAGTTGGATTCATCCAACTATATCATCTGGAAGAATCAGTTGCTAAATATACTAAAAGCAACAAAACTCCTGTGTTATATTGATGGATTGAAGCACTGTCCTTCTCCAACTGTAATTGATTCAAGCAATGAAGAAGTTCTGAATCCAGAACATGCACAATGGTAAACCATTGATGCATATCTTCTAAGTTGCATCACTGCAACTCTATCTCCAGCAATTTTCACCTTTGTCTTCCATTGCACAACCAGTTGTGAGGTATGGTCTGCTCTTGAAAAGAGATTCACCTCCTTATCTCGGTCACACATTCATCAATTAAAGAATAAGCTTGGTCGATTGACTAAAAAAGGATCAACTATGGGGGAATATTTGTCTCACATCAAAGCCATTGCAGACCAATTGGCATTACTTGCTTCTCCTGTGAATGATGAAGATTTAGTTCTCTTAATTCTCAATGGTCTTCCTGATGAGTACAGTGCATTCAAAGACCACAATCCGAGCAAGATCAGATCCAATTTCAATGGAGTCTTTGTGCTCTTTACTTTGTTCCGAAGAAATTCATGTTGAACATGCTATTAAGCATAATCATGCATCTGAAATCCCGTTTGCATATGCAGCCACTAGTGGTCATAGATCTTATTCTTCAACTTCTAGATCTTCTGGAAGCAATTCTGGTCCTACTCATTCAGGCTATAGAGGCAATTTCAACAGACATGGAGGCAGATTTTCTAGAGGTTCTCGCAGAGGAGGAAGACTGCCTGGATCTCAGCAGTCTCAACAACATGCTTCTCCTTCTTCCTCATCTGCTGTTATCTGTCAGATTTGTGGCAAAATGAATCATTCTTCTTTAGAGTGCTGGTACAGAATGGATAATTCTTTTCAGTCTCAGCCTCGATCTGCTCCTAAAGCTTATGCTGCCTCTGCATCACACTCTGCACCACCAGCTAACTGGTACATTCACTCAGCAGCCTCTGATCACATTACTAATGATCTGGCTAATTTTTCTTTACATGAGCCCTATCATGGTCCAGATCAAGTCACTATTGGAGATGGTTCCACACTTCCTATTCACAATACAAGTAAAGGCATTCTTCCAACACCTTCTCCTCTCCTTCTTAACAAAATTCTCCATGTGCCTTCCATATCTTCTAATTTGCTCTCTGTTCACCAACTCACTTCTGATAACAACTGTTCTATCACTTTTGATGCTAATACATTTACTATTCAGGACAAGGCTACCGACAGAACTCTGCATAAAGGTTGCCATTCTAATGGTTTTTATCAGCTTCCTCTTTCTACATCTAGCTCACATCCAGCTTCTTGCTATCACAGCATTTCTACTTCTGCACCTAATTGGCATTTCAGATTAGGCCATCCATCATTCAAGAAACTTCAACACATTGCTGCTACTTCTAAACTTTCCTCCTTTTCACACACTACCACTGGTTTATGTTCTCATTGTTGTGTCTCTAAGACACATAGATTACCCTTTGCTTTGTCAAATTCTACTGTTAATAAGCCCTTTGCTTTAATACACTCAGATGTATGGGGCCCTTTTTCTACTTCTATATCAGGATTTAAATACCATGTTGTTTTCATTGATGACTTTAGCAAATTCACTTGGTTATATCCTCTTCATTTTAAGAGTGAAGTCTTTTCCAAATTTCTTGAATTCAAGGCCATGGTTGAAACACAATTTCTTACTTCTCTTCAAATTTTACGGAGTGATAATGGTGGTGAATATCTAGCTAAAGAATTTTAGAATTTTTTGTCCTCCAAAGGCATCTTGCATCAGCTCACATGTCCTCATACTCCAGCAAAGAATGGGGTTGCCAAAAGAAAGCATCGCCATCTCATTGAAACAACCATTGCTCTTATGCATCATTCTTCCTTACCCTTGCATTTGTGGTTTGATGCATTGGCTACTGCAGTTGTTGTTATAAACCGACTTCCTACAGCTAAACCTCAATTTCTCAGCCCCTTTGAGGTTCTCTATCATAAACCACCTGATTACTCGTTTCTTCGCACCTTTGGTTGTCGATGTTACCCTTGGTTAAAACCCTACACTTCTGACAAACTTCAACCTCGCTCCATTCCTTGTGTCTTTATTGGTTACCATCCAGCTATTAAATGATATCGGTGTTTGGATCCTGTCACCAACAAAATTTACATATCTCGCCATGTTGTTTTTGATGAGCATCTTTTTCCCTTTTCCTCTTCTTCTTTGTTGTCTTCTTCATCTCCCTCTCTTACTCAGTTACATTCCTTTTTCTGGTCTGCACCTTCCCCTCAGACCATCAGTCCAAAGCCTTCCTCTCCTCTAGTTCCTGCAGTAGCAGTCCCAAATGTACCAGGTGTAGTCCATATATCCCATCCAGCTGCAGCTGGACCAGCAACTACAGTTCTCACTCCAGCTCCTCCAGCTCCTCTGGTTCATCCAGCTGCCCCAGCAGCTACAGCAGTAAATCCTGCTCCTCTGTCTCATCCAGCTGCCCCAGCAGCTACAACAGTACCTCCTCTGTCTCATCAAGCTGCTGGAGCTCCAGTCATTGTTCCTATCTCTGCCTTGACTATTGATTTACCATTTCCACCTCCAGCTTCTCATAATACCCATCATACGGTCACAAGGTCCAAGTCTCAACTTCCTTCTTCTGCCTTTGTTGCCACCTCTGTTACTGAACCTACCTCCTTCACAGAAGCTTCTCAATCTCCATCTTGGACCACAGCTATGCTTGAGGAATATCAAGCTCTGCAGAAGCAGTCCACTTGGTCACTTGTTTCTTTACCTCCCAACAAACAGGCCATTGGATGTAAATGGGTGTACCGATTAAAGACTAACTCAGATGGCTCCATTGCTTGGTATAAAGCCCGATTAGTGGCCAAAGGCTATCTTCAAGAAGAAGGTGTGGATTTCCAGGACACGTTTAGTCCTGTGGCTAAGCAACCTACCATTCGCATTTTATTATGTCTTGCTCTTCACTTTAATTGGACCATCAAACAGCTTGATATAAGTAATGCTTTCTTACATGGAGTTTTGGAAGAAAAGGTTTACATGTCCCAACCTCAAGGGTTTATTGATTCCACTCACCCTCATTTGGTCTGTAAACTTCACAAAGCATTGTATGGCCTTAAGCAAGCTCCATGAGCTTGGTTTTCCACTTTTTCCACCTATCTTCTATCTCAGGGTTTTCTTTCTAGTCACTGTGACTCATCTTTGTTTGTTTGCAAAACTTCTACTTCTCTTTCCGTTTTGGTTATCTACGTTGATGATATCCTTCGTACTGGTAGTGATCCCTCTTATATTACCTCTCTCCTGGCTCATATGCATACTGTTTTTTCAATGAAAGAGTTGGGTTTCATCAACTATTTTCTTGGCATCTCAGTCACTTCCTCTCCCACTGGTTTCTTTCTTAATCAAGCTAAGTATGCCACTGAGATTTTGGCTAAAGCTAGAATGCTTAATTGCAAAGCCTATGCTTCTCCTATGGCTATCAAATCCTCTCTGTCTTCCCATTCTAATGTTGATCTTCCTTTTGACAACCCATCTCTTTATCGTAGTCTTGTGGGTGCCCTTCAATACTTGACTATTACTCGTCCTGACTTAGCTTTTGCTGTCAATTCTGCTTGCCAACATGTGCAGTGCCCTCTTGTTAGTCATTTTCATCCTGTCAAACGCATCTTACGCTATGTTAAAGGCACTCTCACTTTTGGTCTTCAGTGTTCACTTGGTCCTCTTGTTCTCAATGCATACTCTAAATCTGATTGGGCTGGCAACGCTGTAGATCGCCGCTCTACTAATGAGTTTTGTGTCTTTCTTGGTTCGAACTTAATTTCTTGGTCTGCTAAGAAACAGCCCACTGTTTCTCGATCCTCATCTGAGGCTGAATATTGTGCCTTAGCTCAAACTGCTGCTGAGCTTAGTTGGTTGGGCATGCTTCTTACAGATCTTCATGTCTCTTTTCCCACTCCTACTCTTTGGTGTGACAATCTTTCTGCCATAGCCATGACTAGCAATCCTATCTTTCATGCTCGTTCTAAGCACATTGAAGTCGACTACCATTATGTTCGAGAAAGAGTGGTTTCTAAACTTTTGTCTGTCCAACATGTGGCCTCTTCTGATCAGTTAGCAGACATTCTCACCAAGCCCTTATCAGTTGCTCGCTTTCACTTGCTTTAGTCCAAGCTGTTGGTTAATTGTTGGGTATACCTCTTTATTGGAGTGTGGGACCCAATTGGTTTATTAAAAGAGTTTAATTTTGTTTGGTATTAGTTATAATATATTTTTATATATTATATCTAATTTGTGGAGACCCAATTCAGTTTGGTAATAACTAGGATTTTGATAAAAACCAAAATTTCAATAATATATATATATTGTTGTTTGTTCGTGGGATATAGATTGTTTTGTTCTTCGAAAAACGGTGTGTGGCGGCTACAACATTATTCTTCAATGGGTTTTTGCTTCGTGGTGCAACAGCTTGTTTGAGCATCATTCGGTGGGTTGATTTGGTTCTGTATTGAAGAACTGTTGTGGTGATTTGTTTGATCAATTATTTTGGTTCTTCTTCAATTCTATTTCGAAGATTTTGTTCATCTATTTGGTGAGGTCTTTCCTCTTGTTTATTTGTGATTATTTGGAATTCAACTAATGGTGGTTTTGTGAGACCATTCGTGTCTCGTTTGTAATCGTTTGGAAACTCTTTGGTTGATAGTGGAATCGGATTTCGATCCTGTGGACGTATCTCACATTGAGGGAACCACGTAAAATTCTTGTGTTGCTTTTGATTTAATTTTTCCGTATTAGTTTTTATTCCCATTGATTGATTTACTTGTGAGGAATCATATATTTTCCCTAACAACTGGTATCAGAGCTTACGGTTTATTTGGGTTTATTTATTTGTGTAAATCAATGGAGGGGAATGTGGGTCACATGTCTAGCTTCAATGGAAACAATTGGGTAATTTGAAAAACTAAAATGGAGGACCTATTATTTTGTAAAGATTTGTATGGACCCATTAAAACTGACACTGGCAAACCCGAGGGCTTAATCAAAAAGCCGTTGGTATTATCCGTCAATGGATTGATGACAATGTGTTTCATCATGTTACTACTAAAACTTCAGCACATGATTTATGGAAAAAATTAGAAGCCTTTATGATAGGAAATCAGCCACAAATAAAGTTTTTCTGTTTCTTAAGTTGGTTAATTTAAAATATAAAGATGGCAGCCCTATTCCGGAACATCTAAATGAAATAAGGAGTATTGTTAACCAACTTGCTTTTATGAAAATTGTTTTTGATGATGAGTTGCAGGCTTTGATGCTACTTAGTTCTTTATCCAAAAGTTGGGAGACTTTGGTTGTGACAGTTAGTAATTCGGCACCCGATGGAGTTGTCACAATAAGCCAAGTCACTAGTAGCTTGTTGAATGAAGAAACTAGAAGAAAATCAGCGAGTTCCTCTCATTTGAAAGCATTTGTTATGAGAGGCCGAAGCAAAACAAGGGGGAGGAGTAAGACTCCTCATGGTCGCGATTAAAGCCGTTCATGGTCGTGATTAAAGCCGTGACAAATCAAAAGATTGTTCTTTTTCAAAGAAAGACATTGAGTGCTATTATTGTCATGAGAAAGGGCACATGAAGCGGGAATGTCGAAAGCTCAAGAACAAGCAGAAAATGCGTGACAAAAGTGTGGATAAGAAACAAGAAGACACAACAGCAGTTACTACCAATGGTGATCTCATGGTCGTCTGTGAAGATGATTGTATCAATTTTGTGGGCCAAGAGAGCAATTGGGTGATTGATTCTAGTGCTTCTTTTCATGTGACTTCTCGAGTTGATTTCTTCACTACCTACACCAAAGGAGATTGTGGTTCTGTTCGAATGGGTAATGAATGTTTGTCCAAGATTATTGGCATGGGTGATATTTGCTTGGAAACAAATTTGGGTTGCAAGTTGTTGCTTAAAGCTGTGAGGCATGTTCCTGACATTCGCCTCAATTTGATCTCTACAGGAAAGCTAGATGATGAAGGCTTCAACAACAAATTTGGTGATGGAATATGGAAGCTCACAAAGGGTTCTTTGGTGGTGGCTAAGTGTAAAAAGACTCATACACTTTATTCGATGCAAGGAAAAATTTGTAAAAGTGTTGTCAATGCACTTGAAGATGATACTTCTACCGAATTGTGGCACTAGCGGCTTGGCCATATGAGTGAAAAGGGGCTACAAGTTTTGTTCAAGAAAGAGCTTCTACCCGGTTTGAAAGGTACACATCTCAAAACTTATTTTCATTGTTTGGCAGGTAAACAACATAGAGTTTCTTTTCATAAAAATATTGCTTCTAGAAAAGAAAATGTTTTGAAGTTGATTCATTCGGATGTTTGTGGTCCTTTGAAAGTTAGAACACATAGTGGTGTACTTTATTTTGTTACTTTCATTGATGATTATTCAAGGAAAGTTGGGCTTTTATACTAAAAACTAAAGATCAAGTTCTAGAAGTATTTAAGCATTTTCAGGCCATGGTTGAAAGAGAAACAGGGCAGAAATTGAAGTGCATCCGATCAGACAATGGTGGTGAATACATTGGGCCATTTGATGAGTATTGTCGCAGCCAAGGTATTCGGCACCAAAAGACGATTAAGAAGACTCCTCAACAAAATAGCGTTGCCGGGAGGATGAACCGCACAATTATGGAAAGAACAAAGTGTTTGCTCTCACAAGCTAAATTGCCAAGATCTTTTTGAGGTAAGGCAATGAAGACAACGGTTGACGTGATCAATTTGTCTCCTTCCTATCCTTTGAATGGTGATGTTCCTGAAAGAGTTTAGACCGGCAAAGATGTGTCTTATGAGCACTTGAAAGTGTTTGGTTGCCGAGAGTTGGTTTACATTCCAAAAGATGAGAGGTCCAAGCTTGATAGCAAGTCAAGACAATGCATTTTTCTTAGTTATGGGCGTGATGAATTTGGTTATAGATTGTGGGATTTGGTCGACAAGAAAATCATTCAAAGCCATGATGTAGTGTTTTTTGAAGACTAAACAATTGAAGATTTTGGCAAAGGTGATCAACTAGAGCTAAAAACTAGTGATCTCATTGACATGGATCAATCTCCTTCATCTTCAGTTGATGATGAAAATGGGGGAGATATGCAGCCACCTATTGAAGATGTGGAGGATGATGCCAATCCTAATGAAGTTGAGCCAGAAATTGAGGAAGAGCATCCAACTCAAGAACCGCCACCACAACTTGAGTTGAGGAAATCTACAAGGGACCGGCAACCTTCAAGAAAGTATCTTCCCAATGAATTTGTATTGATATCCGATCAAGGGGAGCCCGAGAGGTACCAAGAAGCAATTAAGCATGCAAAGAAGATGATTGGAAAAAGACAGTGGAAGAGGAGATAAATTCCTTATTTGAAAATCACACTTATGATTTAGTGAAGTTGCCTAAGGGAAGGAAAATTCTGAAAAATAAGTGGGTTTTCAAATTGAAGAATGATTGCAAGAATCTGAGGTATAAAGTACGTCTTGTTGTGAAAGGCTTTGGACAAAAGAAAGGCATTGACTTTGATGAGATTTTCTCGCCGGTTGTGAAGATGTCTTCTATTCGGGTTGTACTTGGCATGGCTGCAAGTATGAACCTTAACGTTGAGCAACTAGATGTGAAGACCGCATTTCTTCATGGTGATTTTGAAGAAGAAATTTACATGGAACAACCGGAAGGTTTTATAGAAAAAGGAAAAGAGAAATTTATTTGCAAATTGAAGAAAAGTTTGTATGGTCTCCAGCAAGCTCCGCGGCAATGGTACAAAAAATTTGACTCCTTCATGATGAATAATGGTTTTTCTAAAACCACTTCGGACCATTGTGTGTTTGTGAAAAATTTTCCAAATGGTAAATTTATTATTCTTTTGCTTTATGTTGATGACATATTAATTGTGGGTCAAAATTCTACCATGATTAATAGGTTGAAATTGGAGTTAAGCAAGTCATTTGCTATGAAAGATTTGGGACCGGCAAAGCAAATACTTGGTATGACAATTATTCGTGATCGTAAAGAGGAGCTGATTTGGTTGTCTCAAGAAAGCTATATTGAAAAAGTTCTTGAGAGGTTCAACATGGATAAAGCAAAGCCGGTTGGTTGTCCACTTGCGGATCACTTTAAGCTTAGTTCGAATCAATGTCCTACAAGTGAGAAAGACAAGGAAAAGATGCAGAAAATTCCTTATGCTTCAGCAGTTGGTTCTTTGATGTACGCCTGGTTTGTACAAGGCCGAATATTGCTCACACCGTTGGTGTGGTGAGTCAATTTCTCTCTAATCCGGGTAAAGAACATTGGGCAGCGGTAAAATGGATTCTAAGATATGTTCGAGGGACTTCCAAGGTGCACTTGTGTTTTGGGGATGGTAAGTCGATGCTTGATGGGTTCACGGATTCTGACATGGCCGGTGATGTTGATTCTAGGAAATCTACTTCGGGGAATTTGATGACTTTTGCAGGGGAGCTGTGGCATGACAATCTAAATTACAAAAATGTGTTACTCTCTCAACTACCAAAGCTAAATTTATTGCCATTACAGAAGCTTGTAAAGAAGAGTTATGATTGAAGAAATTTTTGCAAGAATTGGGTTTGAAGCAAGAAAGGTATGTGTTTTATTGTGATAGTCAAGATGCTATTCACTTGAGCAAAAATTCTACTTTTCATTCGAGATCGAAACACATTGATGTGAAATACCATTGGAATCGTGATGTGTTAGATTCGAAATTGTTACAACTCGAAAAGGTTCACACAGATGATAATATTTCGGATATGTTGACAAAGACTTTGTCGAGGGACAAACATTTGAAGTGTCGAACTTTGGCGGGTATGGTTGATGTTTCCACCTAAGTCGGTAGGGGAAGAATTGTTAGGTATACCTCCTTATTGGAGTGTGGGACCCAATTGGTTTATTAAAAGAGTTTAATTTTGTTTGGTATTAGTTATAATATATTTTTATATATTATATCTAATTTGTGGAGACCCAATTCAGTTTGGTAACAACTAGGATTTTGATAAAAACCTAAATTTCAATAATATATTTATATATATATTGTTGTCTGTTCCTAGGATATAGATTGTTTTGTTCTTCGAAAAACGGTGTGTGGCGGCTACAACATTATTCTTCAGTGGGTTTTTGCTTCGTGGTGCAGCAGCTTGTTTGAGCATCATTCGGTGGGTTGATTTGGTTCTGCATTGAATAACTGTTGGGTGATTTGTTTGATCAATTATTTTGGGTCTTCTTCAATTTGTTTCGAAGATTTTGTTCATCTATTTGGTGAGATCTTTCCTCTTGTTTATTTGTGATTATTAGGAATTCACCTAAGGGTGGTTTTGTGAACTATTCGTGTCTCGTTTGTAATCGTTTGGAAACTCTTTGGTTAATAGTGGAATTGGATTTCGATCCCGTGACATACTTCACATTGAGGAAACCACGTAAAATTCTTGTGTTGCTTTTGATTTAATTTTTCCGTATTAGTTTTTATTCCCATTAATTGATTTAGTTGTGGGGAATCATATATTTGTCCAAACATTTCCCTCACCTGCCAGCTTGAGGGGGCATAATAAAGCACAACCATGTACAGATATAGATCAGTCCATCTCATCACCTTCTACAGCTCAACACTCAGATGAACAGAATAACTGATTCAGTTGAGTTGGCTCGGTTGTTACTTTACTATAGTTAAAAAGCTGCTAGTTGTTGAGTTTGTATCAACCATGGTTAGGATAAAAGACTGTTGTATATATATATATATATATATTAGGAACTCTATTGTATCAAGTCAATGAATTCAATAATACAAAATCTCTTGGGGTACTTACGTGTAGGTCCTAATAAGTGGACTTATTGTCTAATAGGTCCTATGGGAAAAATTCGTTATAAAAAAATGTCACTAATTGTAAGTTTTAACGACAATTTATAAAAATCATGACAAAAAAAGTCATTAATTATCAGTTTTTAGCGACATATATAAAAAATTGTCACAAAAAAATTATTTTTAACGATGATTTTACCAAGACTCATTTTCAATAGGACTTGGGTATTGAGTTCAATTATGAGAACCTATTAGTACCCAAATCTCTCAAATCTCTTTAAGCCATTCCATTTACTATCAAAGTTACATCTTATACCAAATCTGATTAACAAGAAATTGCAATTAACACAGCCATAAACTTTTTGAGCGACAGTATTGCGGATAATAATAACAAATAAATAAATAAATAACCCTTGTGAATCATTCTACGCGATCATTCTACTTTACCAATATAGTTGAAGAAGCTGGGAATTATTAATAAATTAAAAAAAATAAAAATCAGACTTAATGGACTTTTGCGAATAATTGATTACCAGAGTCTGAACATCGCCTGAACAAAAGCGTAGGCAAGCAGAACACCAGCAGCAGCGGGAAAAATCAGCCAGCTGACAGGTAGAAACATGGTTGTGATCTCCAAGAAACATATTGCTATTAATAGTAAACCAGCGTAATCAATATAGCGCGCGAAACGTGGGGCGACAAGGCGCAAGGTCGCTGTAAAGAGCACGATCAAAACAATCGCCCCCTTGGCAACCTCACGACTTTCTGTGTTACTCATGTTAGAGAATTGTGATTAGACAAGGTGTTAAGAGATGAGATGTGAAGCGTAGGATCTAGTGGTAAGATGCGGCGCGCCCTAGTGAAAATGGGGAAATTCTCAGATGTAGTGTGAACATGAGAGAAGAAATTACATCCGGCCTTAAAGTTTTTAATTTCATAGTAAGGCCTGGTTTGGCTTATACTATATAAGTTAAAAAGTCAAAAAGTTACTCCAAAATCCAAAAAGATATCACTATTCACAAAAAAAAAAAAATTTAAAAAATCAATTTTCTTCCCAAAAAGTACAATTTGAATTGATGTAAAGCAACGGCTGTGCAGCAAAAATGAAATGATTCGGTGTGATTTTCACACACACCGTTGTTCATCCCATGGGGGCCATTACGGGTCCCGTTTTGATAATCTAAACCGTGCAATGTGTAGAAATCGTCGAGTACTATATGTCTGCAAAAAATCATATTGATCGGATATCGATAACTATATGATCAAATCAGTTATATACAACAAATGGATGGTGTTATAATTAATGATTGAAAAATAAATAAATCTGATCAGATAGCTATCGATATTCGATTAACGTGATTTTTTATAGGTACATAGTGTTCGACGAGTTACACACATTGAACGGTTCAGATTATTAAAATGGGACCCGTGATAAACCCCACGGGCCAAACAAAACCGTCCAATGCTTTGTACAAAAATTAGCCAATAATTTCCAACTCTAATACACTCCAGCCGGTTGTACGGCTGGGGCTCACCCCTCTCTAATCATCTCTTACACACTTTTTTTTATACAATTTTTTAATACACATTTTTTCATAAAAGGTCAAAAAGTTAACCCAAACCTCTATATTTTTTTTTTTTTGTCTTTTTTAGTCCAAAAAGACAAAAAGTGCACTTTTTTAGGACACCCCAAACCAGCCCTAAATAATATATTTTATTAATAAATTATTAATTTAATTAATAATGTTAGAAATTTATTTTAATTAATAATTTAAATAATTTTATTATTATACAAAAAAATATTTAGAAATTTTATTTTTTCAATTATTTTTGTTAAATAAAAAATTTTGACAAGTAAAATTTGTAATTTTTCAAATCAGCAGAATAATCTGTATTTTAAATAAATTTCAGAAATTGTATTTGAAATTTACATAAATAAATAAGTAAATACATGAATAAAATAAAACAAAAACTCCTTTGAGCAATATTGGCACTATGAGGAGACAACAAGGAATTAATGCAATAATTAGTTACAAGTCGGAAAAGGTTTTGAATAAGCTTCGTGTAAGAAAAATTATTGGCTGATGTGATCTGCTCATCATACTGCGCCTTTTATAAAATATGATTTGTTATTACATACTGTTAGGTTTTTATTCTTGACAATTCCGTTTGACAAAACTCCTTTAAGTTGTATTTGTTTTCGCACTTTGTATTTCAGTGAGGCTATGAGTGTTTAGATGCGAATCTAACTCGAATTGTGCCTTGCAGAGAAGTTTGTGGTGTTTAATTCTTTCAAGATTGCCACTTCCCTGATTAGGAAGAGGATCGAGCTGCCCGGTCAGCTCGCGGGGGTCCAGGGGGCAGCGCCCTTTGGCGGGTCCAGGGCAGCGCCCAGGCGGGATCGAGGGGTAGCACCCCCGAAGCAAAATGCAAAAATGCATTCAAAGTTGCCTGTCCGCTCGAGCGGACATTCCCCCGCTCGAGCGGAGATTGCTGGGTTTCAGAAGTGTGTTCGCCTGCAAAAATACTGGATGTTGTTTTTTCCTGCTCGAGCGTAGGTCCGCTCGAGCGGAGATCGCAGGACAGTTTTCTATAAATACGTGTTTCAGTCCAAATCTAGGATTACTTCTTCAGATCTTCTTTTTGGATATTAAGATTCATATCTGGGGATATTTTGCTAGTTTTCTTTGATGTTTAATTGAGTATTCAACTCATAGGTTAAGAAGAATACATCAAAGGTTCGTTTGTTCATTCTATACAAAAGAGAGAGTTGTTCTTCGGTGGATTCTGAAGAATTTGAGCCTGAAGCTTTGGTGGATTTTGGAGTGGTTCATCGTCAAGACAATTTCGAGATGAAGACGGGGTTGGAAGAGACACATAGGGGTTTGTTCAATTCGGGTGTGGATTCGCTAGGTAATTGAGAGTAGACCTGTGTAATTCCTTTATATCTTCTTAGTGGATTGTTTTGTGGCCGTTGCTCGTGGTTTTTTATCACAATTGGAGGTGCTTCAATTGTGGTTTTTCCACGTTAAAATCGTTGTGTCAATTTGTCTTGATTGTTTGATTGGGATTGTTTTATTGCTTAAAATTGATACATAATCACAAATCAATATCTAGGGGATTTCTAGATTTTTCAATTGGTATCAAAGCAGGTCGTTCTTTTTTAAAAAAAAAACGTTTAGAACGAGATCTTGTTTGATTTGTGATAATGGATTCAATTCGTGAGGGGAATTATATAGTTCGACCACCCCTGCTTGACGGATCCAATTATTTGTTTTGGAAAGCTCAGATGAGATCGTTTTTAAAATCTATTGATGAAAAAGTTTGGCAATCTGCCATGTATGGGTGGACTGAACCGACGATTACCGTTGATGGAGTAACTTTCCCCAAACCAATCGATAAGTGGGACACAATTGATTACCAAAATAGTAGCTGGAATAGTAAAGCTATCAATTCTCTCTTTTGGGCTGTCACACCTGAAGAGTTTAGTCGTATTTGTAATTGTGAAGTCGCAAAAGAGGTTTGGGATATCTTACAAACTATTCATGAAGGCACTCCTTCTGTTAAACGCTCAAAACTTCAAAGGCTCACGTCTAGTTTCGAAAACCTTTCAATGAAAGATAGTGAGACCTTTGATGAATTTTATGTGAAATTGAGTGACATTGTAAATTCCAGCTTCAATTTAGGTGAAAAAATACTGGAATCCAAGATTGTAGGAAAAATTTTGAGGTCCTTGCCCGATCGGTTCCAACCAAAAATTACGGCTATTGAGGAGGCTCAAGATGTTGACAACCTCAAGCTGGATCATCTGGTTGGAAATCTCCAAACTTATAAGGCACATAGGAATTTCAAAAAGAAACAAAAAGATACTATTGCTTTGGGTAGTGCTCATAGAGTTGGAGAGGATTCTGATGAGGATTGTGAGATAGATTCCAATATTACGAATGCTTTTGTAAAACAATTTAAAAAATCTTTTCTGAAAAAGAATCCTAAACTTTTGGAATTTACTCATACTCATAAATCTAAAGGCAAAGATAAACTCAAAATTAATTCTATAGCCAAGAAGGAGAAAGGAAAGATACAAGGGAACTCTGAAAGAGTCCAATGCTATGAATGCCAAGGATTTGGCTACTTTGCTCAAGAATGCCCTACTCGTTTGAGGAAGAAAAAAGTCCTTGCTATCACTTGAGATGATGAATCAGAATCTGATAAAGATGAAAGTGACAACGAAGATCAAGGTGAAGAGGGACACAAACAATTCATTGCCTTCATGGCAGCTTCTGAAACTAATGGACGAATAGAGTATTCGAAGAGCCCGATTGAGAATGCCACTGATGATGAATCCTCGGGAAGTGAAGATGAAGAACTTTAGCAAGCATATCAAAAGTTATATAAGGAATCTCTTAACTTATCCAAATTGAATGACAAACTCACTACGAAACTTAAAGTATGTGAAAGTGAGAATGTCAAATTAAAGAAAGATATTTCTGAGGCTAGGAATGATGCCCTTAAGATTTCTAATGATCAACAAGCTCTTTGTGCAAAACTCTTGACTTGTGAGACAGAGAGGAATGAGCTACAGCAAATCTATGCAACATATGAAGAAAAGATTAAAACTCTCGAGATATCTTAAGTTGCTTTGGAAGAACTAATGATCAAGAAAAAGGAAGAACTCAAGTATGCTATGGCTACCATTGGTCTTTGGAACAAAGAATCAAAGACTTTGAAAGATATCATTGGGTCTCAACAAATATGTTGTGACAAGAGTGGCATTGGCTTTGGTGATAACAAACAGCAAAAACAGAGTGCATCTACATCTCATGATACAAGAACTCAAGGAAAGGGAGAACAAAAAATTCAACATAAGGATGGACTTCTCAAACTTCCTAGAATTGGTAAGGTTAAAAAAAAAAAGGTACACCCTGTACACCCTGTTTTTATTTGTCATCATTGTGGTATGCATCGTCATATTCGCCCTTATTGTTATAAGTTACATGGGAGAGTGTCTCAAAGAGATGGAAGAAATTCCAACATCTCGTGGGGTAAGAGACACTTCATTGGTAGTAATGAGGTTAAAGGTCATATTAGATCTCGTTATTTTGATCAGCTTGAGACCAAACATGGAGCGAGTTTGTATTTGCCTAGACCTAAAAATAAGAAGTTGGAAACCAAGTCGAGACGAGTTCCCGTTGAAGAGGAAGGGAACCAGAACGTCAAGACACCACCCAAGAACCGCCATTCTCACAACTTTGTTCATACTAAAGCAGTGTGGGTAAGAAAACTTAACTTGTGTTAATTTGTTTATTCTTTTTAGTTTTTGGGTTTCTGTTTTGTTTTTTTTTCTTTTTGAGTCACTTAATGTGTGCATGTTCGTTTTCTGTCTTGCTTTGTTTAAAAAAAGAAAAAATATATATAATAAAAAAAAAACCAAAAAGATTTTCTTAGTATGGTTTTGCAAGCTTAAAATTTTTGAGTGGTCCTTGGTGCATATTGGAATTGATGAAAATATCCATTACATGTTAATATGTGTGTACTTTCTGTGGTCATTACTCATTTTGGAGTGTGTGTTCTTTGATTAGTCTGTCTCATTCTGTACACACTCTTGGATTAGCAAATTTTTGAGTCTTCCGCCTTAGTGATTATTTTTTCTCTACGGACTTCTGTCATTGATTTTTTGCCTTTCTAGAGGAATTGACATATACTAGCATATCATAGGTGATGTTGAGTCTCTTAACCATCTTCTATCGTTTTGCATCTCCACAGCTTTCCCCTCTGTTCTTTGGACTCCAGCCATGAGGAAAAAGCTACCTCAGAGTCACCAACCAGGTTATCCTTATTATATCCATGCTTCTTTGGTTCGGTTTCTATACTCTTGAGAGTGTCAGCTGCCAATATGTGTGCAAAAAAAAAAAGAAAAAAAAAATGTGAAAAAGAAAGAAAAAATGTGCAAAAGAAAGAAAAACAAATGTGAAAAAGACAAAAAAAAAAAAAAGGATTCATTGATTGAGGGGGAGCCTCCGTTATTACTCAACAAATACCCCATTGATTCCTAGTGGTTTGACTTTCCTTAGTTGTGCTTAGATTCTCTAGTCAGAGGTCCAGCTTTCATATCACTACTAGGATTTGAATCTAGTGTTTGTCGAATCCCAAGAGTCACACACACACTTTTTTCATGGGATCTATGCTTTTCACATAATGCATCACTTTCTTTTATGAGGAATCTTCTAGAGGCTGTGCACATTGTGTTTTCAAGTAATTATGCTTCTTGGATAATCTTGTGTGTTTTAAGGTACAAATCTGAGATTTCTTGCTTGCTCCACCATATTATTTTTGTCGGTTTCTTCTTATTCATTGTTTTCTGTACAGTGTTTGTGGTTGCTTTGAGTGAAAGGGAGATTGGCTTTAGTTGGTTTGCATGATTGTGACAACCCTCACCACTGTTTACTGATAATACCACTGATTACTGCTAAACTGTGACTGAACATGATTAAGTAACTGATTTGACTGACATTCTGAACTGATTGATTGAGTGTATTAGTTTAAGCGCATTTTTATCTGTTTGACTATTAATTGATCTGTTCATGTTTTATCTTGAATTGCAAATTGAAGGCCTTATCGGCGGCCAATTCAGAAATTGATCGGTATTTTATGCTAGTTAGAATTTATGTGATTTTATGGTCAATTTAATTGGAATGTGATTTGGAATGATTAAATTAGATTAAATAATGTTAAATTACATTAATTTGAGTTATTTACCAAATTGCCATTAGTGGACAATGCTAGGCCATCTATTAGTCTTGAATTACCTATGCTTGGCATCACTTTTCATTCATCTTCCTAGAGACAAAACCGACTAGAGAGAGGGAGAGTTAGGAGAGAACTTGATTTCAACAAATTTAACTTGGAGACTTGAAGAAATTGAAGGTAGATTGCATAATTGAGCTTCTAGACTTGAATTCAAGACCTAAGGTAGGACATTTACCTTCTTGTTTGTGAATTTAAGTTAGTTCTTGCATGATTCATGGAAGATTAGAGTTTTAAAGTCAAGAATTGGTTTAAATGTTGAATTGAGTAGTAAATCATGCATGCATGTACATGTTCTAGCACTTTGAGGTTGTTTTCATGGAAATTGCTATATGCATGTTCATGTTTTGATTATAGTTCATGAATTCATCATGTTTTTGAAAGGATTGAGTTATTTGGCCATATATTTGAAGCTTTGATTTCAATTGAACACATGCATGTTACATACACTTTATGTTCTTGAAGTTTTCTTTGAAATTGTGTTTAATTGAACTACCTTTGGGCTTTGATTTTGCAAATTGATCTTTGAAACATGTCATATTATGAGTTTTAAAGTGTTTTCCAGAAAATTAGCCCAAAAGGATCGAATTTGATGCTTTAAATGTTGAATTTGAGCTTGGAGGTTCAATTTGGAAATTCCAGATTTTGGACCCACGCTCGAGCGTAAGACTTTACGCTCGAGCGTACACCTTGAGTACAAGCATCCCGCTCGAGCGAGGAAAGTAACGCTCGAGCGTGGAATACGTGTATCCAGTACTTTGTATGTGTTTACAGTCCGCTCGAGCGAGGGAATGCACGCTCGAGCGAGGACTTGTGTCTCACGCTCGAGCGGGGCTCGAGCGCCCGTCGAGCGTGAATTTCATGCATTCAGTACTTTTGCAGTCCGCTCGAGCGAGGAAAGTAACACTCGAGCGAGGCTCTTTTGTCTGCATGTCCGCTCGAACAGAGAAAGCCACGTTCGAGCGGGACCCCTGTTTCAGCAAAAATTTTGAAAAGTGTTTTAAAGTGCATCTTTGCATCCTCATTCCATCCTAGGCATTCCTAGGCCTAGTTTAAGACATCTTAATGAGGATAATGCTATAGAACCACACCGAGTCAAGATAGGGACTAAGTTATTGTTTCCCAAACGTGCAACTTAGTGTGTGTTCATCCTGTAACTGTGTAGGGTTGGCATCCGAGGACGCTCACTAGCCTATCTGTAGCCCAGAACTCTGTGAGTACCAATGTTGTAAAGATATATTCAATCATGAATATTTTATGAATGATCAACTGTACTGCTTTCTAAAATGATATTTCTTACTGAATGAATGTTTGTCCTATTTGCGAACTGTATTCGTGGCATCCCTAGCAATTTACTGTTACTGTACTATACTGCTACTGTCACAGAGATCTCTGTCGGTTCCCATGTTGGAACCACTATTGTTTACTAATATGATGGCCATCAACTGACTGTTCGGTCTGTTAAGACCTACTGTACTGTTTGCTATTGGATGTACCACTTATGACTGCTATAACTGATATACTGTTCAAATGACTGTTTTAAATACTGAAAGAACATCCATTCTTAACATCTTTACGCATATGTTATTCACTGGGTTTTAGCTCATTGTTTATATATATATGTAGGCGTCCAGGCACCGGATCGGAGCTAGGAGCATTGGGTTAAACTCCCTTTTTGTCAAGCCAACCACTGTGCCTCACTGAGAGGTTCCTAGTCCTTCAAGCTAGGGCTGCTTTGGGGTGTTTTAGATTCCCCCTTTCTGTTTCTATTCTGTATATACTGTATAGACTTGTACTGCACTGTTATGGTAGGGATTTGGTCCCTAACCTGAATGCTTGTATATGTGTATGTATATACTGCTCTGGGTATGTTGTGAATATGTTATGAAATTTTTTTTTGCATACAGACTGTCACAGCTCGTTGGACATTTTTTATTACTGTTTTGGCTTCCGCCAACCCCTATACTCTGTTTTACTGCTACTACTGTTAAACAGGCCTTTGGTAATCACGGATTACTGGCCGGTTATAGTGCTAAACCCATAAGGGCGGGTTTGGGTCGTGACAATGATGCTATGTACTGTTTGCTTATTATTTCCTTTTTGCATGCTCCTGATATTTACATCATCATATCATTGCTTGTGTGGTTTCTGATCTTGCTTTAGTTGATTGAGCTTCCTTTGTCAATTCGTGACAAAAAGGGGGAGAAAGTTGTTTTTCATGTATTCATGTCATGTGACGGGTGCATGTGTCGGGTGCATGTGTTTTAGTTTTCATCTATTCATGCTATATGTTCTTAAAATCTCCAAGATAATCTTGTCATATGTTTATTGCTTTTTCATATACTCTTGTGGGACTAATAGTTGTTTTGGAGATTATGACACTAATAACTATTTTGCAGATCATGACCTTGAGAAAGAAGTTGGCTTTTGTTGGCTGTTATGGGTTAGGGTGTTTAGGATTTTATTTATTAGGTGTGTTTTGTCACGGCATTGCCAAAGGGAGAGATTGTTAGGTTTTTATTCTTGGCAACTCCGTTTGACAAAACTTCTTTAAGTTGTATTTATTTTCGCACTTTGTATTTCAGTGAGGCTATGAGTGTTTAGATGCGAATCCAACCTGAATCGTGCCTTGCAGAGAAGTTTGTGGTGTTTAATTCTTTCAAGATTGCCACTTCGCTGATTATGACGGGGATCGAGCTGCTCGGTCAGCTCGCAGGGGTCCAGGGGGCAGCGCCCCTTGGCGGGCTAGGTGGGGTCGAGAGGCAGCGCCCTCGAAGCAAAATGCAAAAATGCATTCAAAGTTGTCTGTCTGCTCGAGCGGACATTCCCTCGCTCGAGCGGAGATTGCTGGGTTTCAGAAGTGTGTTCGCCTGCAAAAATACTGGATGTTGTTTTTTCCCGCTTGAGCGGAACTTTCCGCGCTCGAGCGTAGGTCCGCTCGAGCGGCCAATCTGACGCTCGAGCGGAGATCGCGTGACAGTTTTCTATAAATACGTGTTTCAGTCCAAATCTAGGATTACTTTTTCAGATCTTCTTTTTGGATATTAAGATTCATATCTGGAGATATTTTGCTAGTTTTCTTTGATATTTAATTGAGTATTCAACTCATGGGTTAAGAAGAATACATCAAAGGTTCGTTTGTTCATTTTATACAAAAGAGAGAGTTGTTCTTCGATGGATTTTGAAGAATTTGAGCCTGAAGCTTTGATGGATTCTGGAGTGGCTCATCGTCAAGACAATTCCGAGGTGAAGACGGGGTTGGAAGAGACACATAGGGGTTGGTTCAATTCGGGCGTGGATTCGCTAGGTAATTGAGAGTATACCTGTGTAATTCCTTTATATCTTCTTAGTGGATTGTTTTGTGGCTATTGGTCGTGGTTTTTTATCATAATTGGAGGTGCTTCAATTGTGATTTTTTCACGTTAAAATCATTGTGTCGATTTGTTTTGATTGTTTGATTGGAATTCTTTTATTGCTTAAAATTGATACATAATCACAAATTAGTATTTACGGAATTTCTAGGTTTTTCACATACCATAATTTAATTACTCAATAAAGTGTTTCAATGATGGTAAAAAATGACATCAAGTGAGACAATTGATTTAAGAAAGGAATAAATTGTTAAAAAATATTACTTTAATAAAAAAATTAATTATTTAAAAATCCTATTTATAAATGTTATGATAGTTCAAATCCTATCTAAGATTTTTTTAACCAATAAGACCTATTTAATAAAACTGATAATATTATTAGTTTTTTCTCAAATTTTAAAACTAAGAACATTATCAATTTTGCATAGTAATGTTCCAGATAATTGTTTCACTAACTGATGGAAAAAAAAATCGGAATATGAGATTAAACGTTTTTGCCATTCTACTTATTGGATTGATTCAACTATATAATAAAATCGAGAATGTTATCAATTTTTTCTAGCTATAAAACTGAGAATATTATCAGTTTTTTCATTTTTAATTTGTTTTTTCAATTTTACACATCAATGTTCCATAATCATATTTCCTTTATAGACACAAAATTTTCAGTTTTGCACAAAAAAAAAAAATAGTTTTTAAACTTTTTCAATTTTTTTTTATTTGCACATAATTTTTTTTTTTAGTTTTTTCAATTTGAAAATTGATATTTTAAAGTTTTTAAAATCAAGATAAATATCAAATCATCATGTTCCTTTATAAATAATAATAAATGATAAATAATCATTGTTTGAAGGGTAATATTAAAAATTAAATAAGACTTGAAGGTCCAAAAAATCTTAATTAAAACTTAATAGAATATAAATTTATAAAGTAGAGCTTATGCGTAAATTTTCATAAAAAAAAAATAAATAAATAAATAAACCGACACACTCAACAACAAACAGATTTGGCAAAAAAAAAAACAACAAACACATAATTTGTTGGTTGGTATGGTTTTCAAAAGTAATTTTTTTATATTATTTTATTTTAAAACTGAAATCTAATTTTGTCTAAAAAATGGAAAAAAAAAAGAAGATAATATTTTCTTTTCACATAATTTCATCTTTCTTCCAGCGAAAATAACTTTTGAAAACGGTCCAGCTTGTCTCAAGTTGAGATCAAAACTGGACCCGTCTAGTCCGATCTATGGGGCCCATTTTTTAGATTCTTTTTGATAATTCGAACTGTTGAATATGTATAACTCGTCGAGTACTATATACTTGTAAAAAATCACGTTGATTGGATATCAATAGCTATGTGATCAAATCAGTTTTGTATAAAAAAAATAGACGGTAAAAAAATTAACGGTTGAAAAAAAACTATTTTGATCACATAGCTATCGATATCCGATCAACGTGATTTTTTATATTCATAAAATACTCGACGAGTTCTACACATTGAACGATTTAAATTATTAAAACGAGACTCATGATAAACTCCTACAGACCTAACAACATGGTCCAATCCGATCTTGGACTGGACCAAAGCCACTCCCTTTGAAAATTGCATGGTGGTTGAAGAAGGAAAAGAGAAAGTTAATGATTACTCTGACGTACAATGCGAAAATTATTGGGGTAATAAAAGTCCCGCGTGAGTTTTAGAAAAAATAAATACATATTTATGAAAAAAATTAATTATTAATATGTATAAAATTTTTTAAAATTTTTTATTGATAAATCTCATTTAGAAGTGTTCTAACTCAAAAAGTTTATGAATGAATTTTTTAATTCACTTAGTCTCATGTATTTATATTTTTATTCTATAAAGTCTTTTTTTTTCTTGATTTACATTATTTTCTTAGACTCTTATATCCTTATATTTAATGTTGATATTTAATGTTGGGGAAAGAGATAGAAGGAAAAGGACCAAGGCATAGGAAATTTCATACACAAATGAAATAATATTGATATTATTATTTTATATTATTATATAATATGAATATATTTTTAATTGACAACACATTAAAAATAATGTGAACATTCTCTCTCATCTAATGTGAACGTTCACAATACCTTTTCGAAAAATTCTCTCTCATCTAATGTAGTGATGTGAACATTCACAACATGTGAACCTTTTTATTTTTAATTGACAACACATTAAAATAACATTCATTATATTTTTAATTGACAACACATTCTTATTCACAACATGTGAATATTCTCTCTCATCTAATATAGTGATGTGAACGTTCACATTCGTATGTTTTAGTATGAATATTCACATCATGTAATTAATAACACAATGACAAAAATTCATTTCAAATTAATGTGAATATTCATTTCAATTACATGATGTAAATATTCACATTATGTAATTGATAATACAATGACAAAAATTTATTTCAAATTAATATGAATATAATGATAGTCAACATCTTGATGCATGGGAACTACTAAAACATAATGACAATCAACATTAAATATCAACATTAATAGGGGTTAGGAGAGATTGAGGTTGTTTTGGTCTTTTTACCTCAAATAAGGCCTAATGAAATAGTCAAAACCAATATAGGTTAGATGAAATAAAACTATTAGAAAGAGAATTTATAAAAAAAGTTCCATTTTTTTATTATTAATATATAAATATTTTTACAAAGAGTATTACATTTAGTGAATATTGCACCTAAGAATTATAGAGAGTACAACTCCAGATCCCAAAGTGTGTCCACTATGCCAATCCTTTGAGGTTATGTAATTCTCAGTTGGTAAGTGAATTGGATTTAGGTTGAGATTAAAAAACACAAAAAGAAAAAATAGCCTAAATAAGTTAATAGGATAAAATATCACATTCAAATCATAATATTTTACTTTTTTTCTCATAAAAAAATAAAAAAATAAAAAATAAATAAAAAAATTCTTTCTAATTGAAACTAATTTAGCCAAATTAAATGAAGGCCAAGTTTGGCATATTGTAAAAAAGTCAAAAGGTCAAAAAGTTACTCAAAAAGTTAAAAAGTTAACACTATTCACCAACAGTCAACAATTACGGCTGCAGAACTCACAATCCTAATTTTTTCCTACAAATCAATTTTTATAATTTTTTATTACACATTTTTCCATAAAAAGTTAAAAAGTTAACCCAAACATCTATATTTTCTTCCTCAAATTTTTAGTCTAAAAAGACAAAAAGTACACTTATTTAAGACATTCCAAACAATCTCTAACTAAAAAATAAAAAAATCAAGTTAAAAAAATTCTTCCAAACTACCAGTAACTTTATAGTCACTATGAACATGGAAAATGAGAAGGTAAAACTTGTATTCATTACCCAAATTCACTTTGTTTCGTTTGATTAATTATTTTTAAATTAAATTTTTTATTTTTTTGTATTTCTTTATTTTTAATAATTTTTTTAATATTTTAAGTAAATTTTTTATTTTTTAAATGCACATAATTTAAATACACCTAAAAAATAAAAATATTTGTAAAAAACATATTTAAATAATTTAATAAATACACAAAATATGAAAATATACTAATTCTTTGTATTTCTTTTTGTTTTTGATGAACTTTTATAAAGATTTTTTCATAAATATCATCCTTTAAAGTATATTTAGGATAACTACATCTAAAAAAAATTGTTAAAATATTAAAAATTTTGACTAAAAATAAAAATACACAAAAAATAATTAATTTTTTTAAACATGGTTAGGCTAAGTTTGGTATCTCCTCAAAAAGTCAAAAAGCTAAAAAGTTACTCAAAAAGTTAAAAGTTATCATTATTCATAAAAAAAAATATTAAAAAATTAATTTTCCACACACTTCTTTCAACTCAGCAATGATGTATGGCTGGCGCTGTGCAGCGTGTGTTAAGAACAATTGTACAGTTTTGGTGCAATTTTCACACTGCTGTTCGGCCCGTAGGAGTCCATCATGGGTCCCGTTTTGATAATTTAAACCGTTTGATGTGTAGAACTTGTCGAGTACTATATATCTATTAAACAATCACATTAATCGGATATCGATAACTACATGATCAAATCAGTTTTGTATAAAAAAATGAATAGTGTTATAATTAACGATTGAAAAAAAACAAATCTGATCAAATAGCTATCGATATCCGATCAACGTGATTTTTTATAAGCATATAGTACTCGACGAGTTCTACACATTGAACGGTTCAGATTATCAAAATAGGACCCGTGATGGCCCCCACGGGTTGAACAAAACCGTCCAATGTAATGCCCAAAAAGTAGCCAATCATTTCTTAGCCTCAATTGACCTGTTCAGAAAGTACGGCTGCACAACTCCCAATCCCAATCTTTCCCTACATACTAATTTATATAATTTTTTAATACACATTTTTTTTATAAAAAATCAAAAAATTAACCTAAATATTCATATTTTTTTCCTTAATTTTTTAATTTAAAATAACAAAAAATATACTTATTTAAGGTACTACGAAAAATCCCTTAGTTTTCGTAAACCGAAAAGGTGATTACTTTTTCAACTCCTCTCCTCCTTTTTATTTGGGAAAAATGAGTTATATTTGAGGAAACAAAAATGGATTTAGTTTACCATCAACCTATTTTGGGAAATTTAGCTATAAACCCCCTTTACCTTCCTTTCATTGTTAAAAGGACTAAGAAAAAAATTATACTTTCTAAACCCCCTCATAATTATAAAGTCTTTCCTAAAGGACAAAATTTATTATTTAAATATTTTATATGACTATTATACCCTCAACTAATTCTTCCCACTCTCTTCCCCACTCTCTTATACTTGATTGGTTCGGGTTAAACCACCGTTTTGCAGTCCTCATTATCGGAAAGGCGGTGGAATAAGAATCTGATTTTTCATGTTCATACTTGTCAGGAGCTTTTCATACTCGTCCAAATACGTAGGCCACTCCATGCTAAACTTTCTTTTTGCTTTTGATAATTTCTCGAGAAACAAACAAGCCAAATATACAAAGCACCAACCAGATCAAGAGCTTTATATATATATATATACTTCCGAAATTGAACTTAAATAGACCTCGAAAGTATAATTCTCTCTTTTCTTCTCTCTTCCATTCCTAGGGTTTGGATTGGATTCGTTCGGAGCTCTTGTGATTTCAACCAAAACTGTGAATATATCTATATATAATGTGTGGTGTGTGTTTGTGTGTTTTGAGATTGAATTCGAATAGGGAGAGATTGTTAGGTTTTTATTCTTGGCAACCCCGTTTGACAAAACTTCTTTAAGTTGTATTTATTTTCGCACTTTGTATTTCAGTGAGGCTATGAGTGTTTAGATGCGAATCCAACCTGAATCGTGCCTTGCAGAGAAGTTTGTGGTGTTTAATTCTTTCAAGATTGCCACTTCGCTGATTATGACGGGGATCGAGCTGCCCGGTCAGCTCGCAGGGGTCCAGGGGGCAGCGCCCCTTGGCGGGCTAGGTGGGGTCGAGAGGCAGCGCCCCCGAAGCAAAATGCAAAAATGCATTCAAAGTTGTCTGTCTGCTCGAGCGGACATTCCCTCGCTCAAGCGGAGATTGCTGGGTTTCAGAAGTGTGTTCGCCTGCAAAATACTATGTTGTTTTTTCCCGCTTGAGCGGAACTTTCCGCGCTCGAGCGTAGGTCCGCTCGAGCGGCCAATCTGACGCTTGAGCGGAGATCGCGGGACAGTTTTCTATAAATACGTGTTTCAGTCCAAATCTAGGATTACTTTTTCAGATCTTCTTTTTGGATATTAAGATTCATATCTGGGGATATTTTGCTAGTTTTCTTTGATATTTAATTGAGTATTCAACTCATGGGTTAAGAAGAATACATCAAAGGTTCGTTTGTTCATTTTATACAAAAGAGAGTTGTTCTTCGATGGATTTGAAGAATTTTAGCCTGAAGCTTTGATGGATTCTGGAGTGGCTCATCGTTAAGACAATTCCGAGGTGAAGACGGGGTTGGAAGAGACACATAGGGGTTGGTTCAATTCGGGCGTGGATTCGCTAGGTAATTGAGAGTATACCTGTGTAATTCCTTTATATCTTCTTAGTGGATTGTTTTGTGGCTATTGGTCGTGGTTTTTTATCATAATTGGAGGTGCTTCAATTGTGATTTTTTCACGTTAAAATCATTATGTCGATTTGTTTTGATTGTTTGATTGGGATTGTTTTATTGCTTAAAATTGATACATAATCACAAATCAGTATTTACGGAATTTCTAGGTTTTTCACATACCATAATTTAATTACTCAATAAAGTGTTTCAATGATGGTAAAAAATGACATCAAGTGAGACAATTGATTTAAGAAAGGAATAAATTGTTAAAAAATATTACTTTAATAAAAAAATTAATTATTTAAAAATCCTATTTATAAATGTTATGATAGTTCAAATCCTATCTAAGATTTTTTTAACCAATAAGACCTATTTAATAAAACTGATAATATTATTAGTTTTTTCTCAATTTTTAAAACTAAGAACATTATCAATTTTGCATAGTAATGTTCAAGATAATTGTTTCACTACCTGATGGAAAAAAAAATCGGAATATGAGATTAAACGTTTTTGCCATTCTACTTATTGGATTGATTCAACTATATAATAAAATCGAGAATGTTATCAATTTTTTTCCAGCTATAAAACTGAGAATATTATCAGTTTTTTCATTTTTAATTTGCTTTTTTCAATTTTACACATCAATGTTCCATCATCATATTTCCTTTATAGACACAAAATTTTCAGTTTTGCACAAAAAAAAAAAATAGTTTTTAAACTTTTTCAATTTTTTTTATTTGCACATAATTTTTTTTTTTTTTTTTCAATTTGAAAATTGATATTTTAAAGTTTTTAAAATCAAATAAATATCAAATCATCATGTTCCTTTATAAATAATAATAAATGATAAATAATCATTGTTTGAAGGGTAATATTAAAAATTAAATAAGACTTGAAGGTCCAAAAAATCTTAATTAAAACTTAATAGAATATAAATTTATAAAGTAGAGCTTATGCGTAAATTTTCATAAAAAAATAAATAAATAAATAAATAAACCGACACACTCAACAGATTTGGCAAAAAAAAAAAAAAACAACAAACACATAATTTGTTGGTTGGTATGGTTTTCAAAAGTAATTTTTTTATATTATTTTATTTTAAAACTGAAATCTAATTTTGTCTAAAAAATGGAAAAAAAAAAGAAGATAATATTTTCTTTTCACATAATTTCATCTTTCTTCCAGCGAAAATAACTTTTGAAAACGGTCCAGCTTGTCTCAAGTTGAGATCAAAACTGGACCCGTCTAGTCCGATCTATGGGGCCCATTTTTTAGATTCTTTTGATAATTCGAACTGTTGAATATGTATAACTCGTCGAGTACTATATACTTGTAAAAAATCACGTTGATTGGATATCAATAGCTATGTGATCAAATCAGTTTTGTATAAAAAAAATACACGGTAAAAAAATTAACGGGTGAAAAAAACTATTTTGATCACATAGCTATCGATATCCGATCAACGTGATTTTTTATATTCATAAAATACTCGACGAGTTCCACACATTGAACGGTTTAAATTATTAAAACGAGACTCATGATAGACTCCTACAGACCTAACAACATGATCCAATCCGATCTTGGACTGGACCAAAGCCACCCCCTTTGAAAATTGCATGGTGGTTGAAGAAGGAAAAGAGAAAGTTAATGATTACTCTGACGTACAATGCGAAAATTATTGGGGTAATAAAAGTCCCGCGTGAGTTTTAGAAAAAATAAATACATATTTATGAAAAAAATTAATTATTAATATGTATAAAATTTTTTAAAAGTTTTTTATTGATAAATCTCATTTAGAAGTGTCTAATTCAAAAAGTTTATGAATGAATTTTTTAATTCACTTAGTCTCATGTATTTATATTTTTATTCTATAAAGTCTTTTTTTTTCTTGATTTACATTATTTTCTTAGACTCTTATATCCTTATATTTAATGTTGATATTTAATGTTGGGGAAAGAGATAGAAGGAAAAGGACCAAGGCATAGGAAATTTCATACACAAATGAAATAATATTGATATTATTATTTTATATTATTATATAATATGAATATATTTTTAATTGACAACACATTAAAAATAATGTGAACATTCTCTCTCATCTAATGTGAACGTTCATAATACCTTTTCGAAAAATTCTCTCTCATCTAATGTAGTGATGTGAACATTCACAACATGTGAACCTTTTTATTTTTAATTGACAACACATTAAAATAACATTCATTATATTTTTAATTGACAACATATTCTTATTCACAACATGTGAATATTCTCTCTCATCTAATATAGTGATGTGAACGTTCACATTCGTATGTTTTAGTATGAATATTCACATCATGTAATTAATAACACAATGACAAAAATTCATTTCAAATTAATGTGAATATTCATTTCAATTACATGATGTAAATATTCACATTATGTAATTGATAATACAATGACAAAAATTTATTTCAAAATTAATATGAATATAATGATAGTCAACATCTTGATGCATGTGAACTACTAAAACATAATGACAATCAACATTAAATATCAACATTAATAGGGGTAGGAGAGATTGAGGTTGTTTTGGTCTTTTTACCTCAAATAAGGCCTAATGAAATAGTCAAAACCAATATAGGTTAGATGAAATAAACTATTAAAAGAGAATTTATAAAAAAAGTTCCATTTTTTTATTATTAATATATAAATATTTTTACAAAGAGTATTACATTTAGTGAATATTGCACCTAAGAATTATAGAGAGTACAACTCCAGATCCCAAAGTGTGCCACTATGCCAATCCTTTGAGGTTATGTAATTCTCAGTTGGTAAGTGAATTGGATTTAGGTTGAGATTAAAAAACCACAAAGAAAAAAATAGCCTAAATAAGTTAATAGGATAAAATATCACATTCAAATTATAATATTTTACTTTTTCTCTCACAAAAAATAAAAAAATAAAAAATAAATAAAAAAATTCTTTCTAATTGAAACTAATTTAGCCAAATTAAATGAAGGCCAAGTTTGGCATATTGTAAAAAAGTCAAAAAGTCAAAAAGTTACTCAAAAAATTAAAAAGTTAACACTATTCACCAACAGTCAACAATTACGGCTGCAGAACTCACAATCCTAATTTTTCCCTACAAATCAATTTTTACAATTTTTTATTACACATTTTTCCATAAAAAGTTAAAAAGTTAACCCAAACATCTATATTTTTTTCCTCAAATTTTTAGTCTAAAAAGACAAAAAGTACACTTATTTAAGACATCCCAAACAATCTCTAACTAAAAAATTAAAAAATCAAGTTAAAAAAATTCTTCCAAACTACCAGTAACTTTATAGTCACTATGAACATGGAAAATGAGAAGGTAAAACTTGTATTCATTACCCAAATTCACTTTGTTTCGTTTGATTAATTATTTTTAAATTAAATTTTTTTATTTTTTTATTTCTTTATTTTTAATAATTTTTTTAATATTTTCAGTAAATTTTTTATTTTTTAAATGCACATAATTTAAATACACCTAAAAATAAAAATATTTGTAAAAAACATATTTAAATAATTTAATAAATACACAAAATATGAAAATATACTAATTCTTTGTATTTCTTTTTGTTTTTGATGAACTTTTATAAAGATTTTTTCATAAATATCATCCTTTAAAGTATATTTAGGATAACTACATCTAAAAAAAATGGTTAAAATATTAAAAATTTTGACTAAAAATAAAAATACACAAAAATAATTAATTTTTTTAAACATGGTTAGCTAAGTTTGGTATCTCCTCAAAAAGTCAAAAAGCTAAAAAGTTACTCAAAAAGTTAAAAGTTATCATTATTCATAAAAAAAAAATATTAAAAAATTAATTTTCCACACACTTCTTTCAACTCAGCAATGATGTATGGCTGGCGCTGTGCAGCGTGTGTTAAGAACAATTGTATAGTTTTGGTGCAATTTTCACACTGCTGTTCGGCCCGTAGGAGTCCATCATGGGTCCCGTTTTGATAATTTAAACCGTTTGATGTGTAGAACTTGTCGAGTACTATATCTATTAAAAATCACATTAATCGGATATCGATAACTACATGATCAAATCAGTTTTGTATAAAAAAATGAATAGTGTTATAATTAACGATTGAAAAAAACAAATCTGATCAAATAGCTATCGATATCCGATCAACGTGATTTTTTATAAGCATATAGTACTCGACGAGTTCTACACATTGAACGTTTCAGATTATCAAAATAGGACCCGTGATGGCCCCCACGGGTTGAACAAAACCGTCCAATGTAATGCCCAAAAAGTAGCCAATCATTTCTTAGCCTCAATTGACCTGTTCAGAAAGTACGGCTGCACACTCCCAATCCCAATCTTTCCCTACATACTAATTTATATAATTTTTTAATACACATTTTTTTTTATAAAAATCAAAAAATTAACCTAAATATTCATATTTTTTTTTCTTATTTTTAATTTAAAATAACAAAAAATATACTTATTTAAGGTACTACGAAAAATCCCTTAGTTTTCGTAAACCGAAAAGGTGATTACTTTTTCACTCCTCTCCGCCTTTTTATTTGGGAAAAATGAGTTATATTTGAGGAAACAAAAATGGATTTAGTTTACCATCAACCTATTTTGGGAAATTTAGCTATAAACCCCCTTTACCTTCCTTTCATTGTTAAAAGGACTAAGAAAAAAATTATACTTTCTAAACCCCCTCATAATTATAAAGCCTTTCCTAATGACAAAATTTATTATTTAAATATTTTATATGACTATTATACCCTCAACTAATTCTTCCACTCTCTTCCCCACTCTCTTATACTTGATTGGTTCGGGTTAAACCACCGTTTTGCAGTTCTCATTATCGGAAAGGCGGTGGAATAAGAATCTGATTTTTCATGTTCATACTTGTCAGGAGCTTTTCATACTCGTCCAAATACGCAGGCCACTCCATGCTAAACTTTCTTTTTGCTTTTGATAATTTCTCGAGAAACAAACAAGCCAAATATACAAAGCACCAACCAGATCAAGAGCTTTATATATATATATATATACTTCCGAAATTGAACTTAAATAGACCTCGAAAGTATAATTCTCTCTTTTCCTTCTCTCTTCCATTCCTAGGGTTTGGATTGGATTCGTTCGGAGCTCTTGTGATTTCAGCCAAAACTGTGAATATATCTATATATATATATGTGTGTGTGTGTTTGTGTGTTTTGAGATTTGAATTCGAATATATATATATATCTACATATTCCGATCTCTAATATATATATATATATATCTATATATGTGTGGTTTTGAGTCTTTAAGATCGGAGATTTGAATGATTGCATAGATCGGTCTCGGCGATCATTTGATTCGAACTCAAAAGCTCAAAGATGTAAAGTAAAATCTGAAAATCTGTGTGTATGAAAAATCTCAAGATTTTTGAAAGCTCAAAGTTTCAAAAATCTGAAAAATCTGTAAACATCGATTTTTCAGAGTAAACATCAAATTTCATTTGATAGAACCAGAGTAAAATTTTACTCTGGTTCTATTGCTCGTGTTTTTTCATTTGACGGAACCAGAGTAAAATTTTACTTTTATACAGAGTAAAATTTTACTTTTAGTTTCAGAGTTTCACAGTTTACTTATTTTTCAGAGTAAAATTTTACTTTTATACAGAGTAAAATTTTACTTTTAGTTTTAGAGTGTAAAATTTTACTCTCATTCAGAGTAAAATTTTACTTTTATACAGAGTAAATTTTACTTTAGTTTCAGAGAGTAAAATTTTACTTTCATACAGAGTAAATTTTTACTCTGAAACATAGTGAAGATGGCTTAATAGGAGAGCTAATAGATATGAGGGTAATATAGTAAAGAAACAAGTTTTAAAATATCAGGGGATTTTGAAAGTACTTATATAATTCTTGTCCTTTTGAAAGACAAATTAGATAGTGAGAGGGCTATGACCAAATACCCCATCTATTTTTATCTATTTAGGGTTGCAGTGGTCACTGACTGAGTCAAAAAGCATCACTTGTCTAAATTAATTGTCCTCTCTACCTCTTATCTCTATCTCTATCTCTATCTCTATCTTGATGTCTGGGCAAATTGCGTTTTCATATGAAAAAATTTGATGATTTTAATAATTAAAATTTGAATTTTTGTTGACAAAGACCAAATTATCATTTTTCTCTTTTTTTCTATTTTAGTATTTATATATATACTTTTTATGATGGAATACTTTTTTAAATATTTTTTATTATAAAATTAAATATCTTTTATTTTTAAATAATATTTCGTCACTTTTTTAAATTTTTAAATATTTTTATTTTTTATGTTTGTTATAATTTTTTCTAGAAAATATAAAAAAAAATCATAATACTAATCAACAAAGGAATTTTATTTTTAAAATTACATTAAAATTTTTTAATGCCCTTTATTTTTAATTGTAATTAAACTATAGTTGAATTTTATTTTTAAAATTATATTTTGTGGATTTTTTTTTTAAATTTTAAATGCCCTTTTATTTTCAATTATAATTAGACTATATGGTGTAAAGGAAAATCATTACAAAACTTATAACAAATATAAAAAATAAAGAACATTTAAAAATAAATTTTAAAAATTCACGACACTACAAGAAATTAGTTTTTTAGAGACTAATTTAATGAGTAGTTGAATTTGGTCGCTAAAAATAATCTTTTAGGGACAAATTTAAACATGTGATAATTTACTTATAAGATTGTAAAAATGACTATTAATATTCTCACTTAATATTTACATAACTTTTTGATACTAATACATTTGGTTGCTAATACATTATTAACCTTTGTAGGGACTAAATATTTTTGTCATTATCAATTAAAATCATTTTGCGACCAAATATTTTAATCATTTTAACCATTAAAAAATCGGGACCTCACTTCAGCCCTCTCATTCTCTCTTCAACGGGTTTGCTCTCTCTCTAGAGCTCCAATACAGATTGGAAACATCCATGGCAGATTTGCTCAATCTTCTTCAAATTTTGGTGCGTTTCTCTCTCTCTCTCTGCCTATACACATATATACGATTTACAATATTGATCCGATCATCTCTTTTTCTTTCTCTTCATAATTTTCTACATCACAATCTTCAATCAATGGAAGATTTCATCATCGATTCATTGAAGAAGAATCTCGGTTGTCGATTTACTTCTCTTCCGAGTTCTCTCTCACCTGGTATTGAAAACCCTAGGTTAGTACTTGTCTATAATTTTTGACCTGATGGATTTGATGAATGATTTTTTTTTTTACTTCCCATTCATTGACTGATTGATATCAGAAACTTCATAATGTATATATCTGTTACTTTCTTTTTTCTTGATGGATTTTTTTCTTGTTGGTGTTTGATTGAACTACTACAATTTTACATTTTGCTCACCATGTGTTTGACAATATGCCTAATGATGATACTATGAAAATAATGAGTGTGTTCCATAGATATGAGTCACATAGTTGCTTTAATTGTTGGTGTTACACTTATTATACTATAGGAGAGTTATAACTTGAGTTGCTCGAGTTGGCTTGCTCGAGGTGCACCTTTTTGTGTAACTTAAGCTTCAGATGCTTCTCCTTTTTGTGTTTCCTTATTGCTCCAAAGCCTAACATAGTTTTTAAATTTTCAGGAAATAATAAACATATTATTCTTCATTAGATGTTTCTAAACATGAAAGGATGATGTTTCAGAATTTGCTATCTTTTGGTGTCACTTCTTACACATTGTCTTCCATTAAAATGCTTCTTAATAAGCAATCATGCCCTTTCCTTTCATAGGTTAATTTAAAACCAAAGGTTCCAACCAAAGCTGTATGTGCAGAGCATACTGAGTTGAGAAAAGAAATATTGACTTTATTGAATCTTCAGAAACAGGTACTTCTACCTAAAGTTCATCTTGAATTTGCATCTTTTTTCATTGTTCAAATATTTATATAATTTAAGTTTGCAAATGTTCTGCTGTGCTTTGACTGATATTTCAAGGTTGTGAATTTTCTTTATTGTGCTTTGCCTCTTTGTAGTTTATAGAATCCTTAAAGTAACTTTAGGCCATGTTTGGATCTTAGATTTATTGAGGGAAAGCAAAATGAAATAAAAAAAGATAGGAAACGAGACTAAAGTAAAAGGAGTTGAATTTATTTATTTATTTTTTAATGCTTTATCTGATAGAAACAACTTCTTGAATAAACTTGCAATCTTCACATGTGCCAGCAACTTATAGCAAATTAAACTAATAAATCTCTAAATTCCTAACTTCCACAAACTTAATATCCTGTGAAGTTCTCTTGTTGCCTTTTGATTTAATATCCCGTGTTTCCTTTCCTTTGTTTCAAATATTCATTGTGGTAGCACTTGGGTTTCAAAGTTTGTCTGTTTTATTTGTTTCTAATGGCGGTATGTTAGACAATGACACATCGAATGGAATGATGAGAAATCTGCTCCTTTCTTTCTTTCTTTTCCTTTTGCTTATGTTTTTACTTAGGTCATTGTTTAGATTGAGAAGCTTTTTAAAGATGAAGCTACTGAAGAAAAGGGTGAGCGAGCCAATGTTTCTAGTCACTCTCAAGTTTGCAGTCAATGTTTCTAGTGACCTTCAACAATTCATAATATAAATCCCCTTGTTTTTAGTGCAATCCATAATTTCCTCAATGTTTAGCACAAAAAGTGTCTGCTCCATTGATTTCAGTGAGGATCCATTGCGGCTCACATTGTCTCGTTATTTGCCTCGTTTTCCTTGGTTTATGTCAAGTTCTTCTTTAGCCATCCTATAATTTTTAATAATTTTAGAATTATACATATGATTCATGGCTCTGTTAACATTTGTGGTTATGCATAAGGGGTTTTGTCTAGTTCTACTCTGTGATGTTTATTCCCAATTTTTTATTTGTTACCTTCTCCAAGTAAGTATGTGAGATTTAGTTAACTAACTTCAAAATCCTATTTGTTCAGAATGATGAATAAATTACGGGCTCGTTTTATCGAGTATAGACCTTAATCTTGTTTGAGAATTTTCATCAGCGTTGGCTATCACAACTTTCATCTTATTTTTTAATTGACTTTATTGTATTTTTCTAGACGGATGATGATCATTATTCAGAATATGTTGTTTCTAGCATTTCAATATCTAATGATTATCTTAAGAAAATCCTGATAATGGGAGGGACTCAGTTTATTGGTGTGTTTTTGTCAAGACGTCTTGTAAAAGAAGGCCACCCTATCAACCATTCTCTTTACATTTTAACATTTACATGTACTGATTTTCTTTTCCCAATTGTTTTAACTTTCTTAACCATCTTTTCCACCTTATGGTGTGCAATTAAAAGTGGGTTGACAAATTCCTACATAGATTTATATTTGATGACGTCTTTGACTTTTTAATAAACAAGTTTCATCTATCAATTAGTCAATTCAATGAAGCTATTATTGACAATGATACTTGGAATTCATTAATAAACAGAGGCATATTCTTTTGTTCACTTCATTTAAATTATTTGATGTACTAATTACGCATCATATAACTAATCTTATCTACCAACCTAAAATTCAAATGAAAATATGTTCATATGACTCTTTCTGTTTGTACCTGTTTGTTTGTTATTTTGAAAATATGTTCATATATATATATATAATATATATATATATATAAATTGTAGATCTATAATAACACAATAAGTAGTTCACATTTTTGTTCGATTGGCCTGCACATTGTCATGGATGCAGTTTTTCTATAGGTTGATTTTTCATCTTCTTCTTCTTTTATTTTATGCAGATTTCTGCTATTTTGAAGACATCGATTGGTTAATTCACTCTCTATCAAGGTATTTCTCGATCCTTCAAGTAGTATTGAGTTTTTAATACAGATTGTAGCCAAAATTAGTTTTAATGTTGAATTAATAAAATAATTTAACTCATTCTGTTTGATTTTTGTTTACTTCATCCTTTTGATGTGAATTTTAATTATAGGTATTTCTCGATCCTTTTGATGTGAATTTTAATTTAACTCAGGTTTGTTAAGGGAACTAGACCGTATATGTTCCCTGTTCTGTGTTGGCTGGAACATCTTGGGGGAGAGGTGAAGATCCTTGACAAGGATCTGATATTGGTTGAACTTCACTCATTTCCTCACCTGCAAAATTTTCTTCTTCAAACTATGTCTCTTAACTGTTTTCTCCATTTTTTTGTTTGCCCCAGGTATGCATTAGATGATATTGGTTCTGGATCTCATGTGCATCACAATTTGTGGGAAAATGGGAAAAATGTATTTATGGCATCTGGTGGACACGCTAAGCATGGAATGTCCAAGGTTGGAGAAGAGTTCATGGAATTCTGGCCTTTACGGCACCACTTCCAAACAGGTTTTTAATTTTTTCTTATAATTTTGATTATTCTTGTGCAAAACATGTGTCAGAGTTGAACCCATATGAATAGGTAGCTAGGTACTAACAGAGAAGTATGCATTTTTACCAGTTCTGTTAAAATATCTTGTCTACATAGAATTATTTTTTAAGCATGCAGTTATATTTAGAAATTTGATGGGTGTACTATTGATCTTGAGGAAAACCTTTCAAAGTGATGTTGTTTCCATCGCTTTCTGTTCTGCATGAAGAAAGCAGATATCTCACAATAATTTCACGGAGCCACTATTCTGCAAAGACTTTTTCCCAGTTAATCATTTGAATTGAAACAGACAGATCCTTACATTTCTACGTCTCCCTGCAGACTTGAATTTATTTATTTTTATGCATGGACATTTTTCTAATTTGGAAGGTTTTATGTAGAACTCGTTGGCCTAGAAACATGAAAAGACAGATAAGATGTTTGAAATTTTGAATGAAATTCAATTTTTGATGAATTGAAGGATTTCAATTTTCAGTAGAATATGTAACTTATTTTTTTTAAAAAATACATGTATTCTCTTCCTATTCTTATCATAGGTTGTCTGTGTGACATGGTCTTGTGTAAAACTCAACCCCAATAGCTAGCTTGTAAAGTGAGGGTGCACTTTTGACACTTATTCTAATTGTCGATGCTCGGTTTTTGCTAAATTTAAATAATGCCCTTCTGTGCAAATTCTTTTTGCCCATTTCTTCACTTCCAAATTTATGCAGTTTGAAGGATCAAAATTTTAGTATGTTGTTGGGTTTTTGAACTTCAAATAGATGTATATTAAATTAACAAAAAATAATATAGTTTGTTTTCTCTAATTTCCTTATTCAACTGTTATTGGAATGTAGTTATGATCGCATGTGCCCAATATGTGGAGTGGAGCATACCAGTGCCAGGGAAAAGAGAACAGAGAAGCACCCCTGAGAACCGCATGCCCACTTGGGGTTCCAAATGGTGTTGTGAGCAACTTCGAGATTAAAGCATTTGATGGGTGTGCAAATCCACACTTGGGGCTGGCTGCTATAATTGCTGCTGGGATTGATGGCCTTCGTAGACATCTGAGTTTGCCCGAACCCATTGGTACGTAGGATTATATGATTGTACTATACCCAATGTATCACATCGATTATTTGTTAGTGTTTTTTCTGTGCGTTATTTCCGAATATTTTTTTAGACGTACCATCCATAAGTCCCCCATGTTTCATGTCATTACAGCCCTGGCACTTAATCAAAAAAAAAAAAAAAAAAAAAAAAAATCCTTTATGAATTATGTGAAAGAGTTCAAATTCAACTGTATGATTCCTTTGGCAGTGTTCATGCCAGATATTCGTACTTGGTTCGATATGCATTAGTTCATGGTATGTGCTATGATGTTTCCAAAAATATAAAAAGTGTTTTCCTCTTTTTTTCCTCAGCAATCTTGTGAAGAAGTGGTTTTGAAATACTCTTCAGATCTTGGGAGACGATAGTGATCCTCAGCTAGTCACCTGAAAAGATACAAACACTCCGGTCGGAGGTGCCGGAATTAGCACTCCGATGGACAAATTAGTTCAGACACTCAGGATAGCTTGTTTACTAAGTTTTGTGAAGTGATTCTTACATACCTTTTTAAATCTGTGGTTCTTGCATTTATTCTTGCTCTCTGGGCCTCGGGGCCTGAGCCTACTTTTATCCCATTCCCCTTTTATTCATTCGGAGCTACTGACCTCCATCTATTCGGCTTTCCTAACGTATTCGGCGTCCTAGTCATGCAATATGAAGCCGAATAGTATCTGATTTTTGGGGTACGCATCTTCCGACTCTTCTACTTATTCGGCTTCCATAATTGCTCCCCAAGCACTTCACCGACGACAGTTGGCTGGAGTGCTTGGTTTTGAATTTCAAAAAGTCAGAGCCAAAATTCGGCGGTTGGCCTCATCCTCATGCGGATATCTAATCACACTCCTTTCGGTTGTCGTGTCGACTTCCCGCCCCTTCGTACGTGTCTATTTATTGCGATTTAAAATTTTGACATCCTTTCAAGTATGCATTTTATGACGCTCATCACTGGATTGCCTTTTGAATCGTCCCTGCAACTCTCTTTTCCAATATCCTCTTCGTCTTTTGTAAGTTCTCTCCTCCCTTGCTTCGAAGACTCTTTCTGGTTTATTCCTTCCTTGGCATATTCTCATAAACTGTAGGGTATGGCGAAACATTTAAAAGACCTCCTCTCGTCAGATCGAATTGCTGGCTTTAAACGCCATTTCTCCATTCCTGATGATGTCCGTTTGTCGCTTGTGGCAGACGGCACTCTCGATATGGAGAGAGAGGACAAAACCACGATTGTCTTTCCTCTTTTGTCAATTGCAGAGGGTGGAGTCCGTTTCCCCCTTCACCCGTTTCTTAGGGCTGTGCTTCGCCATTGGGGTTTAATCCCTTCCCAACCTAATGTGAATTTCTTTAGAATCATAATAGGGGTTATAGCGCTCAACCGTCGCCTAAGAATTAACCTTGGCATTCCAGCCATCCGGCATTGTTATGCCTTGGCTAAGTCTTCTGGTCGGCACGGGCGTTTCTTCCTTAGGGCCAAGGATATCGACCATCAGCTGATTACTATGCTTTCCAGTTCTGGAAAACGAGTTGATGATGTTATGGTCGTTGTCCAGGGTAACTGGGAATTTGGCGAAGGGGAGGATCACGTCGACCCTATTCCCAGATGGAGGGGCGAGCCAGGTGGCCGATTGCCTTCTCGCTTTTATTATTTGTTCGTTTTTGTTGTAAAGCCTCTTCTTTGAAATGTTATGGCTTGGCTTGTGCAGGGAGCAATTTGAAGAAAGTTCTGTCTTCAACTGACGACGCCATTTTTTCGAATATCGAAGTCGCGCTCAAATATTTCGACCGTCGAAGTCTTTAGAAACAAGGGAGGGCGGCCCACATTCTGCTTCGTTACGAGCCGATATATACGACCTTCTTGGCGGCGAAAAATATCTCAGTTTCGGAGGGTGAAGATTCTCTTATCGCTCTTATTCTGTCAGACTTCAAAAACTTGAGGTAGGTTGGTTTTGAAGGGTCCGATTCGGAGCGGGATGTAGCTAATGTTACCGAATCAGATCAGTCCGAAACCGAGTCTGACGAGGTATTGAATTCGGCCGATCCCCCATCCACTTCAGGCCGAGGGGATCTTTCACTTGACGGCGTTTTTCACGACTTAGAGGATCTTCCCGCCGCAGACCTCGAAGATATGGCCGGGTTAAGCCTGACAAAACTTACCAGGAAGGCGAATGCGGAAAGGTTGGCTGCGCGATGAAGAGTGGAGGCCCTTCCGTCTGAAGTACCACCCGCCACCGAATCTCAATTCTCCCTGCCTGTTAGCGAATCACAGTCCTTGCGCATTATTGAGGTGGAGACGGCAGAAAAGCGGAATGCCGAATCTACTTTGATCGTGCAGGTCGGCCAAGAAGTTAAGGCAGAGAAACGCCTTGCCGAGTTTGAGGCCGGCTCAGAAGAACATGGCGACAAACGTCCTTGATTAAAGGGATCGGACGTGATTGTTCTTTTTGTCATTCAGCCGATGATAAAAAACATGCCGGTTTCTTCTGATGCTTCGGCGCTTAAAGATCCAGAAGTCGCATTCAGCTTGGCTACGTCTGTGTTGTTGCCGTCTGACAAGGAGGCTTTCCGGGTGGAAACGGATCTGAATGCGACAGGACTAGCCGCCCAATCGGCACTTTTGGTACATATTCAAACTTAGCTTCACTTAATCCAAATACTGTTGAAGTTATGGTTTTAAATTCTTGTTTTGCAGACCGTCAGATGGATAGCCGATATGGGCCGTCGCCATCGCGACGCCGTCAAACAGATTGGTCATTTACGCCAGGAAGTTGAAGGCCAGAGGAAAAGGGCCGAGGTCGAAGCGTTGAGGGCGAACAAGGAAGCCTCAAGGGCCGACGCCGAGATGGAGAGGGCTCGTAGCGTGGATCAATTGAGATCGGATGCCGAGAAGAAGGCGGACGCGAGCAAAGATGCGCTCAAATTGGCCCAGAAGGCGATCTCCAAACTAGAGGCTGAGTTGGCTGAAATGAAGGCTGCGAAGGAAGCAGCCGACTCGGAGTCTTCCAAAGTATTTGAGGCCGGGAAAAATGCTGGACTTGCCGAGTACGTGGACCAAGTCCCCAAGTTTGAAAATCGGGGATTCAAACATGGCTGGCACACAGCCCTTGTTGCTGCTAACGCTTCATTGATTATGCCAATACCATATGAGCAAGTGGATGTTGAGCCATTGGAGTCTGATTCTGATGGTTGATCCGGCCGACTGGCATAGTTTTTAGGATGTCGAATGTATTTTTATTTTTCATCTGTTGCTACAGTCATAGTTTTTTGCTAGGCATTTGTATGCGGGCTTGTAGCATTTTGTTTAGTAACGTGAGTATATAAAATTTCATGAGTTGTGCTCAACTGGCTAAGGAAAATGTTGTTGATGAATGATATTGCTTTCGGTTATGGTTAGATCGGCTGGTTAGCTTAGGTATTTGGTTGGTCAGATTAATAAATCTGCCCTTGCCTTAGCCAGGGCGTGAGCTTGGGAAGCCGAATGGGCCTAACTTGTGGACTGGCTGAGGCACAAATTGATCAGCACTTGCGCTTGAAAACATTATGTGGAATCTTCCAAGGGTCCAAGCCCATCTGGGCTCTTTGATTCCAAATTTTTAACTGTATCTTCAGATGCATTACTACAATTTGGAGTCTAATAGAAGTCAAATAAAATTTTTTTTTTAAAATTTTTCTTTCAATTTGCCCAAAAAATCTGAGCTTTTATTTGCTTCAAATGCCTTAGTTAAGTTCTTCAAGGTTGATATCCATTTTTGGATTTCATCTACATCTCTTTTAAAATTTTGAACTTTGTTTACACTTGTGATTATGATCATGTGTGCAGGATTTTCATCCTTTCTCTATGACTATAGACGGTGATAAGCTTTTGTGGTCGTGGAACAACTAATTGTTTAGGGCATGTTGCTCTTGTAACTGAACTAGTGAAGAGGTGGTGCGAGAGAAAGACAAAGTTGAAGTCGTCATAGAGTTCTAACTCATACAAAATTGAACTAATTTGATCTTGTTTTGGGATTTAACTCATATAATGAACTATGTTGAAGTGAATTTGGATAAGAGTTTTGATTTTTGTAATTTGTTTTTTGTATATACAAGGCAAGATTTGATCTGGTGTGCAAGATTTGATCTTGTTTTTTTTATATACAGAGATAGATTTGGGCTGTGGATGTCAATTTGTAGCCATGAAATTGAATGTTTTCAAAATGTTATTTCAAACCTTTAGCGACCAAATATATTTGTTGTTAAAAAGGTCACTATTTTGCTTTTTGTGACCAAATGGAGACATTTTGTGACAAAGTATTAGCGATGAAATATTTTAGTTTTGCAATATCAAACATTTTGTGACAATATAAAATTGGTCGCCAATTGTCATTTCAGTGATATTTTCAAAAATTCGTCGATAAAGACTTTTCTAGACTCACTTTTAGTGACGAATTTAATTTTGTCACAAAAACTATTTAGAGACCAAATTAATAGTTTTAGGAACCAAAATAATTGGTCGCCAAAAGTCTTACATGTAGTGTGAAATATCATTTCAAATAAAGGACATTCACTTTTATAATAAAAAATGTTTGAAAAAATATTCCATTATGAAAAATATTTAAAAAAATATTAAAAACAAAGTATTAAAGAAAAAAGTAGTTTGATCTCTAATAATATTGCATTTATAATCTTTTCAAATTTTCTATGACAGCAGAGTTTAGAGAAATTAATGCATCTTTAACAAAGCCCTTAAAATTAATAAATTTTACTATTAATCATTTTTTTTTCAATTCTACGTTGATTTGTTATTTCTCCAAATGAAGGGAAAATTAAAAATCAAGGGTATCTTTTAAAAATAATTACATACACACAAAAAATTTATGACTTTAATAATCAAAATTTATAAATTTTGCCATTAATCTGGAAAAAAAAATTCTACCCCTATACTAATTTTATTTTATTTTATTATTTTTTTTGAGAAGTGACAATAATGATTTGTTATTTCCCCAAATGAAGGAGAATTTACAAATTAGGTGTACTTTTTAAAAATAGTTACATATACAAAAAAAATTATCACTTTAATAATTACAATTTATAATTTTACCATTACTTTGGTGTTTGGGGGGGGGGGGGGGGGGGGGGGGGGGGAGGGGGAGTTCAACCCAACACTAATTTGTTATTTTCCTAAAAAATAAACTAAATTTTCGTGGAGTCATTATAATTGTAATAAACAATTTACAATTATAATTGAGAATCACTAATAGAGACTTTGAGCTTAACCTAGGGTCTTGTAACCACACCGGTCTCGACGAGTTTCTGCACATTAAACGGTTCCAATTAGTAAAATAGGACCCGTGGTATGGGCCGAATAGCACCGTCCAATTTATGCCCGAAAAGGAGATAATCAATCTCCTACACTATACCCTCTGCCGCGCTACCCTATGCTTCCGACCATTCGGCTATTCCATCTATAACTTTCCCTATATACTTATTTATATATTTTTTAATACACATTTTTTCATAAAAATCCAAAAAATTAATCCAAACATCCATATTTTTCCCTCAACTTTTTAGTTCAAAAAGACAAAAATTACACTTTTTTAGGACACCCCAACAACCCCTAAGAGTTCGCTTTGATAGATTAGTGACAAGCAACAAAAATTGCCCTTTGATTTTTCAACTCTCTCTCCTCTTTTTTTTTTTTTTTTTTTTTTGTTTGGGTAAATTATACTAATGGTTTCTATAGTTTGGAACTTACTTACATCATTTTGATCATTGACTTTTCAATTGTGACACATTTGATTCTGAATTTTAGATATATTCTAAAAAGGACAAATGAAAATATCATTACTCAATTTCAAGGATAAATTCGTCAATTTGATACAATATAAACCAATTTGACAAAAATAAAGGTTAAAAAAATATTTTTAAATTTTAAAATTATTTCTACCCACCAAAGATAAAATTATGTAAAATTGATAAATCTTTTACACATTTATTTTTTATTTTCACCAAATTAATTTTTATTATGTGTTTGGATGATGATCATGTAATGGATGATAAAATTCTACCCCTATACTATTTTATTTTATTTTATTATTTTTTTGAGAAGTGACAATAATGATTTGTTATTTCCCCAAATGAAGGAGAATTTACAAATTAGGTGTACTTTTTTAAAAATAGTTACATATACAAAAAAAATTATCACTTTAATAATTACAATTTATAAATTTTACCATTACTTTGGTGTGTTGGGGGGGGGGGGGGGGGGGGGGGGGGGAAGTTCAACCCAACACTAATTTGTTATTTTCCTAAAAAATAAACTAAATTTTCGTGGGAGTCAATTATAATTGTAATAAACAATTTACAATTATAATTGAGAATCACTAATAGAGACTTTGAGCTTAACCTAAGGGTCTTGTAACCACACCGGTCTCGACGAGTTCTGCACATTAAACGGTTCTAATTAGTAAAATAGGACCCGTGGTATGGGCCGAATAGCACCGTCCAATTTATGCCCGAAAAGGAGATAATCAATCTCCTACACTATACCCTCTGCCGCGCTGCCCTTATGCTTCCGACCATTCGGGCTATTCCATCTATAACTTTCCCTATATACTTATTTATATAATTTTTTAATACACATTTTTTCATAAAAAGTCAAAAAATTAATCCAAACATCCATATTTTTTCCCTCAACTTTTTAGTTCAAAAAGACAAAAATTACACTTTTTTAGGACACCCCAAACAACCCCTAAGAGTTCGCTTTGATAGATTAGTGACAAGCAACAAAAATTGCCCTTTGATTTTTCAACTCCTCTCTCCTCTTTTTTTTTTTTTTTTTTTTTTTGTTTGGGTAAATTATACTAATGGTTTCTATAGTTTGGAACTTACATCATTTTGATCATTGACTTTTCAATTGTGACACATTTGATTCTGAATTTTAGATATTATTCTAAATAAGGACAAATGAAAATATCATTACTCAATTTCAAGGATAAATTCGTCAATTTGATACAATATAAACCAATTTGACAAAAATAAAGGTTAAAAAAATATTTTTAAATTTTTAAAAATTATTTCTACCCACCAAAGATAAAATTATGTAAAATTGATAAATCTTTTACACATTTATTTATTTATTTTCACCAAATTAATTTTTATTATGTGTTTGGATGATGATCATGTAATGGATGATTGTTTTTATTTTCATTAAATTAGTTTTTATTATTTCAAAACTCAAATATGGCGACAACTTTGATATCATTATTAAACCAATCCATTAAATCGAAAAATCCAAAACTAAAAATATTTCATATATTAAATATATTGATTCCTAACAACCACACATTACATTATTATCATCCAAATACATAATAAAAATTAATTTGGTAAAATAAATAAATAAATGCATAAAATATTTATCAATTTTACATAATTTTATCTTTGGTGGGTAAAAATAATTTTTAAAAATTCAAAAATATTTTTTGATATTTATTTTTGTTAAATTAGTTTATATTTTATCAAATAGATGACTTTGCCTTTGAAATTGAGCAATGGTATCTTCAATTGTACTTATTTAGAACAAGATTTAAAATTTAAAGTCAAATATGTCACAATTAAAAAGTCATGAACTAAAATGATATGAGTCCCAAACTATAGGGACTGTTAATGCAATTCGCCCTTCCTGTTTTGACTACTATTGTGTTTCATCGTTTCCAAGTTTATTTCACTTTTTCTAAGTTTGTAAAATCACTCTCTTTTCTCGAGCCGCAAATGAAGGAGATTTTACAAATTAGGTGTACTTTTTTAAAAATAATTGCATACACATGAAAAAATTTATCACTTTAATAATTAAAATTTATAAATTTACCATTACTCTGAAGGAAAAAAAAAAAAAAAAGTTCAACCCAACACTGATTTGTTATTTTCCCCAAAAAATGAACTAAATTTCTGTGGGAGTCAATTATAATTGTAATAAACACTTTACAATTATAATGAGTATCACTAATAGAGACTTTGAGCTTAACCTAATGGTCTTGTAATCATACCATATTGTAGTGGAGAATATTTAGGAGTTCACTTTGATGGAGTAGTGACAAGCAACGAAAATTTTGATTTTCCAATTCCTCTTGCCTTTTATTTCCCGTTTTGACTGCTATCATATTTCATTGTTTCCAAGTTTATCCCCCCCCCCCCCCCAACAGCATTTATAAGAGAAAGGAAGGAGAGAGGAAAAAAAAAACAGAATGAGTAGTCACAAATTAATTGGGAGTTGTGAGGGTCACTAAAAATGTAGGTCTCAAGCAGTTTTCTCTGTAAAATCACTCTCTTCTCTTGCACCTCTTTCTTTACAACATGTCTCTAATATTGTCCCCTTCCCCACTCCCCTTCTCTCTATCTTTTTCTTATTTAAAGGGTTGGTTGGGAACCTACTAAAATAGCATACTTAGAGCTCGTTTGGGATGTGGGTTGGCTTTTTAACTTTTTGGCTATTTTAACTTGGGGTTACAAAGCCTTGTTTGTGATAGGCTTTTTGACTTTTTTGACTTTTGTGAGACAAAAAATGAAATGATTATGAGTTGGATATAACATTTTGGTCTATTTAGTTAAAATAGTCTATTTTGTCTTATATGGCTATTTTAGCCCAAATATTTTCACAAACAAGCTTTTATTATCTTTTTTATCCTTTTAAATCACATTATCTCTTTACTTTTATGTATATCTTTTCTTAAAAAGTCAAAAAAATTACTAAAATAATATATTCCCAAATATGTTTCACTTTTTTAAATATTAATTTAAATAATATATTTTTTTTATATTAAAATCTATTATTAATTTTTTTTGTCATATTCAAAATTTGTTTTTCTCACATTTTAATTATTATAATTTGTAGCAAAAATTCTAAGAGATTGAAATATTTTGATTTGAACATTTATTTTAGTATTTTGATAAAGTTTTTTTTTTTTTAATTAGATCTTTAGACAGCATGATCTTTTCCTATGATTTCTTGATCTCCTTCCTTATCTCGTCCAATGTTTGCCTAAGTCTCTCTCTAAAACCTCTCTCTAAAAACCTCACCCCAAGCCTCACTTTTGGCCGGTTGGTTGTCGCCATTGGCTATGGCGGTCGGCTGGCCCAGCTTTCGCAATGTGTTTGTATATGGTTTTTCTTTATAATAAACTTGAATTCCCCACAGTTTTTCCCACCCAAATGTGGTTTGTTTTGTTGCTGTGGAGCTTTATTTTTGGTGTTTCGGTGCACATTTGATGGATTTCTTTGGGGTTTTCTTATCAGATCTACCAATCTTGGAAGCTTTCATATAGAGGAGTTTTGTGATCCACAGAGGTGTTCAGAATAGGGGATAAAGCAGAGAATGAGGTAGGCGTTGGGTCGGCATAAAGGACGATCCAGATTTGGTTAGGATATTCATTCGGGCGCTCCTATGCGAGTAGGAGCTTGAGGGGTGAACTCTGTTCAGATCTATGGAGGGTTTTTGGCACTTTGTATGGGGGAAACATGGGTGTTGAAAACAATCCAGATTTGCGTAGGAACTTCATTTGGCCTCTCCTATGCGAGTGGGAGTTTGAGAGGTGGATTCTATTCAGATCTATGGAGGTCGGCCATGGGAGGCGTGTTTCGGCCATGGGTGTGAGTTTTGGCCAACGGTGCTCCGCCGTGGGAGTTCTAGCCATGGGTGTTTGAGTGTTTCGACTAGTGGGTTTTCGGTTTGGGAAGTTTCGGCCATGGGTGTGTTTATGCTTTTGGTGTTCGGCCATGAAGTGGGTGAAGTCCTTGTTAAAATTAATGCCATATTTACATTAGATACATGGATACATGCATGCATTGGATACATTGATTTCATATTCATGTATTTTTATATTCATGTATTTTATATTTATTAAGTACATTGTCTAGATTATATTCATGTACCTAATTAATTGCAAGGTTGTTTAGGTTCATGGATCTTATTCATTGAACTTATGTATAACCTTCTCTATATAAAAGGATGTAAGCCTTGGGCAAAATATATGAATCAATAAGTGAGAAAAATTCAATACAAAATATAGTTCATTCTAAAGAGAGTTTTATCAAAAGCTAACATAAGTGGTATCAGAGCTTTGGTTGGGTCAAGAGCAAGCTGGGCGTAGAGATCGGATACGGGAAAACAAGCCCCGAAGAAGAAACAAACCGACGTCCATGGCGAATCCCAACAACCAAAATGTATCCACTCCTATCTTTAATGGTGAAAATTTTGATTTTTGGTATGTGAAAATGAGAACTATTTTTGTCTATACGGAGCTTTGGGATCTTGTTGAGAATGGGTTCGAGGAACCTGAAGATGAAGAAGCTTTGACAAATCCCCAAAAGAACCAATTAAAAGAGCAAAGGAAGAAGGATTCAAAGGCTCTCTCTTTTATTCAACAAGGAGTTTCAGAAGCAATCTTTCCAAGAATTATCAATGCAACAAAAGCGAAGGAGGCATGGGATATTCTTCAGAAAGAGTATAGAGGCAACTTGAAGGTAAGAACCATCAAACTTCAATCATTGAAAAGAGATTTTGAAAATTTAAAGATGAAGGATATGGAATTGTTGAAGGATTATTTTTCTAGGGTTATGGAACTTGTAAACCAAATGAAAATTTATGGGGATAATATTACTAATCAAAGAGTTGTTGAGAAAATTTTGATAAGTTTGCCGGAGAAATACAATCCTATTGTTGCTGTCATTGAAGAAACTAAAGATCTTGCTGATTTGAGTATTGAAGAATTGATGGGTTCAATTAAAACATTTGAGCAAAGGTTGGGTAGGCAATCTGAAAAGTCAATTGAAAGTACTTTTCAATCCAAGATCAATGTTAGTACCTCTAATTCCCAAGGAAGAGGAAGAGCAAGAAATGTAAGAGGAAGAGGAAGGTCTAATTTTTAAAGAAAGGAAAATGAAGAGTCCACTCAACGAAAGTGTAGAATTTGCAACCGAAGCAGTCATGTTGATAAAGATTGTTGGTTTCGAGGAAAGCCAAAATGTTACAATTGCAACAAATTTGGGCATGTCAAGAAGGATTGCCTAGTCAAGAGCACTCAACAAGCTAATTTTTCCGAGGAGCAAGAAAATGAAGGGCACATGTTCTATGCTTGTCACAAGGCATCGGATCAAACCAAGGATGTATGGTTTCTCGACAGTGGATGTAGCAATCACATGACAGGAGATGGAAGCATTTTTGTGAAAATGGATGCTTCCTCCAATTCTCAAGTAAAAATGGGGAATGGTGCCTTAGTCCAAACAAAAGGAAAAGGTACTATTGCTATAGAAACCAAGATGGGTACAAGATTCATTTCCGATGTTCTCTTAGTTCTAGACTTGGAGCAAAGTTTGCTAAGTGTTGGACAACTTATGGAGCATGGATACCTTGTTCACTTTGAAGACGATTTTTGCAAAATTTTTGACAAAGGGGGAAAAGCCAAGTTGTAGCAAAAATCAAGATGGAGAAGAATAGAAGTTTTCCTCTCATTTTCCGGTATAGCAAAAATGCGGCTTTGAAGATGGATGTGATTGATAATTCATGGCTTTGGCATAGAAGATTTGGGCACTTGAATTTTCAAAGCTTGAAGCATCTACAACAAAACAATATGGTTTTTGGGTTGCCAACCATTCATGAAGTGCAACATATTTGTGAAGGTTGTGCACTTGGAAAGCATCACCGGGAGTCATTTTCAAAGGAGAAAGCATGGAGAGCTAAAGCACCATTGGAGCTTGTCCATACTGATGTGTGCGGACCCATGGATACACCAACTCATGGAGGTAACAAATACTTTATTATCTTTGTTGATGATTTTACTAGAATGACTTGGGTGTATTTCATGAGACAAAAGAGTGAAGTTTTCTCTATCTTCAAGAAATTTCAAAATCTTGTTGAAAGACAAAGTGGTTGTTTGATGAAAGTATTGAGAAGTGATAGAGGCGGAGAATACAACTCAAATGAGTTTATGAAATTTTGTGAAGATATTGGAATGGAAAGGCAATTGACTGTTGGGTACACTCCACAACAAAATGGTGTGGTGGAAAGAAAGAATAGAACCATAGAGGAGATGTCCAAGTCTATGCTACATGAGAAGGGGCTACCCAAAACTTTTTGGGGTGAGGCCGTGTATACAGCAGTTTACTTGATGAATAGATGTCCTACAAAAGCTCTTAAGGACAAAACTCCATTTGAAGCTTGGAGTGGAAGGAAACCATCGGTGAATCACTTGAAGGTGTTTGGTTCCATTTGTTATGCTCATGTTCCAAAAGAAGTGAGGCACAAGCTTGATGAAAATAGTAAGAAATGCATCTTTGTGGGTTATAGCTCGAAATCCAAAGGCTATAGACTGTTCAGTTTGGATCAAAAGAAGGTGATTATTTGTAGAGATGTTCTCTTTGATGAGAAGGCGTCTTTTGATTGGAAGGAAAAGAAAGTCCAAGATCAAAGCATTGCTTTCAATGAAGAATCGGAAAGTCCACAAGTTGAAGATGTTGCAACTCTTGAATCTCCACAAAGATTGTCACCAATTGCTAGTTCACAATTTTCTCCAAATTCAAGTTCAAGTTCAAGTTCTTCATCTCCAAGTTCAACTCCAAGAAATATAAGGAGTCTTAGTGATGTGTATGCAAGATGCAATTTATGCATTGTTGAACCTGAAAATTTTGAAGAGGCAATTAAAGATGAAGCATGGAAGAAAGCAATGGAAGATGAAATTCATGTGATTGAGAAGAACAAGACTTGGGAGTTAGTGGAGAAACCGAAAGAAAAAGAAATAATTGGTGTGAAGTGGATTTTCAAAACAAAGTTCAATCCGGATGGCTCTATTCAAAAGAACAAAGCAAGACTTGTGGCAAAAGGGTATTCACAACAACCTGGAATTGATTTCCAAGAAACTTTTGCTCCTGTGGCTCGACTTGATACAATTAGAGCTATCATTGCTTTGGCGGCTCAAAAGGGTTGGTTCTTGCACCAACTTGATGTAAAATCAGCATTTTTGAATGGAAAATTAGAAGAAGAGGTGTATGTTGATCAACCTCATGGCTTTGTTGTCAAAAGTAAAGAAGATAAAGTGTACAATTTGAAGAAAACATTGTATGACCTAAAGCAAGCACCTTGGGCATGATATAGTGAAATTGATGCTTACTTCAATAAAAAGGGTTTTCAAAGAAGCAAAAGTGAGCCAACTTTGTACATCAACAGGCAAGGTACAACGGTATTCTCATTGTTTCACTTTATGTTGATGATTTGGTTTTTACCGGTAGTGATGAAAAATTGATTGAAGATTTTAAAAGGGAGATGATGAAGAAATATGAAATGAGTGATTTGGGGACTATTGCATCATTTTTTAGGCATTGAAATTTACCAAAACAATGGTGGTGTTTTTATTTGCCAAAAGAAGTATGCTCAAACACTTCTTGAGAAATTTAAAATGAAGAATTGCAAAGCAGTTGTTACTCCCTTGATTGTGAATGAAAAGTTGTCAAAGGAAGATGGAAGCATCTTGTTATAGAAGTTTGGTTGGAAGTTTGTTGTACTTAACTGCTACAAGACCGGACATCATGTATGCTACAAGTTTATTGTCTCGGTTCATGCACAGTCCAAGCCAAATTCATTTTGGGGTTGCAAAAAGAGTGTTGAGATACATTCAAGGTACACTTGATTATGGAATTTTTTATGAGAAATTTCTTGATGCAAAGTTAATTGGATTTTGTGATAGTGATTGGGCCGGATGTGTTGATGATATGAGAAGCACTTCTGGGTATGCATTTTCTCTTGGATCGGGCGTAATTTCATGGTCATCCAAGAAACAACAAACTGTGGCACAATCATCTGCTGAAGCCGAATATATTTCAGCATCATTGGCAACTACACAAGCAATTTGGCTAAGAAGAATTTTAGATGATTTAGGTGAGAAGCAAGGTGAAGCTACTCCAATTATGTGTGATAATAAGTCTGCTATTGCTATGACAAAGAATCCCGTCTACCATTCTCGTACCAAACACATTGCTATCAAACATCATTTCATTAGAGAAGCTGTGGAAGATGATGAGATTCAAATCAAGTATTGCAAGACTGAAGATCAAGTTGCGGACATCTTCACCAAAGCTCTACCAAGGGACAAATTTGAATTTTTTAGAGAAATGTTGGGTGTCACACAATATGGCATTAAGGGGGAGTGTTAAAATTAATGCCATATTTACATTAGATACATTGGATACATTGAGTTCATATTCATGTATTTTTATATTCATGTATTTTATAATTATTAAGTACATTGTCTAGACTATATTCATGTATCTAATTAATTGCAAGGTTGTTTAGGTTCATGGATCTTATTCATTGAACTTATGTATAACCTTCTCTATATAAAAGGATGTAAGCCTATGGGCAAAATATATGAATCAATAAGTGAGAAAAATTCAATACAAAATATAGTTCATTCTAAAGAGAGTTTTATCAAAAGCTAACAGTCCTACGGAGGTGTTAGGCGTGGGTGAAGGCTGGTGTAGACGTCCTCGAACGTCCCGGGAGGGAATCCCGTTTTGTTCATTGGGCTCACTACAGTTCAGGACTCAATGTCATGGTCCTGTATCTAATCTTGCAGAGTGCAATGCAAGACCGATGAATCATCAAAGAGTCCAAATCCGACAAATCGTTTTTGAAAACAGCTTTTTTGAAAGAAGTGCCAATCATGGACTGCTTTGCCAGATATAGAGTCGCCACCTAAATATTTATTTTGGGGAAATTTAGGAAACCCTGACTCGTTGCCTAAGGCCATGTATCCGTCATCACCAAAGTTGCCTCGGCTCGGGAACTTGGGTATGATTGGGGAAGCTCACTTCGTGAGCACACCCGCTCGCCCGATCAAAGATCGGCCTCTACTAACCATGATATTGAGTTTTGAAAACATTATTTGCTCTTATTCCGGTTATTAGCCTAGATTTACTACGTGATGCGCACAGCATACAAATATAGACCGGATCGCCTGAATTGGAACAAAACATCTCATGTTTGTTTTTGAAAGCGGTTTGCTACTCGTAAGTAGGCTAAAATGTGGATTTGCCACCCTCAGGTGGGCTTAAAAAACATGATTTTGCCACTTTCAAGTAGGCTTAAAACTCTCAATTGGTGAATTGTTCCAATTCAAATAACCCAACCTTCACCCACAGGCATTCAGGCAGTTATATCACATAAGCAAATAGCCTCATGGTAAGCATGCTATCATGGCAGTCACTCACACGCATGCAAGGATGCTAAAGCGAAAACACTTACCGAGTACTCCAAGCCAAAACAGAAACTAGTTAGTAATCAATGCATGATCCTAGTTCATGTTAAGATGGCTAATGCAACACATGCAAAATGCAACTAAGATAGGCTCAGCTATTCTAAACATGGCATATGAAATGCAACAGATAACATGTATTCAACTTGGAATTGAAATACAATGCAAATAGTAAGATGCGCCGAGCCCGGTGCATGCAAGACGGAATGAATGCAAACATGCGAGCATAAGTATGCTAATTGAAACGTGCCCTAAACTAACCATCATAAGCTGGTAAATAAAAGGGAGAAAGACGTGGGGTTGGAAGACATACATCACACGCACGCACACTTATTACAAGATTGCCCTCCTCGGAGGGTCCGAATAAATAATACAGTCTGAATAAATAATTACAGTCCGAATAAATAATTAAATATTACAAAACCCTAATTAATTAACAAATTAACTAGGAAAGCAAATAAATTAGCGTGCAAGCTATAAAATGGACTGCCTCAGCTCTTGTTCCGAATGATGAAAGATGCATGCGTGCTCGGGTCGCTTTGTCGGAAAATTTCTCGCGATGCCCCGATTTGTCTTTGTTTGCAATTAATTCCGGAATGTTGTGCAAAGCTCTAGAAGGCTGCTGATTTCTGGTTTGCTGCAACAGAGAGCAAGAAAGGGGCATGGCAAAGTATTTTCACATATGTATGCACACCTCGATCCTCGTGCCACCAATCACGGATCTCGATGCATGATGGCCGAGGAGTCGAATTGCATGACTCGATGTGAAATGAATGCACATGACAACACAACAAGGCCTAGACTTCATCATGGGTAATCCGGAGTGTCGGCGATCGGGAATTAAGGTACGTTCCGTCACTTCGGATACGAAACGTCCCTCGTTTCCCGTGTTTGGGCTAACTCCTATCCTAAACACAATGCAATGAGATGGCATACACAATGCGACTAACATGCAACCTAGCATATGCAATGCTATGGACTAAAATGGCATACACAATGCACGTGACACAACATGGCATGCACAATGCACTAACATGCAACCTTGCATATGCAATCTATGGACTAAAATGGCATACACAATGCAAGATGGACTTACACCGATATGAGTGGACCTCAGCCACACTCACATCAGTGGCCATATAATGGAAATGAGACAACCGAAATACATGCAAACATGCACGGATGCAAAGGACCGATCCTAAGGCACAACATGCAACTCTAACTAAGCATGGCGAAGGATGAAGTATGGCATGCAAACATACATTTTCCGGCTCTGAAACATGATGTACAATGGTCCCGAATCATGAAAATATGTTACCCAATGCATGCTAGATGGCCCGAATACCGAAACTAGTGAAGTGCGTTACACTAGAGGTACACAAAGCAATGCACGAATGGCAAAACCAACCCCAAATAGACCCTAGGCAGGTCTAAAACACTGGGAAAATAGCCCAAAATGATGGTTCAAAATGCATGGAAATGAAGCTCATTCAATGGTCGGAAAACAAAGCATTCATGCTGTAACATGCCCGGGAGGGTACCCGCGCGCGTTAAACAGTTCGGACTCCCGAGATCTCTTTGATCTCAAGTTTCACGAGTGCAATGTGCAACATAGATGAGAGTCCAGATTTGGCAACTTTTATTGAAAATCCATTTTATTGCAATTTTGTCAAAAATGGAATGCGTCATCAGATCTCAGAGTCGCCACCTAATATTTTGGGAAATTAGGAAACCCATGACTCAGTGCCAAGGCCACTGTTCGTCGTAACCAAGGATGCTTGGTTCGGAACCTTAGGTATGAGAGGGGAAGGTCAATAATGAGCACCCCCGTTCACCCGATCAAAAGATCGGCCTCTACTAAACCATGATATGACTTTTATTTTCTTTATATGTTCATGTTCTGATTAGTTAATAAATCCTAAAATTTACTATGTGAAGCATACAAGTATAGACTATGCCATTCATTTTGGAACAATTTGATATCATGCATTTTGAAAGAGTTTTGACGATGTACAACCCAAATAAATTGAGTTTACAAGCATGAAAAATCAACATCATTCCAAATTAAGCGACACAACCTCCATCCACTGGCATTCATAGAGTTATATCACATAAGCAAATAGCCTCATGGTAGAATGCTAGACATAGTAAGAAAAACACACACAAACGGGATGCTAAAGCATAAAAACTCACAGATTGACCGACGTCCCTCGAACAGCTACAAAACAAAGTTAGTAAAATATGCATGATCTTATATACAGAATCCTAATGCAATTCACTCATGAGATGCAACTAAAGATTCGGCTTCTAAGATATGACATGTGAATCATCTCAAGAACATGAGGTAGCGCACATAATCACATAGGAATTGATTAAATCCACAAATGCAAACTTAGCCGAATCAAGATGCATGAAACATGGATGCAAAGCATGAATATGATGAAAAATAAATATGATATTTATGTACAAATAAGGAAAGCAAGTAAAAGAATGGGATAGAAAGAAGAAGGGTGGGGGATTATTACAACACTTTAATATTACAAATCCAAATTAGAGAGGGGTGAGGAGAATATTACATCAAAATAAAAACCTCGCAAAACACTCAAAATAAAAATAAATAAAATAAAAGCTTCATGTTCTTTGGAATCGTCGGCGGAAATTAGTCAACATTGGGAGATTACGCCATCTTGTTCGGAAGAAGCTAACCGACCGGCCAAATAGGTCGGCCGGCCAACTAGGCCAAGCAAAACCTGTCTTGTTGCGAAACCAAGAAAAGGCACAAACAAAAAATATGTAGGTGGCTCAACTAACCACTACCAGTTAGATAAAAAAACAAGAAAACAAATATAAAATAAAATAAAAAGTGCAAACTTACAACATAAACCTAAAACAATAAAACAAATATAAGATAGAACATGCAAGATTACAACAAAACTAATATGAGACTAATACAAAAAATAAAAATAAATATGAGGTAGAACATGCAAGATTACAACAAAACTAATATGAAATTAAAACATGCGAATAAAAATAAATAAATAAATAAATAATTATAAGCTAAACAAACCACTAGGATTATAACAACACACTATGAAATATAAAGTAAGAAAATAAATATGAGATAAACAAACCACTTGGATTATAACAAAACACTATGAAATAAGAAGCAAGAAAATAAATATGAGATATAAAATATAAGAAAATGAAAGACTAAAAATTCACCTTCCAAAGAAAGATTGAACTTCTTGATTCCCAAACTTCCTCTTGATCACCCTCAAGTGTAGGAAGTGTGTTCTCAAATTCTCAATTCGAAATTATGGAGTTTATGGTATGGAAAGTGGCTAACTCTCTAGTTTTTCTCACTTTCAATCACTAAGCACTCTTCCTTATGATCAAGGCAATTGATCTTTGGCTATATCAGAATTTTTAGAGTGGTTTTGGTGTATGGAAATGAGGAATTTCAGTAGCTATGGAAGGTATGGGGTGTATATGGAAGATAGGAGTGTGTTTAGCTCAAAAACTCAATTTTTCTCTCTTCCTCTTTTCTCTAGCTCAAATGTTCTCTCCTTAATCTATTCTCTTTTCCTTTCAACAATCAGATGTATACTTATAGGCTAAGCAAGTGGAGAAATGGTGGAGGATATGGTGGAAGACAAGATAGAGCATAAATGAAGGTAATGGAGCTAATGGAACACTAATGGAGCTAATGGGAGCAAAAATGGAGCATTATCTTCAATGGAGCAAACACTAGGTAATGGGGGATGAGTATACATGCATTGGAACATATTTGGGTCAGAAAAATGGATCAATGGGTTGTCCCAACCGAACCAAAACCAAGAAAAATGGGCTATTGTTGTTTTGGGTCGAATCAACGAAATCTGCTTTTAAGCCCAACTTCAAATGGGCATATCTCCCCCATATGGACTTGGTTTTAGGCGGTTCTTGGGTCCAAATTGAAGCCCCAGAAGTCTACTTTCCAATGGTGGTGGCCTCACATTTAAATTCCAAGTGTACAAAGAGATATGCCTAATTTAGTAAAGGCTGTCTCGGGTTGGGTCAACAAAATCTGCTTTGAAGCCCAACTTCAAATAGGCATATCTCCCTTATTTGGACTTGGTCTAAGGTGGTTCTTGGGTCTAAATTGAAGCCCCAGAAGTCTACTTTCCAATGGTGGTGGCCTCACATTTAAATTCCAAGTGTACAAAGAGAAATGCCTAATTTAGTGAAGGCTGCTCATTTCCTTCTTAATGATTTGATACTCATTCTTTTTCTAAACCAGTTTTCTTTCATCCCCTCCTATTTCCTTTAACTCCAAACCTATAAAGAAGATGTTTTTAAATATTTTCAAAAAAGTTCACCTCCCTTCCATTTATTTCCACTTTGTCCTTACTCGGTTTACTAAAAAGTGCAACATTTTAATCGAAATAGGAGCCTCGGGACATTGTAGAAACATTTAAAAACATATTTTGAAAAGAGGGTTTTAAGGTCTAAAATAGTTTGGCCAAAAAAAATGGGTGAAGGTTGGGATTAAAACTTAAATTCCATCTTTCTTACTGAGAATTTTGTGAGAAACACATTCTAATTGTCATCATCGGGTAATCAAAAGAAAGCGCCCAAGTCTTAGGGCAGGTCAAAATGGGGTGTCTACACATGCACAACTCTCAAGCACACTTAAAGAGGAGAAAATATGAGGATATGGCATTCACATAGGCTCTGAAATATGATGCAAAATGACCCCAAAGCATGAAAACACCTCAGTATATGCATGCAATAGACCTCAAATCTCAAAGCTAGGCAAGTGTATTGAACTACAAGCATGCAAAACAAGCATCATTCGACCATGAGACCCAAAAATAGAGCTAGGGCATTCCAAAATATGCACAAAATCAGTTTAAGGCAAGGCCAAAAAGTGCTAAAATCAAGGGTCAACAAAGCATGCAAAATAAGCTAGTGAACCATGATTTGCACTACAACTATATGAAGCACATGAGAGATCACCAAACCAACCAAAAACAGAAGTATGCCATGCCAAATAATGCCCAAAAACCCACTGAAACTCAGTCAATGCATGCAAGAATGATGTGTTCCTTTAAAAGGCCAATGAGAGGGTTGTTCTACACATATATGATGGACACACAAAATGGCAAAAATACCTCTGGAAAGAGGTTATGAGGGCCCTAAAACTCACTGAAAAGGGCCTGAAATGAGTCTAGGAAGCATGCAAGTAAAGGCCCCTTTGGAAGGCCTCGAAGAGGATTACTCTACACATGCATAATAAACATTCAACATGGCAAAAAGGGCTCTGGACAGAGCCTATTCAGGTCACAAAACTCACAAAAAGTGGCCTGAAACATGGCTTTGAAACATGCAAATAGGGGCTCCTTTGTAAGGCCAACAAAGCTAGTAAAGAGAATAAGGGGTGAGAGGGTCACCCCTCTCTGATTTCAGTGGCTAAAAGGCCAAACCAAGGCCAACACAAATGCTCTAATGCATAGCTCAAAACATGAGGAAATGAAGCATGCAAGAGGGTAGATGACCCCCAACAGAAAAATGGTCTTAAACAAACATGTTTAGAAGATCAAAACAAGACTTTTTTTAGTTTATGACAAAGCCTAAATATGCTTGCAAATAGGGATAATCTATGAAGAAAAACAATGCTACAAAGAGGGAAATAAAGACTTACCCTTGTAGCCAATAACTCCAGCAACTTCTGGACCAAAACAGCAACTCCTTAGTCTTTGAAAATAAGCTCCAAGGTGCTTAGATGGATGATGGAGAGGTTAGGTTGTGAGGTGGTGTGCAAAGGAGGGCAAGAACTTCACTCTTTGAAGCTTAAAGGGAGAGACAAAGAGAGATATATGGTGTATGCTCTAGACTAATTGTTCAACCCTAGCAATGGAAGAGGAGGCCTCCCTTTATAGAGAAGAGAGGCCAAAGCTTCTCAAAGAAGCTTAAAACCAAGCTTAAACATCCTCCATACACGTGTATGGAGGATGCATTTTGAGGCTTCCAGCTGGCATAGCTGGCTTCAGTTCAATGAGACAAAAAAGCAGAAGGCTGGCCGACCAGTTAAGGTGGTCGGCCGACCACTCCCCCTGGTCGGCCGACCAGGTTCAAAAGGGCCAAGCAAAAAAGGTGGTCGGCCATCCCAGATTGGTGGTCTCCCAGGTGAATGCAGCTCAGTGGTGGTATGGGAGACCCGAAATTGTGGCTCAAAAGTGAGGGAGACCAAGGGGTCAAAAGGGTCAAGCAGAAAAGGTGGTTGGCCTACCAAGATTGGTGGTCTCCCAAGTGAATGCAACTCAGTGGTGGTATGGGAGACCTGAAATTGTGGCTCAAAAGTGAGGGAGACCACCTACCTGCCAAGAAAAACCGGCCGACCGGGGAAAGGTGGTCTCCAAGAAGAAAAGGTGGTCTCCCACCATACTACCACCTTCCTAACAATGAAACCAGGGTCCATACCAAAAATGAACCCACATCGATGTAAAATGAGGGTTCGGGGGCCAAAACGCGCAGCCGGGGGCCCCGAAAACTAACTGTTAAGCATCGAAAGTGGCGCGCGACCACCAAGGTGGTCTCCCGGGCCACAGTGTCCCTCTAGAGAGAGGAAATAAGGTGTGTGCCAAAAACCGGAGCGAACGGAGAAAGTTAAGCGGTCCCGAACTGAGGCGCACGGCCGACGGCTCCGAAAACCGAAAACTAGTCTCCAAACGGGAACAGTGGTCTACGACCACGAAAAGTAGCCTACGGCCACTGAGAGATGGTCTACGAGACCTCTCCCTCCCTTCGGGAAGAGAAAACAGAACCTGGTTCGCAAACCAAGGCAAAGCACAACAGAGTCCCGAAGTCCGGAGGTAAGGCTCTCAGCCGAGACTCCGTAACCTCAGAACGAGCACAAAATGCGCAATCACCGAGCGCTCAATCGATGACGTCTGAGTCTTAAGGTCGGTCAAAAATAGGGTGTCTACAATTGCCCCTCTTTGATAGAACTCGGAAGTCATACGTGACGGGAGTGAATGTCAAAGCCCAGAGACGACCCATTTTTGACAAGGCCAAAGACTTAGACAAACAGGCAAGATAAACGAAGAGATGTGCCCACAGGCGCGCCCGCAGGCAGGGGGCAAAATGCAAAACGATATGCACAAAGCCGAATGTAATTCATGACCATGCAAAGCAGCAAGCTGTAATGAAGCAAATATTCACAATAGATGCAACAGTTCTAAGCGAGAATGCAAGGCGAAACTACATTTCATGCAGTAAGGATCATGTAAATAAAGCTGTAACGAAGCAAATATTCACAATAAATGCGACAGTTTTAAGCAAGAAGGCAAATCAAACTACATTTCATGCAGTTATGATGTAAGAAGATTATGCAATCTTAGCGAGCATGTGCGATAGATACACAAAAGTGAAGAGAGTGTGATGGATACACTATATGAATAAAGTGTGATTGATACACCAAGTGAAGCAAAGTGTGATAGATACATAAAGCGAAACGAGTGTGATGGATACACTAAGCAAATACGTGATAGATACACTAAGCAAACGTGTGTGATGCATACACAAAGTGAACGCGTGATAGATACACAAAGTGAGCATAGTGTGATAGATACACAAAGTGAGCATAGTGTGATAGATACACAAAGCGAAGCGAGTGTGATGGATACACTATATGAAGCAAAGTGTGATAGACACTAAAAGTGAACACAAGGTGTGATAGATGCACTATGTGAAGCAAAGTATGATGGATACACAAAAAGTGAACACAAAGTGTGATAGATGCACTAAGTGAACAGAGTGTGATTGATACACTAAAAGCGAACACAAAGTGTGATAGATGCACTAAGTGAACAGAGTGTGATTGATACACTAAAAGTGAACACAAAGTGTGATAGATGCACTAAGTGAACAGAGTGTGATTGATACACTAAAAGCAAACACAAAGTGTGATAGATGCACTAAGTGAACAGAGTGTGATTGATACACTAAAAGCGAACACAAAGTGTGATAGATGCACTAAGTGAACAGAGTGTGATTGATACACTAAAAGCGAACACAAAGTGTGATAGATGCACTAAGTGAACAGAGTGTGATTGATACACTAAAAGCGAACACAAAGTGTGATAGATGCACTAAGTGAACAGAGTGTGATTGATACACTAAAAGTGAACACAAAGTGTGATAGATGCACTAAGTGAACAGAGTGTGATTGATACACTAAAAGCGAACACAAAGTGTGATAGATGTACCAAGTGAACAAGTGTGATGGATACACAAAAGAGAATGAAGTGTGATGGATACACTAAAGTAAATAAAGTGAATATGTGCATGATAGATACACGAAATGAGGATGTGTGTGATAGATACATAAAATGAGAATATGTGTGATAGATACAGAAAATGAAAGAAGTGTGATTGATACACTAAGTGAAGAGAGTGTGATTGATACACTAAGCGAATGAAGTGTGATTGATACACTAAATAAATGATCTCAAACGGAACTTCTTTGAATGAACCGTACATACAATATCGTGCATGAATGAGAAAGAAACTTGATAGGTACAATACAATACAATGCATGATGTTTAAGGAACGCAATAAACAAGCATAGCGGCGCTTTAGAAAGCACCTCATGGGGTGAGTGGCGATGAACTGCTCTACTCTGATGGGGATCTCCCCTCGTGCTCTTCGAACACTTACCTTCAACTCGCAGTACAAAGGCTCTGAAATGCTGACAAGGGTTCTTCACGTAGAACACTTTGGATGCTGCCTTTCTTCCTGATCATATTCACAACTTTCCCTATTCTCCGACGGGGTGACAGACTAGGTTGGTTCAGTATCCAGAATTGAGGTGCATACACGCTATCTCAACCTATGGGGCTTCCATACAGATTTCAAGCCGAGGACATGCCTCTGGGTATTTAAACCAGACTTTAGTCTCGGAAATCCCGAACCTTTGCGTTCTAGGCAACAGCCATTCGAACTCTAGTTTCCACCGTCGCAGTTGGTCTCCTAGGAACTCATTGCGAACACAGCCAAGATGCCTCTGGCAGGGAATGGTACTCAGGGAGAGCACTTTTGATCGCCATTCTGGCTTGAAGCAGACTTGATCTTGAGCTTGAGGTAGAGGCACACTCATACTTCGGAGCATTGGCAAGACCTGAAGAGGTACACACGGAATGCAATCTCGGAACTTACTGAAGTTGAAACAAACTCAGATACCCGACATTTTCCCTCTTTTCTTTTGCTTTGCAGTCTGGAACCTATATAGCTTCAAATAGGTCCTGGTTTTACTGTTCTCATGTGACCTGGGTTGAACCCTGTAGTTTTATGAAAGAACAGATCCTGTTTTGCACAAATGTAGAGAATGGCACAGCACTCGGAGCGCAAAACGATTTTATTTTTGAAATTGAGAGATGAGTTCTTGATTGGGGTATTGAGCCTACGACTGAACACAGCGCACTACGACTCAACAACAGAAAACAAAAGGTAAACAACCTAAACACATCGAGTAACACTCGAAACAACTCGAAACAAGAATCGAGATAAAACAAAAAGACACGACACTCAGACGTGCACAGGGAGCCTGTTTCTCTGGGTATTATTTCCCACCCTTTCTCATTTGTGATTCTCACATCACTTGGCCCTCAAGCTCTGTTTTTCTGAAAAAGCCCTTTTCCTCACTTTTTCCCTCAGCGCATATCTCTCTATTCTTCAATCTCTCATTTTTTATCTCCCCCTGGGTGGTTGATGGATAAACAAGAAGTTGCGGGCTCTTGCCCCTAGCATTCTGCTAGATTCTCTTTCTTCTGCTCACAACAGTGAACTTCCCCCATAGAGGGGTTGTGATGCGGCTGGATGTGCAGCAGATCTGCAATTGACATTGGTTGACGATGCTTTACTGGGGAGTTTGGACGTGATTAGATCTGTCCAGATGAGGGAATGGAATATCCTGCCCCATTCCAGTTCGTGCTTCGCACTTGGCTTGATACCTCGTTGCTTGGAGGATGTGAGAGCTTTCAGCCCTTTTCTGTTAGCTTCCGCTGTGCCCTTCTTGGCGAATAGGGTGCCCTTTTCGGCAATTATGGTGCCTTTTCTGGCAAATGCATTGACAACGGGGGAAAGACAAGAAGCCTGACTCAACTGTGCCCCTAGTTCATTATTTTGACCATTTTTTGTTTTTGGCTTCTGCTTAAAACAATTTTAACCAAAATGAGAGTTAGATTAACGCGTTTGTTCGATTTTCTGATTTGAAATCATGCGAGTTAGATTATGAGCACTGAAAATTTTCCTTTTTTGGGTCCAAGAAATGGTCCAGTTTTGGAAAAGTGGAATAATTTTCGAGAGAATTAGTCAACCTCATTAAAAATTCTCAAAAACTATTTTTGCAAATGGCCACTGCTCGACCGACGCAGAATTTACTCTTGAGATGCACAACCTCAGATCCAAAACAAATGGAAAATTGCCCCTTGTCTGAACGGCACTGCATGGCAACGGAAAGTTGCCCCTAGTCTGAATAGCACCGCAGCACATTGTATGGCAACGGAAAGTTGCCCCTTGTTTGAATGGCACCACAGCGCATTGTAATCAGTCTTCAGAGTGACGATCACAACCGAACTCTCGGATACAGAGAAGACAAAGATGACCAAAACCATCACATGGACACAATCGAATTTGAAGTGTTTTACGGCTGGACTTCAGAATGAAGTTGCCTACGTATCCCAAAGATGGGAATCAAGCCTTACGTAGTTCGAGGTTAAGGTACACTCGGGTATTAACCTCTCCTTTTGCGCTCTAACTTTTGCCAAGGCCGCCCTTTCTGGGTTTTCAACCTTGCGAGCTTTGTTCTTCTTTTCTTTTCATTTCTTTTTTCATCTTTTCTTATTTCATTTCTTTTTCTTCATTTCTTTTTTTTTTTCATTCTTTGCATTTTTCATTTTTTTTCTTTTTCTTCTTTTTCTTGCTCTAACTTTTGCCTGGGTCGCCCTTCCAGGTTTTCGGCCCAGCGAGCCTCTCAAGGGTAAAAGTGTAGCTTTGTCCATGTCAAATGGTTTTGAGATTTTGAAGTCATCTGAATCCAGGAGAATGGCTGCTGTTCGCTGACGATGCAGGAGTCCATCCAATGGGGGACTGAACTTGCCCCTAGTGTTGTGGATAGGAACTCAGTTGTCCTTCAGCGATACCTTCTTCTTTCTCCCCTTCTGGAATTTGGCATTCTTGCCAGTCTTTATCTTTGACTCTTCGAGCACATCTGACATTTTTGCCCCTAGTTCGAGGGCTGCTTTTGATCTAGATTCGCAAGCTTCCTTTGATCACATCTGATATTCTCGCCTCTAGTTCATGGGCTACTTCTGATCCGGCCACACGGGCCTCACATTGTGGTTGACCATTGAACATTCTGAATCTAAGTTCAAGGTTCGAAAGCAGAGGGGTCAAGTCTCGAGGCTGAGAGCGATCCTAGGCTGCACAATCTCAAGAGCGATTCCACACAGGTCTTCGCAGGACCGCGCAAAACATTTTTTGAAATTTTTTAAGAAAGCGACAAATCGCTCGCGCTGAAGACAGTGTAGAACCAATCTGAATCAAGCCAGGATCCTTCCCAGTACTCACACTAACAAGCATGATCTCATTCGTTAAGGGCTCAGCATGCCTCTCTTTCTCTCAATTGATCAAATTTTTGCAAATCCCGAGGAATTCCTTCCTCTTTGTTTTCACCGCAGTGTTCAAAAAGAGTTTTTGAAAAACTTAGGTCGATGTAATGAATTCAAGGCACAAAAGAGCAGGTGAAATGCACTGCCGTTTCATTCAAGTTTGCTGGCACAACAGGCTCAAAGCAGAAACAAGCACAAAAGCATGAAAACCACAGCTGTTTCAATTAGATCTACTGGTGTAACTGGCTCCCCGGCAGAAACAGACTCAAAAGAAAGCGAAAAGACAAACACAAAACAAAATAGTGATATCCGAGGTAACGCCCCCGGGATCACCCGACTCTAACAAAACAGGACTGACTCGATACAACAAGACAGACCCAACTGACTCAGTATGAAAAGACTGACTCTATATAACGGGACAGACTCTAAACGACATAACAAAAACTGACTCAATACCCGAATCAGAAAGCACAAAAACCAGCATTCACAAATGCTCAAAACAGTGCGTGCCATACGCCATATCTGGAGTAAACTGAGTGCCGCCCGCAGGTGGTTCATCCCTCGATCACATAGTCACCTTATCCCCCGTAAGTTCACTGATCAAGTGCCGATAGACTTTGCAAGACTGGTGCGGCGATGACCCTGTTGTCAAACAGATCCTGTACATCATGGCGCAGACGAAAGCAACTATCAGTGTCATGACCGGTTTGTTGATGGTAGGCACAGTACTTAGTCTGGTCATGCTTTGGAGGGAGAGGATCGGGTAGAGGCCGTTGTTCCAACAGTTTCAGATATCCCTTCCGGAGTAAGGCCTCTAGAGCCTTTGACAAAGGCATATAAAGTGGGGTAAAAACCCTCTTGACTCGAGGTGGATATTTGGTTTTTTGCGAGCTACTTCCGGACGCACCGGTGAATGGGGTAGCTGTTTTTGATGTGGTGGTGGTGACCATGCCCACTTCAGAAGATCTTGCAGCTGCATCACCACTGGTGGTCGCATTCGAACTGCGGAAAAATGCCCTCCTGGGCTGCTCCTTCTCCTGGTCAATGAGGCCCTGCCTCATAGCGTCCTCGATTTGCACCCCCATCTCGTGTAAATCTGAAAAGGTGGGGAAGGGGAGAACAATCATTTTCTGCATAAGCTTGGGCTGGAGATTGCGCACAATCATCCGAATCTGATCTTTATCCGTCGGCCTTATGGTCATCATTGAGGCCTTGGCCCTCCAGCGGGTTACGAATTTAGAGAAACTTTCCTTAGGCTCCTGCCTTGTTGTCTCGAGATCACGGGTCGTAATCTCGATTTGCGTATTATAGGAGTACTGAGCGACAAAAGCCTCGGCCATCTCATCCCAATTCCTCTTGACATCGTCCTCCAGTTTTGCGTACCAGATGGCCGCCACACCCAACAGGGTCCGGCCAAACAATGAAAGCTTCTGTAGTCTGGTGAGGCCCATCGGCCTTAGTATGTCTGAAAACAAACGGAGATGCACCATGGGATCCTCGGACCCATCAAAACGGTTGATTTGTGGCATCTTGAACCGATCTGGCAGCGTCACAGTCGCGTCGGTATACCCGTCCTCGATGTCTGGGATGGACTTTACCCCTTAGGATTTCTTGAACAACTCTTCAAGCTTGCTCAACTTCAACGCTGTAGGGTCCACCTCGAACTCAAAGGGAGAGTCCGGTTGATTGATAGGAGTGGGTGCCTTGGATAGTTGAGGTAGAATCGGGGGCGGAGCCGGCCCTGTTGGGATGTCTGTATCCTCCTGGACATTCTGGACATTCGCCGTCTCCCCTGGTATTGGAACTCTTGGTGGGGGAGGAGCTTGATGTGAGGCTGATGCTCCAGCTTGCTGCTGGAGTCTGGTGATTAGCTCTGCTTGCTGGGCCATGACCTCGGCCTGCTGTTTGGCAAATTTTGCTTGGCGGACAGCGTCCTGCTACATGATTTTCATACTTTCTTGGAGTTGGTGCACCATCTCCTCCATCCTTGCCATACTGCCCTGATCTATCTGGACTACCGGTATGTCTATCTCTGGAGTAAAAGCAGATATCTCAACCCAACTGCACACAGGTGAGATGGATAATGACTTCTGATCCGAAGACTGTTGAACTGATGATCTGTGCCTGACTGGCCTTTTTACCCTGCCTCTGGCGAAGGAACACTGATTTGCCCTTGAACGGAATCTCTGACTTGATAAAGTCTATTGACACGAGTCTAATGAACCTGGGGGATATCGGAGCCTTTTGAAGCTATGGTTCCAAGACTACCTTGCAAAAGAGAAAACAGACAGCACCTCAACCTAATTTCACCAAAACCAAAATGAGCAAAGTTGAATGACTGTGCCCCTCCCTACAGAATTCTGCCACAAGTTCTACCTGTAAATTGATACCCTCAGGTAAAACTGATTCCCAAAACACTGATGCTGATGCCTGCAGGCCTGATGCCTAGACTTGCAAACTGATACATGCATTCCTGTAGAGGCACACTCTAAAAGCACATAGCAAGCAAGTGAGAGCAAAAACACCCCTATGGAGGGGTAAGGTTTCCCTGTCCTATTTTGTCAGGAGCTAGGGTTTCACTACGTACGCAGCGGTTTCAAACAACCTATAATCGGGTAAGCAACCTGTCCTAGCTTGGAATGGTCACTATGGATTTCAAATATGCACTAGGTCGAATGGTCAAAAAGGGTGCCCCGGTAAAAATCGGGGTTTGTGTTCCCGTCGTGGCAGAGCCCGCAACCGGTCAGCTTTATGGCACGCTTCTCGAAGCGAGCCTCCGGCAAACCATTCAGGAATAGCATACGGCAAACATGGTGTCCTAGGCGCACCAATGCAAATACAATGCAAAGAAACACATAAGTGTAGTCAAAACCAGATATCATGAGTTCGAGTCAAGTTCTCTAACTCCCCAGCAGAGTCGCCAGAAACTGTAGACGTCCCCGAACGTCCCGGGAGGGAATCCCGTTTTGTTCATTGGGCTCACTACAGTTCAGGACTCAATGTCACGGTCCTGTATCTAATCTCGCAGAGTGCAATGCAAGACCGATGAATCATCAAAGAGTCCAAATTCGACAAATCGTTTTTGAAAACAGATTTTTTGAAAGAAGTGCCAAACATGGACTGCTTTGCTAGATACAGAGTCGCCACCTAAATATTTATTTTGGGAGAATTTAGGAAACCCTGACTCGTTGCCTAAGGCCACGTGTTCGTCATCACCAAAGTTGCCTCGGCTCGGGAACTTGGGTACGATTGGGGAAGGTCACTTCGTGAGCACCCCCGCTCGCCCAATCAAAGATCGGCCTCTACTAACCATGATATCGAGTTTTGAAAACATTATGTGCTATTCTACTGAGAAGAATCTATTATTGAGAAGAATCTCCATTTTAAGAGCAAAGTACCAAAGATTTGCTATTCTACTGAGAAAACAGCTTGGAAGCACCTTTTATAGACTTTGAGAAGGAGTAGTGCATAACAGCTGGATCCCACTGGCCGACATCACTTTTAGAGCTGGCTGGCTCTCATTGGAGCCCGGCCATGCCTATTTGGGGCCGGCTGACTCTTAATGACTGCCCAGATTAGAGCAGTTACAGAGAAGGCATGTTCTCATCTTGGTGCGCCGAAGGCTATGTTTTGTGTTTTGTCTTGTTTGTATCAAGTGTTGTTTAGTGTTTTTAGGTTGTTTTCATTTCTTTTCTCATGTTTTCGAGTTGTATTTTGCATTTTGTCCAGTTGTAAGTTATTATCCGATTCAAGAATAATTCAAAAGCAAGCATTCACAATTCTAAAGCCTTATACTAGATTATCATGCCACGGTGGTGCCGTTCAGTCAACACATGCTATGCAATGCAAGAGAAAATCATCCAAAGTAGTCTTTTCATAAACAGGAGGGTCCAACCTCGATCGTTGCTTTTACAAAAACAAAACAAAAGAAAAGTCTTCAAAAATAAACAAAAGAAAACAAGGGTCTATTTGAAGCTAGTTCTTAACTACAAAGCAAAATAAAAATACAAAAAAATCAACCCATCCTCGCCCTTTTCCTCCTCGGCTGCGGAGGAGGTGCGTCGTTATCATCACTGGAGCTACTGGACTGCATGTCGACCTTCTCTCCCTCGTCCTCGGGGGTCGTATACCCATCAAAAGACTCCTCAGAAGGTGAGCGTTGCCTCACTCGGCCTCTCCTTCGATTAGACCATCCACAACCTCTCGTTGGGCCTCGTCTCCCTCTCTCCTAGCGGGAGGAGGTCTTGCAGGTGTAGCTAGCGTCGACTCAAGCTGAAAGAGCATTGATATCAGTATAGACCAACATGAGTGTGAACAGTAAAAAATAGTGAACTATTAACAGAGTATACCTCAATCCCGTGAGTAGCCAGAGCAGTCTGTCTCCTCCTCAGCATGAGGAGTAGCCGGTCGATTGTCCGGAGGAGGTCATCAACATACGCCGCGGGTACCTATAGAAGGAAGAGAATTTGAGAACAGTGAACAGAAATAACAGGGTACAGTGAACAGAAATAACAGGGTACTGTAGACACCCATTTTTGACCGTCCTCAAGACTTGGATGTTATTATAGGTACATCCAGGGACAAGTTTCATTGCTCGTCGAGCGCTCGAACTCTGTGATGGAACGCCACCGGTTTGAGCTTTCCAAACCCTACATCAATTCTATCTCATTTTTGGACCATGTTTTGGTCCTTCCAGCATGTTTTTCTTGATGCACTGCCAGCCATGTTGAGGCACTGCCGGCCATGGACTTTGGCCTGCCGGCCATTGATGAGCCATGCCGGCCATCAATGAGCCCCTGCTGGCCATCACTGATATTTTGTGCCAGCTGTTTGCACAGGTTGAGCCATCTGCTTGCACGTGTATGGCTGGATCTCTTTGAGAGGATTATGTATCTTCTATATATAGAAGCCTTCCTCTTGCATGCATAAGGTTGGAAATTTTGAAGACAAAGATTTCTCTCTCTCTCTCTCTCTCTAGAATCCTCTCTCTCTTGATATTTTGTGCCTTTAAGCCTAAATTCTCTACACTCTTGCTTGTGAGATCTTGATAAAACTTGATCACCATTGTGTTGAGGTTGCTTGAGGTCCTATTTGAGCTCAAGAAGAGGATATTGGCTTGGTTTGACTTGCCTTTGTTGCCTAAATAGCATCTTGTCTTGAAGAGGTAGAATTCTTATGTTTTAAGATTATTTTAAACATTTGTTTTGCCATCTTTGCATGCTGTTTTGAGGCTGGTTTGGACCTCTGAAATCTCTATTTTTATGTTTGAGGTTTGTTTGGAGTTAGGGGTAATCTACTCCTCTTATAGCTTGCTTGCTAATTGTTGTGCCATATTTCAAAGCTTTCTAAAACAAATTTTTTTGGCCTTTTAACCACTGAATTCTAGGGATTTTCAGTGGCAAAAACTATGTTTTGAGGCTCAAAATAGGAGGGGTGGCCTCCCCTCCTTGTGTCTTGTTTGCAAGTGTAGATAGCCTAACATGTGAGCATGTTTTTCTACCTTTTTGTGACTTGATCTCAGCATGTTTTAGCTACTGATTTGGCATGATTTAACTCTGTTTTGGGCTGTCTTGGTCATATGAGCTTTGTCTTGCATGGTTGTAGTGAAAATGGCTTCACTAGCTTGGCATTTTAGGCCTCTAAACTTGATTTGCTTGAGATGTTTGCATGTTGAAGTGTCTTTTTACATGTAATTTCAGTGTTCATAGCTCGGTCACATGCTCATTTGCTTCACTCTTTCATTGCTTTTTAGAGTTGCTCTTGAGTCTTGTTTGTAGCCTAACATGTGAGCATGTTTTTCTAGCCTTTTGCGCCTTAATCTCAGCAAGTTCTAGCCATTGTTTTGGCATATTTTAACTATGTTCTAAGCTGGTATGGTCAGTTGAGCTTTATATTGCATGGCTATAGTATAGTGCTCATCACTAGTTTAGTGTTTTTGGCTTTTGAACATGTTGTGCATAGTTGCTTGCATGTTGTATTGTAGTATCATTTTTAATGCCATTTCAGCACTGAAATATCTACAACCTCCCTCATTTCTTCACTTTTCCATTTGTTTTGAGGGTTGGTTAGCCTTAGGGTTGTGTTTAAGCTTGAGATTGAGATTTGTGCTCAATGGTTTTAATCATGTTTTGAGGGTTTTTACTAACCAAAGGCATGATCTCTCTCATGTCTTAAATCATCCTTTGGTTGACCCCTCTCTCATTAAGGACAATCACCTTGGACTTAACTGATTAAAGAATGATTTGGTAATGTAAAATGTGTAAACAAAACATGACAAGTAAAACATAAACAAGATAAGCGTGTTGTGTTACATTGCATGTGTTTAATCGGACATTATATTGAACACAGAGTAGATTGGAGCATTTCATACTCAAAGTGATGAAATGAGCCAATCTCCTCGGTTTCCATTGCCTTTGATCATCCATGACAAGGTAGTGGTCTAGAGTCTTGTTTTTGTGCATTCAATGAAATTGTACTCCTTGGATCTTTGGCCATCATGCATTGAAAATGCTTGACTGATGGTTTTGGACCCAAGAGTGCCACTCTTTGATGTTTTGAGATGATAACGAGGGGCACAGTACAAACATGCCCTTGGAAAACCCTCCATTTTCCTCTGTTTGCGCTCTGTTGTTGTGTGGTGACTCAGAGCACCAGTGGCCGGCAAGGCCTCATCCATGGCCGATAGTGCTTCATTATTGGCCGGCAGTGCCTCCCTTTGGCCGGTAGATGGCCAGCAACAAGCATTCATGGCCGACAGGCCATTAGTGTAGTCCTCAGCATTGGTTGGTAAGTTGGAGTAGAAAAGATCCTGGAGTGTGGTCAACCCTGCAAACAGAGCCTCTCAAGAGCAAAACCGGAGGGCTTTTAAGGGCGAAAACCGAGTGCATGCATCCTCCATTTCATAAAGCAGAGCTGAGGCAGTGTAGTTTCAATATCTTGCATGATTAGTTAGTGTACATTTGCTTTAATTAACTAGTTCGCTAAATTAGTTAAAGTGTTGTAATAATTAGTAATTAGTTTACTAGTTATTCGTTTGGTTTGTAATAATTAGTCTAATTAGTTTAATTAGATTAGTTTGATTAGCTTAGCTTAGTGTAGCTTAGCTTAATTCATTTGGACCCTCCTTGCGAGGGCGGAATGTTGTAATAAGTGTGCGTGTGTGAGTGTATGTTTTCCAACCCCACATCTTTTTCCCTTTACTTAACCGCTTACAATGGTTAGTTTAGGGTCATTTTTCGATTAGCATACCTTGTGCTTGCATGTTTACATCATTCATTTGTCTTGCATGCATCGAGGCTCGGCGCATCATTCAAATTACATCGTAATTTCAAATATTATTTGAATACGTGTCTAAATAGCATGTTATCGAATTGTATCATATGCCATATTAGTAGCCGAGCCTATTAATTGCATTATTGCATGTGTTGCATTAGTCACTTAACATAGTTAGGATCATGCATTGTTTTAAACTAGTTTTTGGTTTTGGCTTGGAGTACTCGATAAGCTTTTATGCTTTAGCATGCTTGCATGAATGCGATTGCCATGTTGCCATGATAGCGTGCTTGCCATGAGGCTATTTGCTTAAATGATTAATTGCATGAATGCCTGTGGATGAAGGCTTTGTTGCTTGAATTGGAACAATTCATCGAATGTAAGTTTTAAGCCCACTTTGCGAAGTGGCAAATTATGTTTTAAGCCCACTTGAGGTGGCAAATCCACGTTTTAGCCCACTTGAGGGTGGCAAATTCAAACCATTTTTCACAAAAGAAAACATGAGTTGATTCGTTCCAAATCTTGTGACTTAGTCTATACTTGCTTGTGTACGTCACATAGTAAAGTAAGCTAATAATCAGAATAAGAACACATGTGTTTATAAAATAACATATCATGTTTAGTAGAGGCCGATCTTTTGATTGGGCGAGCGGGGGTGCTCATTTCAGGACCTTCCTCTCTCGTACCCAAGTTCCCAAGCCGAGGCAAGTTTGGTGATGACGGACACGTGGCCTTTGGCACGAGTCAAGGTTTTCTAAATTTCCCAAAAACAAAATATTTAGGTGGCGACTTGTAATCTGGCAAAGCAGTCCAGTTTTGGCATTATTTGATTCAAAATCAATTTTCCAAAATGATTTGCCGGATTGGACTCTTTGGTGTTTATTAGTTTCACATTGCACTTTGTGAAATTAGATTCAGAACCTTGACAGGATTCTGAACTGTAGGACCAAATCGAGCTCTCTGAGAAGGAGGTGCGAAAAAGTCGAGCTATAGGTACAGTGAATAAAAATAACAGAGTATAGTGAAAAAATAAAGTGCAGTGGGCAGAAGTATAAAGAAACATGTGCCTGCTCGACGCTAGGGGAAATCACCAGTCTACGTTCCCTCTCCTTAATATGCTCAAGAGGGATCTACCCAATCACCCCATCTAGTTGCATGTATACGACCTCGGTAGGAATCGTGGGGAGCCTAGGAATAGGACCTGCAGTGGGAGCATCTCCAACAGCAGCGGCAACAGCCTCGGGAAGTACGCGGGCCACACCCCTGGTAATCGGAGCCATTATCCGGGTCTGTAGGAATGTAATAAAGTTGCCGGCCTCGTGATACCGATCGCCGTCCTCTTCCAGCATCAGGTGATCGATCAGGGGCCCGTCTTGGAGATCATCGACAATCCTCATACTGGAAAGAGGGAGATGTGGAACATCAGGATTGGCCTAGCCCCGAGTATGATGAAGGAATCGCTCCTCCAAATAGTACGCCCTGCCGAAAGGACCCTCAAAGAGAATCTGCATGGTGGAGGCCTCCCATGCTGCAACGTAAGTCACCCTCGATGCATGTGGGATACCTGCCTAGGGGTGCCAGTCAACCTGTGAACAGAAGGTGCAAAGCAAAAATCAGAATCAAAGGTTGAACAGTATGACAATGGCAGCGCAGTATAGAAACAACAGTGTGAACAATAGGATGGGAACAACAATATGACAATGGCAGTGCAGTATGGAAACAATATATAAAAAAAAAAAGTGAAAATAAAGGTTAGTATTGTTACCCTGTCTGAGGTGACGGTATCAAAGAAACGGTAGAAGTAAGGGAAGTCTCGGTCCACTTATCGGCGTCACTCGAATTGAGAGTTGTAGTACCGAGAGTGGGGTACTAACAACTCAATCAGCCTCACTAGGACCGGAGTGAGGGAAGTGAAATATGTGTAAACCCAAAGCTGTAAGAATAAGAGATGCAAGTGAATTGGTAAAGCAAATAAGATAAACATGAAATGCAAAGCAAGACCTAAAAAGAAAATGTGAGATGTACCTCCCAAACTCGCCAGTAGCCAATGAGTAAGTCCGTCTTTCAGCTGGATGCGAAGCTCATGTAATAGTATAAGGTGGCCAAGCCGACCCCACCCCAGTCATACTCCATCACTCGCGATAGATGCACTAATGCCCCCAGGATGTACAACCCCACGATATTTTCCCTATTTGCAAACAGGGTAGTACCGAGGAGATACATAAGAAACTCGCAGGTGTATTGGGCAACCTCCTCCAGGGTAGCTGGTTGAAGATTAGAGAAGTGCTCCAAGAACCAACTATACCTCACCATCCCAGGACTGACAGGGTCTGGAATCACTCTAAGAAGATGAAGCTGCGCAGCTTTCCATTGTGCCATGTTCGGATCGAAGGGGATTGGGCCACCAACTCCGACCTGCATGCCAATGAGCATCTAGAAGTCATATGGTATTAGGGTCAGCTCCTTGATCGATGAAAAGTGGAACGAGTCCGTGGTGTCCCACCATCTCTCCACCAAGGCCCCATGTAGTAGTGGCTCGGCCCTCATCTGCACTAGTCATAAGCAAAAAGGCCTGAAGCTGGCAGCATCGACCAATGCGCGGACCTTTGCAGGGAGCCTCTCGTACCAATGCCTGGGATTGGAGATAGACCCATAGCCCCTAATCCTCTTGGGCTATCACCTGTAATGTGGGAATGTTGTCAATATTTGCAATATATCGAAAAGAAGATTGTTTATAAGGTTCAAATGTGTGCAAACAAAGAGAAGAAATTGCTTACCATGGAGGCATCAGCAGATAAGTGCTCCGTAGGCTCTCGTAGTAGGATGTCCCCATCAATCCCTAGGATGAGGCCCTTGAACCTCAGGATGCTGCCAGGGGTCAGAGCATGTGTGCGTGGCTAGTAGGTGGCCACATCAAAAGGCCTAGCGGCAAGGGAAGGCAATATGGGCTCAAGAATAGGAGGGACGACATCCTCGGCCTCTATGTCCTCACCTAGGACGACTCCAATATCAACAACGGGGTCAGGGACGGGGAGTTCACAGCTAGTCATGAGGGAAAATAGAGGGAAAAGTAGAGAAAAGTGAGCGGGTGGGTGAGCTTGAGTGAAAATCCCAAAAAAAAAAAAACCAAACCCTAGGAGAGAGAAAATAGAGAGAAAGTGAAAAATCAAGGGGGAGAGAGGGAAAAGTGTGGGTAAATGTGTGAGAATCCAAGAAAAATCAAGAAAACCCCCAAAACTCAACCAAATCACGTTTTGTTTGGTTCAAACTATAAAGGATTGAAAGGGTTTAAGGAAAATTTTTGCAAGGGTTGGTGGGTTTAGCGAAAATAGGGAAAATCTAGAGAGAGAGGAACCCTAGAGAAGGAGGAGAGGGAGTTTCGGTTTTCGATGTGTGCAAAATGGAAGTTGATTTGTGTTTAAATCAACCACGGTGCGTGGTTATACTAAACTATCCCGCTGTCATTATCGCGAGCCGACCAGCCCTTTTTGGGCCCGGCTGTGCTCCATTGAAAGCCGGCTAGCCCCAAGTGCAATCCAGGTTTCCTTTTTATGTTGTATGTTGTTCAGCCTTTCCTTGTTTTAGGTCTGGGCAAAAAAAAAAAAAAAAAAAAAAAAAAAAAAAAAAAAAAAAAAAGAGGAAAAAGAGAAAAAACAGAGCAGGAAAAAAGAGGAGGGAAAGAAAAGAAAAAAGAAGGAAAAGAAAAGAAAAGAAAAATGGAAAAGGAGGGAGAAAGTTTTGTTACTTTGCTCAGTTTTAATCAATTCAATTTGTTTAACCCATAGGTATTTAAAATTCGTAATTTGTTTAATTCATATTTATTTAAATTCATTGGGTAATTTCTTAATTAGTTTGAATTCATAATTTGTTTCGTTTACCTACTTCATAATTCGTTTTTTGCTTAATTCATAATTCATTTTGGTTAAGTGGTTTCGTTACTTTATAATTACCTTAGTCATAATGTGCGCCATTATTTCGTTGTTTGTCCCGTTTCATCCCTTTAATTCATTTATCCCATGATTTCATAGTTGTTTCGGATTTCATGTATTACGTGCACCACTTTCTTCTGAGGTGTGGCACATTCAAATTGAGCCCATTTTCCATAAAAATCAGCAAGCTTAATTTCAAAATGAGAGTTACTTTGAAACTTGCGTTTAACTTTGGCACCACAAATTCATTTTTCGAGGCCTTCTGATCTCGCTGTGTCGTGTTTTGATTTTGTTTGTTCATTCATTGACTCAATTTTCTCCTTTCGCGTGAGACGTGTTAGGATTGTTTCAATCGGTTAAAAACAATAGGTGCGCCTGTTTGTTCACATCACATTTCCTCCTTTCGCGTGAGACGCGTTAGGATTGTTTCAATCAGTTAAAAACAGCAGGTGCACCTGTTTGTTCACACCATATTTCCTCATTTCGCGTGAGACGCGTTAGGATTGTTTCAATTGGTTAAAAACAACAGGTGTGCCTGTTTGTTCACACTACCTTACCTCCTCTCGCGTGAGACGCGTTAGGATTGTTTACCTCAGTTAAAAACAACAGGTATGTGTAGACACCCCATTTTTGACCGTCCTCAAGACTTGGATGTGCTTGCAGGTACATCCGGTGACAAGTTTGATTGCTCGCCGAGCGCTCGAATTTCGCGGCGGAACGTCACAGGTTTGAGCTTTCCAAACCCTATTTCCATTCTGCCCCATTTTTGGACCATGCTTTGGTCCCTCTAAGGTTCTTGTTTTGGTGCACTGCCGGCTGTAGACACCCCATTTTTGACCGACCTTAAGACTCAGACATCATCGATTGAGTGCTCGGTGATTGCACATGTTGTGCTCGTTCTGAGGTTACGGAGTCTCGGCTGAGAGCCTTGCCTCCGGACTTCGGGACTCTTTTGTGCTTTGTCTTGGTTTGTGAACCAGATTCTATTTTCTCTTCCCGAAGGGAGGGAGAGGTCTCGTAGATCATCTCTCAGTGGCCGTAGGCTACTTTTCGTGGTTGTAGACCATTGTTCCCGTTTGGAGACCAATTTCCAATTTTCGGAGCCGTCGGCTGTGCGCCTCGGTTCGGGACCGCTTAATTTTCTCCGTTTGCTCCGGTTTTTGGCACACACCTTGTTTCCTCTCTCTAGAGGGACACTGTGGCCCAGGAGACCACCTTCGTGGTCACGCGCCACTTTCGTTGCTTAACGGCCTGTTTTCGGGGCACCCGGCTGCGCGTTTCGGCCCCCGAACCCTCGTTTTGCATCCGTCTTGGTTCATTTTTGGCAGGGACCCTATTTTCATTGTTTGGAAGGTGGTACGGGGGTGGGAGACCAGCAATTCTCTTGGAGACCATCTCTTTCTCCGCCGGCCGTTTTTCTTGTCAGGTAGCTGGTCTCCTTGACTTTTGAGCCACATTTACTGGTCTCCCATACCACCACTTGCTTGCATTGAGTGTGGAGACCCTCCCTAGGGGGTGCCGACCACCTAAATGAGCTTGACCCTTTTGACCCTGGTCGGCCGACTAGGGCAAATGGTCGGCCGACCACCTGAACTGGTCGGCCAGCTTTCCCTTTTTTTGTCTCACTGAGTTGCTTCCAGTTGTGCCAGCTGGGAGGCATTTGCTCCATCCTCCATACACGTGTATGGAGGATTGACCCTCTTGTTTTGGCTTCTTAAAGAAGCTTGACCCTTTGCTCCAAGCTTCTAAGAGAAGCTTGAACCTTTCTTAGCTTCTTGAGGAAGCTTGACCCCTTTGCTCTAGCTTCCTCAAGAAGCTTGACCCTTTTTGCTTTAGCTTCCTTAAGAAGCTTGGCCCTTTGCTCCAAGCTTCCAAGAGAATCTTGGACCTTTGTTCTCCTATAAGAGAAGCTCTCTCTCTCATTAGCAAAGGTTCAAATTTTTGGCCAAGGCATACATACACCTATCTCTATATACCTCTCTATTTTGGTCCCAAAAGTGCTAGGTTCTTGGCCCCATTGCACTACACCTCACAACCACACTTCTCCATCATCCATCTAAGCACCTTGGAGCTTATTTTCAGAGGTTGAGGAGCCACTTTCTTGGTCTAGAAGCTGCTGTCTTTCTTGGCTACAAGGGTAACTCTCTTATTCCCCTTTTGGTCCCTATTTTGCTTCATATATTAGCTATATTTGCAAGCATTTTTGGGTTTTGTCATAAACTGAAAAAAGCCTTATTTTGAGTTCCTCTTGAAGTTTGTTTAAGGTCATTTTTCTGTTGGGGGTCATCTACCCCCTTGTATGTTTGTTTTCATCTTGTTTTGAGCCATGCATTAAGGCCTTTGTATTGTGCTTTGTTTGGCCTTTTAGCCACTGAAATCCAGTGGATTTTCAGTGGCTAGCATGCTGTTTTGAGCCCCAAAATCAGAGAGGGGTGACCCTCTCACCCCTTGTCTTGTTTACTAGCATTGTTGGCTTTACAAAGGAGCCCGTATTTGCATACTTCTTGAACATGTTTCAAGCCATTTTTGGTGGGTTTTAGGGCCTGCATAGGCTCTATCCAGAGCCCTTTTTGCCATTTTGGATGTCCATCTTGCATGTGTAGAGTAACCCTCTTCATGGCCTTTCAAACGAGCCTTTACTTGCATGCTTCCTAGCCTCCTTTCAGGCCATTTTCAGTGAGTTTTAGGGCCTTCATAACCTCTTTCCAGAGGTGGTTTTGTCTTTTTAGATGTCCATTATGCATGTGTAGAATAACCCTCCTTTTGGTCTTTCAAAGGAACATATCATTCTTGCATGCATTGACCATGCTTCCATGAGTTTTTGGGGATTATTTGGCATGGAATACTTCTGAATTTTTCTGGTTTGGTGACCTCTTGATTGCCTCACATACTTGTAGTGTAAATCCCCTTTACTAGCTTACATTGCATGCTATGTTGGCCCTTGATTCTAGCACTTTTTGGCCATGCCTTAAACTGATTTTGTGCATATTTTGGACTGCCTTAGCTATGTTTTTGGGTCTCATGGTCGAATGATGCTTGTTTTGCATGCTTGTAGTACAATGTCCATGCTTAGCTTTGAGTTTCGAGGTCTATTACATGCATATACTGAGGTGTTTTCATGTTTTGGGGCCATTTCACATCATATTTCAGAACTTACATGTATGCCATATTTCCATGATTTTCAGTCTTTAAATGCGTTTGAGAGTTATGCTTGAATGCCTCATTTACCGGCCATTGCATGAGTTTCATTTGAATGCATTCCGAGCCACCATCCCAACACATTTAGCTACTGATTTTGGTCTGCATAGGGACTGTTTGGGGTTGATTTCATCATTTGAGCATTGTTTTGCATACCTATAGTGTAATCCATTCCACTAGTTTCGGTATTCGGGTCATCTAGCATGCATCGGGTGAGGTGTTTACATGTTTCGGGACCATCTTGTATGCTATTTCAGAGTTGGAATTTGCCATTGCATGCCATGTGTCATCCCTTGCCATGCTTTGGTAGAGTGGCATTCGATGCCTTAGGTTCGGTCCCTTGCATTGGGCATGTTTGCATGAGCGTTCTTGTCTAAATTCAATTGTGTTTGGCCACTGATTTGAGTGTGGCTAAGGTCCACTCACATTGGTTTAAGTCCATCTTGCATTGTGTATGCCATTTAGTTCATGTTGTTGCATATTTGGCCATTGCATTGTGTATGCCTTGATCATCTCATTGATAGTCTTCGTATGTGCATTGTGTATGCCACATGGTTCGTATGCATTGAGTATGCCATCCTTAGTTCATAGCATTGTGTATGCTAGTTGCATGTTTGCATATCATCCCTCGCATGCCAGCATGATTAGGTTGCATTGCATTTAGGGTTGCATGATAGTCGCATTGTGTATGCTATCTTGTTGCATTATGTTTGGAGTAGGGTTAGTCCAAACACGGGGAACGAGGGACGTTTCATACTCAAAGTGACGAAACGTGCCTCGATTCTCGGTCGCCGACACTCCGGATTACCCATGATGGAGTTTAGGCCTTGTTGTGTTTTCACATGCATTCATTCCACATTGAGTCGTGCAATTCGACTCCTTGGCCATCATGCATCGAGATGCGTGATTGATGGCACGAGGATCGAGGACTACACTCCCTAGAGCTTGTGCAATGACAGGGAGAGTGGTTGTGCGCACATGTGTTGAAAATTCTTTGCCATGCCCCTTTCTTGCTCTCTGTTGCAGCAAACCAGAAACCAGTAGCCTTCTAGAGCTTTGTACAATATTCCGGGATCAATTGCAAACAGAGGCAAATCGGGGCATCGCGAGGAATTTCCCGACAAGGCGACTCGGGCATGCATGCATCTTTCATCATTCGAAACAGAGCTGAGGTGGTCCATAGATCTGCATACTAGTTTATTTCGTTTCTTAGTTAATTTGTTAATTAATTAGGGTTTTGTAATATTTAATTAGCTAGAGTAGTTAATTATTTATTCGGTCTGTATTATTTATTCGGACCCTCCGAGGAGGGCAATTTTGTAATAAGTGTGCGTGCGTGTGTTGTATGTCTTCCAACCCCACGTCTTTCTCCCTTTTATTTACCAGCTTATGATGGTTAGTTTAGGGCATGTTTCAATTAGCATCTATATGTTCGCATGTTTGTATTCATTCATCCGTATTGCACGCACCGGGCTCGGCGCGTCATACTAACTGCATTGTATTTCAATTCCAAGTTGAATACATGTTTCCTGTTGCATTTCATATGCCATGTTTAGAATAACCGAGCCTATCTTAGTTGCATTTTGCATGTGTTGCATTAGCCATCTTAACATGAACTAGGATCATGCATTGATTACTAACCAGTTTCTGTTTTGGCTTGGAGCACTCGGTAAGTATTTATGCTTTAGCATCATTGCATGTGTGTGAGTGACTGCCATGATAGCATGCTTACCATGAGGCTAAGTGCTTATGTGATATAACTGCTTGAATGCCTGTGGGTGGAGGTTGGATTATCTGAATTGGAACAATTCATCGATTGCGAGTTTTAAGCCCACTTGATAGTGGCGAATCACTACGTTTTCTAAGCCCACTTGAGGGTGGCAAAATCCACATCTTAGCCTATTTGCGAGTAGCACCTACAAACTGTTTTTCAAAACGAATATGAAATGTTTTGTTCCAACTCAGGCGATCCAGTCTATACTTGTATGCTGCGCGCATCACATAGTAATTCTAGGCTAATAAACCGGAATAAGAGCACATAATGTTTTCAAAACTCGATATCATGATTAGTAGAGGCCAATCTTTGATCGGGCGAGCGGGGTTGCTCACGAAGTGACCTTTCCCAATCGTACCCAAGTTCCCGAGCCGAGGCAACTTTGGTGATGACGGACACGTGGCCTTAGGCACGAGTCAGGGTTTCCTAAATTCCCCCAAAATAAATATTTAGGTGGCGACTCTGTATCTGGCAAAGCAGTCCATGTTTGGCACTTCTTTCAAAAAATCTGTTTTCAAAAACGATTTGCCGGATTTGGACTCTTTGATGATTCATCGGTCTTGCATTACACTCTGCGAGATTAGATACAGGACCGTGACATTGAGTCCTAAACTGTAGTGAGCCCAAATGAACAAAACGGGATTTCTCCCGGGACGTTCGTGGACGTCTACAGTTTCTGGCGACTCTACTGGGGATTTAGAGAACTTGACTCGAACTCATGATATCATGTTTTGACTACACTTATGTGTTTCTTTACATTGCATTTGCATTGGTGCGCCTAGGACACCGTGTTTGCCATCTGATATTCCTGAATGGTTTACCGGAGGCTCGCTTTGAGAAGCGTGCCATAAGGCGGACCGGTTACGGGCTCTGCCACGATGGGAACACAAACCCCAGTTTTACCGGGGCATCCTTTTTGACCATTTAACCTAGCGCATATCGGAATCCATAGTGACTATCCCAAACTAGGACAGGTTGCTCACTCGATTATAGGTTGTTTGAAATCGCTGCATGCGTAGTGAAACCCTAGCTCCTGACAAAATAGGACAGGGAAACCTTACCCCAACATAGGGGTGTTTTGGATCTCACTTGCTTGCTATGTGCTTTAGAGTGTGTCTCTACAGGAATGCATGTATCAGTTTGCAAGTCTGGGTAGCAAGCCTGTGGGCACTTGTTCGGTATTTTGGGAATCAGTTATCTGCGGGTATCAGATTCAGTTTTGGAGCAGTAATTTGGGGAATAATGATCAGTGGTCGAATACAGTTCTTCAGCTATGTCCATATCTGTATTGATTGGGCTGAGATGCTGCCTGTTTTCCCTTTCAGTTCAGAGACTCAATTCAGAGCAACCAGTGTTCTCCTCTACTTAGGCAAAGCAGGAAAAGACTCACCGATTCATTAGATCCGTCAGTCACCAGTTACACCACCTCTGTCCAGTTCAACGGATTTATGACGACCCAGAATTCAGAGGAAATTATGGTTATGGCAGCCGCACTAAACCAAGGAATCATCTTGTAGGGTGAGACCGATGTGGAGGTACCACAGCCGCCCAGGTCGCTTGCCGCGCGCCCGATCTGGGAACCCCAGTTGTTTCAAGCTCGTGAACCCACCACGTTTGAGTTAATGGGAATGATTGGCGACCTCCAGAGATCTGTGGCTGATCTAGCCTATGGAATGTTAGCCCCGCCACCAACTGCATCGTATACGGGAAACTTCATGCCGCAAGAGCTCCCGCTACTGGGGCGAATTGTAATTGAGCTCAGCCAACTTGAAGCTGTCTCAAGCTCCGGCAATGGTATGTCGACGACAACGGGGCTTCGCACTGAAGCAACCCAAACCGTCCACTGAGCTGAGGCTAGTGGAAAGAACAAGTTGAAGGTGGACATTGATCCCTATGAACAAATCCAGCAGGCTGTTGAGGCTCTGAAAGCCAGAGGGTTGAATAAACAGCAAATACTCGCAGTTGTGGCTAAGACTGTGGATGACACTTTCCCCACTCAGACCGAGGGCAGTTCAAGCCAAGGGGAAAATCGAGAGAAGGGTCATCATACCAGAACCGTTCCCTCCAACCCTAATCCCGCACCCAGGAAAAATCAGCAAGCCAAGCTTGTACCTGCCGATCCTTTTGCTAGTGCATCCGGTAACAATGCGCAAAACTCGAAGTATCTGCCCCGAGGTCGCAGGGTATTCCATGCCCTTTATATGCCTTTGTCTAAAGCCCTTCAAATCCTTGTTAAGAAAGGCCACCTCAAACCTCTTGAGCCTCGCCCCCTCCCGAATCCCCTTCCAGTGAAGCATAATGGTACCCAGTACTGTGCATACCATCAACAGACCGGTCACACCACCGACAATTGCTTTCGTCTTCGCCACGAAGTGCAAGATCTGATCGATGATGAGGTCATCCTTCCACCTAGCTCAGCAAAGTCTGTTACCGCTGAGTTCATGGACTTCGAGGACAATACAAGTATGTGATCAGGGATTGGTCCACCTGCGGGCAGCGCTCGGTTTACTTCAGATGTGGCGTGTGGCGCGCACTATTTTGAGCATTTGCGAATGCTGGTTTTTGTAATTTTGACTTGGGTGTTGAGTCAGTTCTGTGGTTTTGTTTTGAGTCTGTCTCTTTGTCTTGAGTCAGTCTTTTTGATTAAGGGTCTGTCTTGCTGTATCGAGTCAGTCCTGTTGTACAGAGGTCGGGTGATTTCGAGGGTGTCACCTCGGACATCATTATTTTGTTTTGTGATTGTCCTTTTACTTTCTTTTGAGTCTGTCTCTGCTGTGGAGCCGGTTGCAACCAGGAAATCTGAATGAAACAGCTGTGGCTGTCATGTTTCGTGCTTATTACTTTGAGCCTGTTGTGCCAGCAAGTTTAGAATGAAACGGCAGTACCTTTCACTTGCTCTTTTGTGCCTTGAAATCATTGCATTTGACCTAAGTTTTTCAAAACATTTGAACATTGTGATAAAAACGAAGAGGAAGGAATTCCTCGGGATTTGTGAAAATTTGATCAATTGAGAGAAAGAGAGGCGTGCTAAGCCCTTAATGAATGAAATCATGTTTGTTAATATGGGTACTGAGAAGGATCCTGGCTTGATCTAGAATTGGTTCTACATTGTCTTCAGTGCGAGCGACTAGTCGCTTTCTTAAAAGATTTCAAAAAATGTTTTGCGCAGTCCTGCGAAGACCCGTGTGGAATCGCTCTTGAGATTGTGCAGCTTGGGATCGCTCTCAGCCTCGAGACTCGACCCCCTTTGCTTTCAAACCTTGAACCTTAATTCAAAATGTTCAAAGGTCCATCATGATGTGAGGCTTGTACAGCCAGATTTGAGGCAGCCCATGAACTAAGGGCAAGGAGGTCAGAAATAATCAAAAGAAAGCTTGCAAGGTCAGATAAGAAGCACCCCTCGAACTAGGGGCAAAAAATGTCAGATGTGCTCGAAGAGACAAAAATGGGGTCATTGCTCAAGCTAATGAAGATCGACAAGAACGCCAAATCCCAGAAGGGAGGAAAGAAGAAAGTATTGCTGAAGGATAACCGAGTTCCTATCCACAACACTAGGGGCAAATTCAGCCCCCCCATTGGATGGACCCCTACATCATCAGCGAACAGTAGCCGTTCTCCTGGATTCAGATGACTTCAGGATCTCAAAACCATTTGACATGGGCAAAGCTACACTTTTACCCTTGAGAGGCTCGTTGGGCCGAAAACTCAGAAGGGCGACCCAGGCAAAAGTTAGAGTAAGAAAAAGAAGAAAGAGAACAAAAAAAAATGAAAAATGCAAAGAGTGAAAAAAATGAAAAAAAAGAGATGAAAAAAAAAAGAAAAGAAAAATGAAAGATGAAAAAAAGAAGAAAAGAAATGGAAAGAAAAGAAAAACATAGCTCGCAAGGTTGAAAACCCAGAAGGGCGGCCTTGGCAAAAGTTAGAGCGTAAAAGGTGAGGGTTAATACATGAGTGTACCTTAACCCCGAACTACGTAAGGCTTGATTCCCATCTTTGGGATACGTAGGCAACTTCATTATGAAGTCTAGTCGTAAAACACTCCAAATTCGACTATGTCCATGTGATGGTTCTGGTCATCTTTGTCTTCTCTGTATCCGAGAATTTGGTTGTAATTGTCACTATGAGGACTGGTTGCCATGTGCTGCGGCGCTATTCAGACTAGGGGCAACTTTCCGTTGCCGTGCAGTGCTGCGATGCTATTCAGACTAGGGGCAACTTTTAGTTGCCATGCAGTGCCGTTTAGACGAGGCGCAATTTTCCTTCAGATCTGAGGTTGCGCATCTTAAGAGTGGGTTCACGCAGCTCAAACTCTTGAGGTGAACACACAGCCCACTGTTTTATTTGCACGCAGCGCATATTGAACACACAGTTCTTACATTTCACTTTTGAACTCACAGCTCATTCATTTCATTTGCACGCGGCTCATGCATTTGATTCTAACACGCAGCTCATACATTTTCACTTGCACGCAGCTCATTCTTAATTCTGAACACGCAACTTATAAATTTTCGTTTCTAAACACACAGCTCATTCTTTTCATTTTGAACACGCAGCTCACATATTTCAATTCTGAACACGTAGCTCATATATTTTCATTTGCACGCAGCTCATTCTTAATTCTGAACACGCAGCTCATAAATTTGAATTTCTGAACACACAGCTCATTCTTTTCATTTTGAACATGCAGCTCACACATTTCAATTTTTGAACACGCAGCTCATGACACGACACTGCTCGATCTGAACACGCGGCTCATAACACAGTATTCTTTTAATTTTGAACACACAGCTCATTCTGAACATACAGGATGCGATGGCGGAACTTGCAGAAGTTGAAACAAACTCAGATACCTGACATTTTTCCTTTTTTCTTTTGCTTCGAAGTCTGGAACCTATATAGCTTCAGATAGGTCCTGATTTTACTGTTCTCATATGACCTAGGTTGAACCCTGCAGTTTTATGGAAGAACAAAACATGTTTTGCACAAATGTGGAGAATGGCACAGCACTCTGAGCATAAAACGATTTATTTTTGAAAATGAGAGTGAGAATAAGTTTTCAACTGGGTATTGAGTCTACGACTGGACACAGCACATCACGACTCAACAAAGGAAAACAAAGGTAAACAACCTAAACACACCTATTGACACTCGAAACGACTCAAAACAAGAATCGAGACAGATAAAACACAACAAAACACAAGACTCAAATGTGCACATGGAGCCTGTTTCTCCGGGTATTGTTTCCCACCCTTTCTCATTTGTGATTCTCACATCACTCTGGCACTCAATCTCTATTTTTCTGAAAAAGCCCTTTTCTCGCTTTTCCTCTCAGCGCACATCTCTCTATTCTTTAATCTCTCGTTTTTCATCCCTCTCCTGGGTGGTTGATGGATAAACAAGAAGTTGCGGGCTCTTGCCCCTAGCATGCTGCTAGATTCTCTTTCTTCCGCTCATAGCTGATGAGTTCCTCCCACAGAGGGGTTGTGCTAACACTGGGTGTGTAGCAAATGTGCAGCTGCCATCGGTTGATGATGCTCTGCTGGGGAGTTTGGACGTGATCGGATCTGTCTAGATGAGGGAGTGGAATATCTTGTTCCATTCCAGTTCATGCTTCGCACTTGGCTTGATACCTCGTTGCTTGGAGGATGTTGAGAGCTTTCAGTCCTTTGTTGTTAGCTTCCGCTGTGCCCTTCTTGGCGAATAGGGTGCCCTTTTCGGCAAGTATGGTGCCCTTTCTAGAAAATGCATTGACGACGGGGGAAAGACAGGAAGCCTGACTCAACTGTGCCCCTAGTTCATCATTTTGACCAACATGAGAGTTAGATTAACATGCTTGTTCGATTTTCTGATTTCAAAATCATGCAAGTCAGGCTATGAGCACTGAAAATTTTCCTTTTTTGGGTCCAAGAAATGGTCCAGTTTTTGGAAAATAATGGAGCAAATTTTCGAGAAAATTAGTCAACTTCAGTAAAAGTTCTCAAAAACTGTTTTTGCAAATGGCCACTGCTCGACCAACACGGAACTTACTCTTGAGATGCGCAACCTCAGATCTGAAGGAAAATTGCGCCTCATCTAAACGGCACAGCATGGCAACTAAAAGTTACCCCTAGTCTGAATAGCACCGCAGCACTGCACGGCAACGGAAAGTTGCCCCTAGCCTGAATAACGCCGCAGCACATGGCAACCAGTCCTTACAGTGACAATTACAACCAAATTCTCGGATACAGAGAAGACAAAGATGACCAGAACCATCACATGGACATAGTCGAATTTGGAGTGTTTTACGACTGGACTTCAGAATGAAGTTGCCTACGTATCCCAAAGATGGGAATCAAGCCTTACGTAGTTCGGGGTTAAGGTACACTCGTGTATTAACCCTCACCTTTTACGCTCTAACTTTTGCCAAGGCCGCCCTTCTGGGTTTTCAACCTTGCGAGCTATGTTTTTCTTTTCTTTCCATTTCTTTTCTTCTTTTTTTCATCTTTCATTTTTCTTTCTTTTTTTTTCATCTCTTTTTTTTTTCATTTTTTTCACTCTTTGCATTTTTCTTTTTTTTTTGTTCTCTTTCTTCTTTTTCTTGCTCTAACTTTTGCCTGGGTCGCCCTTCCGGGTTTTCGGCCCAGCGAGCCTCTCAAGGGTAAAAGTGTAGCTTTGTCCATGTCAAATGGTTTTGAGATCCTGAAGTCATCTGAATCCAGGAGAACGGCTGCTGTTCGCTGACGATGCAAGAGTCCATCCAATGGGGGGCTGAATTTGCCCCTAGTGTTGTGGACAGGAACTCGGTTATCCTTCAGCAATACTTTCTTCTTTCCTCCCTTCTGGGATTTGGCGTTCTTGCCTATCTTCATTAGCTTGAGCAATGACCCAATTTTTGTCTCTTCAAGCACATCTGACATTTTTTGCCCCTAGTTCGAGGGGTGTTTCTTATCCGGCTTTGCAAGCTTTCTTTTGATTATTTCTGACCTCCTTGCCCTTAGTTCATGGGCTGCTTCAAATCTGGCCGTACAAGCCTTACATCATGATGGACCTTTGAACATTTTGAATTAAGGTTCAAGGTTTGAAAGCAAAGGGGGTCGAGTCTCGAGGCTGAGAGCGATCCCAAGCTGCACAATCTCAAGAGCGATTCCACACGGGTCTTCGCAGGACTGCACAAAACATTTTTTGAAATCTTTTAAGAAAGCGACTAGTTGCTCGCGCTGAAGACAATGTAGAACCAATCTGGATCAAGCTAGGATCCTTCTCAGTAACCATATTAACAAACATGATTTCATTCATTAAGGGCTTAGCACGCCTCTCTTTCTCTCAATTGATCAAATTTTCACAAATCCCGAGGAATTCCTTCCTCTTCGTTTTCATCACAATGTTCAAATGTTTTGAAAAACTTAGGTTAAATGCAATGATTTCAAGGCATAGAAGAGCAGGTGAAAGGTACTGCCGTTTCATTCTAAACTTGCTGGCACAACAGGCTCAAAGTAATAAGCACGAAACATGACAGCCACAGCTGTTTCATTCAGATTTCCTAGTTGCAACCGGCTCTACAGCAGAGACAGATTCAAAAGAAAGTAAAAGGACAATCACAAAACAAAATAATGATGTCCGAGGTGACACCCTCGGAATCACCCGACCTCTGTACAATAGGACTGACTCGATACAACAAGACAAACCCTTAATCAAAAAGATTGACCCAAGACAAAGAGACAGACTCAAAACAAAACCACAGAACTGACTCAACACCCAAGTCAGAAATTACAAAAACTAGCATTCGCAAATGCTCAAAACAGTGCGTGCCACACGCCACATCTGAAGTAAACCGAGCGCCGCCCGCAGGTGGACCAATCCCTGATCACATACTTGTATTATCCCCGAAGTCCATGAACTCAGCGGTGACAGACTTTGCTGAGCTAGGTGGAAGGATGACCTCATCATCGATCAGATCTTGCACTTCGTGGCGAAGACGAAAGCAATTGTTGGTGGTGTGACCGGTCTGTTGATGGTATGCACAGTACTGGGTACCATTATGCTTCGCTGGAAGGGGATTCGGGAGGGGGCGAGGCTCAAGAGGTTTGAGGTGGCCTTTCTTAACAGGGATCTGAAGGGCATTAGACAAAGGCATATAAAGGGCATGGAATACCCTGCGACCTCGGGGCAGATACTTCGAGTTTTGCGCATTGTTACCAGATGCACTAGCAAAAGGATCGGCAGGTACAAGCTTGGCTTGCTGATTTTTTCTGGGTGCAGGATTAGGGTTGGAGGGAACGGTTCTGGTATGATGACCCTTCTCTCAATTTTCCCCTTGGCTTGAACTGCCCTCGGTCTGAGTGGGGAAAGTGTCATCCACAGTCTTAGCCACAACTGCGAGTATTTGCTGTTTATTCAACCCTCTGGCTTTCAGAGCCTCAACAGCCTGCTGGATTTGTTCATAGGGATCAATGTCTACCTTCAACTTGTTCTTTGCACTAGCCTCAGCTCGGTGGATGGTTTGGGTTGCTTAGTGCGAAGCCCCGTTGTCGTCGACATACCATTGCCGGAGTTGGAGACAGCTTCAGGTTGGCTGAGCTCAATTACAATTCGCCCCAGTAGCGGGGGCTCTTGCAGCATAAAGTTTCCCGTACACGATGCAGTTGGTGGCAGGGCTGACATTCCATAGGCTAGATCAGCCACAGATCTCCGGAGGTCGCCAATCATTCCCATTAACTCAAACGTGGTGGGTTCACGAGCTTGAAACAACTGGGGTTCCCAGATCGGACGCACGACAGGCGACCTGGGCGGGTGTGGTACCTCCACATCGGTCTCACCCTACAAGATGATTCCTTGGTTTAGTGCGGCTGCCATAACCATAATTTCCTGTGAATTCTGGGTCGTCATAAATCCGCTGAACTGGACAGAGGTGGTGTAACTAGTGACTGATGGATCTGATGAATCGGTGAGTCTTTTCCTGCTTGGCCTCAGCAGAGGAGAACACTGGTTGCTCTGAACTGAGTCTCTGAACTGAAAGGGAAAACAGGCAGCATCTCAGCCCAATCAATACAGATATGGACATAGCTGAAGAACTGTATTCGACCACTGATCATTATTCCCCAAATTACTGCTTTAAAACTAAATCTGATACCCGCAGATAACTGATTCCCAAAATACCGAACTGGTGCCCACAGGCTTGCTACCTAGACTTGCAAACTGATACATGCATTCTTGTAGAGACACACTCTAAAGCACATAGCAAGCAAGTGAGATCCAAAACACCCCTATGTTGGGGTAAGGTTTCCCTATCCTATTTTGTCAGGAGCTAGGGTTTCACTACGCATGTAGCGATTTCAAACAACCTATAATCGGGTGAGCAACCTGTCCTAGTTTGGGATAGTCACTATGGATTCCGATATGCGCTAGTTAAATGGTCAAAAAGGGTGCCTCGGTAAAACTGGGGTTTGTGTTCCCATCATGGCAGAGCCCGTAACCGGTAGACACCCCATTTTTGACCGTCCTCAAGACTTGGATGTCACCGCTTGAACACTCGGTGATTATCCATGTTTGTGTTCGTTTGGAGTTCCCGGAGTTCTCGGCCACGCGCCTTGCCTCAGGATCTCCGAACTCGACTGTTTTGTGTCTGGTTTTGCACCAAACACTTGTGTTTTGCCTTGGAGAGGTAGGGAATGCCTTGTGAGGCATCCCCACACACCACCGGCACTAGCTAGAGGCCACCGGCTGGTTTTTGTTGCCACCGGCAATGTTTATTGCCGGTCGGCACTCTTTGTTGCCGGTCGGCAGTCATTTTTGTCAAAATGACAATTTTGAGCGGCCGACCACTGTTCATCTACTTTTTGTAGATATTTTGTGCCAGCTGTGATAGCTGGCACCGACCCCATTCCCCTCCATACACGTGTATGGAGGGATTTCCCTCTGAACAAGCTTCTTGAATAAGCTTTGCAAGAGGGAATGGCCTATAAAGGAGAGGGTCATCTCTTTGGCCAAGGGTTAGACATTTTTACAGCTTTTCTTAAAGTTTGAGTTCTAGGGTTAGGGTTAGATACATATCCTATCTCTATAAGTGTGTTTTTGGTCATACTTTTGCTCACAAACACACACCACCACACCATCTCTTGGACTTAAGCCCCCTTGAGGGTTGTTTTGGAAGTTTCTAAGTGGATTCAAGCTCAAGAAGGCTGCTGGAGCATTGCTTGTGAAGAAGGACTTCAAGGGTAAGAAACTAGTCCTTTTTACCCCATTTTTGCATCCTATTTCTACCTATCTTAGAGCTGTTTTTGTGTTTGGTGTATAACATAAAAAAGTTCTGTTTTTAGGCCCTCTTGATAGTTTATTAAGAGTGTTTTGTGGTTTGGGTGTGTTTGACCACCCTTAGGCCTTGAAAGGCCCCATTTTGTGCTATTTTGTGCAAGTTTCGAGACTTTGGTGTTTGGGCCTCTTCACCACTGAAATCTTGAGGGATTTCAGTGGTGGGGATGGTGCCTTGAAGTCTCCAAAAGGGGAGGGCCACCCCCTCTCCTTGTTGTCCTTGAAAGGGACCATTTTTGGCCTCTTGAGGGAGCCTATGTTAGAGTGTGTGTTGATCATGTCTAGGCTGCATTTCATGCTTATTATGCCATAATATAATCATGTCGTGTGTTGGTTTTGGTACACCATGCATGCTTAGCATACCTACCATGTAATGCCTTGTAATGCCTTAATATGCCTTAGGTTGTTAGCCTTTGTTCGAGCATGTTTTAGGCTTAGCCTTGTGAATGTTTTGTGCTTATTTTGCCATGCTTTAGGTCTGTCCATAGTTGTTTGGATCGATTTTGGCATGCTTAGTATAGCTCCTTTGTATTTGTGGCTTGTCGGGCTTGTATGCCTCAAGTATGTGAATGTGTAGCATGTGTTGATTGCATCATTTTGGTGGTTTGGAACCATCCAACATGTAATTTCAGTCCCTTTGGCATGCTCATATGCTTGCCTTAGTTGCCTCTTTGTCGCTTTGAGAGCATGTGTTGTATGCCCTATGTTTTGACCATTGTGCATGCCTTTGAATTTGAGCCACTTAGATGCCATCTAAGTAGTCCTTTGGCCTTGTTTTAACATGCTAAAAATCTGTTTTTAGTTGTTTAATGCATGCCATGTTTGATTATGCTAAATGTGCTTCAAGGCTTCATGACTTGCCTCAAGTACTTGGACCATGCTTGCATGCTTATGCTTGTCTCATTTGGGTTGGTTTGGCACCACATTTTGACATGATTTTAAAGCTTTTCATTCCATGCCAATTGTCCATGTTTAGCCTCTTTCAAGTGTGTTTGAGAGTTGCTTGTTTAATGCTTAGGTTTGTGCCTTAACATGTGCATGCGTGTGTGTGTGCTTAGCCTTCATTTTTGGGCACTTTGGCTACTGATTTTGGGCCTAATTGGAGTTGCCTAAGTCATGTTTAAGTCCACCCCTTTGCTTGGTTTACATGCTTGCCTTGTATGTGTGTTTGCATACTAGCATTCTTGTTTGCATCCCATGTTGCATATCTAGTTGACATGCTTAGGATTGCACACATAGACATGCATGCCTTGTCCCTTGATTTGGTGATGGGAATTGGGCCCCTTTATTTGTTTGGTTTGCATTTCATTTGAAATTGAAGTGCACACTTGATTCTTTAGGCCATCATGCATGGAAATGCGTGATTGGTGGCCCGAGAATCGAGGCACATCCTCCCTTGAGTCGCAAACATGATAGGGGGCATGATTGGTGCATACATAGCTTGAATAGCATTGCCATGCAAGATTCTGTCCTCTGCTGCTGTGAGTTGCAGGTTCTGCAGGCATTCTTTGCCGACCGGCAACATATTGTGCCGGCCGGCAGTAAATCAACAGCCGATGGATGAATTTTGTGCCGGTGACCACAGTTCATTGCCGGTGGTAATTCTATTCAGCCGGTGGTATTCTCCAGTGTCCAGAGAGGCATTCCTGAGACTTTGGCAGTTTTCAGAGGAGCAAAGCAGGGAAAACAGAGGCAAACTATGCATGGCAGTGCGATTCCGAGCAAATCCCGAGCACACGCTGCATCTGACCCGCTTCCCGAGGGCTTCACTGTTTTAATTAGATTAATTTGTTTAGTTAATTTAATTGATCTGTAATATTTAATTAGCTTGCGTAGTTAATTAATTTGTATTATTTATTTGGTCCCTCCGAGCGGGGCGAATCTGTAATAAGTGTGTGTGAGTGGTGTGCATGTCTTCCAACCCCCACTTCTTTCTTCCCTTTTATTTACCCGCTTACGATGGTAGATTAGGGCACGTTTATTTTAGCATACCTTATGCAATGCATGCGTGCATCCATACATTTGTCTTGCATGCACCGGGCTCGGTACATCATACAAACCACATTGTATCTTCAAATCTAACTTGAATACGTGCACCGAATGATTGCATTTCACATGCCATTTTAGGGTTAGCCGAGCCTATCCTAATCACATTCTGTATGCGATGCATTAGTCACTTAACATGAACTAGGACATGCATGTTTGCTAACTAGTTTATTGTTTTGGCACGGAGTACGATGTAAGTTTTTACGCTTTAGCATCTCGCATGCGTGTGAATGTTAACATGACAGTAGGCTTACCATGTGGCTAAATGCTTATATGAGATAAACTGTTTGAATGCCTGTGGGTGGAGGTTGGATTGCTTGAGTTGGAAAAACTCGTTGAAATCCGTGTTTTAGCCTACTTGCGAGTAGCAAATTCCAAACGCTTTCAAAACGAACGGATATGCAATGCTTATTTCCAAATTAGGCAATCTAGTCTATACTTGTTTGCTGTGCGCATAACATAGTAATTCTAGGCTAATAACCGGAATAAGAACACATAACGTTTTCAAAATCGGATATCACGGTTAGTAGAGGCCGGTCTTCGGACCGGGCGAAAGGGGGTGCTCATAGCTGACCTTCCCCGATCGTACCCAAGCTCCCGAGCCAAGGCAACTTTGGTAATGACGGACACGTGGCCTTTGGCACCGAGTCAGGGTTTCCTAAATTTCCCCATTAAAAAATATTTAGGTGGCGACTCTGTATCTGGCAAAGCAGTCCATGTTTGGCACTTCTTTTCAAAATCTGTTTTTCTCAAAACGATTTGCCAGAGTTGGACTCTTTGGTTCAGATTAAGAACCGCAACAACAAAAGGGAGTCCGAACTGTAGAGTGAAGCCCACGGGCGCGTCTACAGTTTCTGGCGACTCTGCTGGGGATGTTTAGAGAGCTTGACTCGAACTCGTGATATCCTGTTTTGACTACATTTATGTGTCTCTTTGCATTGCATGTGCATTGGTGCGCCTAGGACACCGTGTTGGCCATCTGCTATTCCTGAGCGGTTTGCCGGAGGCTTGTCTTGTCAAAGCATGCCATAAGGCTGACCGGTTGCGGGCTCTGCCAGTATGGGAACACAAACCCCGGTTTTACCGGGGCACCCTTTTTGACCATTCGACCTAGTGCATATTCGGATCCATAGTGACCATTCCAAACTAGGACAGGTTGCTTACCCGATATAGGTTGTTTGAAACCGCTGCGTGCGTAGTGAAACCCTAGCTCCTGACAAAATAGGACAGGGAAACCCTCCCCCAACATAGGGATGTATTGGCTCTCTTTTACCTGCTATGTGTTTTTAGAGTGTATCTCTGCAGGGAACGCATATATCAGTTTGCAAAGTTCGAGCATCAGGCCTGAGGGCACTAGTATCAGTGTTGTTGAGAATTAGTTATGTCTGCGGGTATCAGTTCAGTTTTGAACAGTGATTCTAAGGAACAGTGATCAGTAGTAGAGTACAGTTGTTCGGCTACACCCGTGTTTGATCTGTTTGGGGGCTGAAATACTGCTTGTTTTCCGTTTCAAGGTTCAGAGATTCAGAGGGTCGATCCAGAACAGCTAGTGTCTTCTCCTTGCTGAGGCAGGACTTAGCATGACGCAGAATTCAGAAGAGACCGTGGTCATGACGGCCGCGTTGGATCAAGGAATCACCCTGCACAGTGAGACTACTGTTGATATGCCGCATCCACCTAGGTCGCCTGCCGCACACCCAGTTTGGACCCCTCAACTATATCAGGCTCGCGAGCCTACTACATTTGAACTAATGGGAATGATAGGTGATCTTCAAAGATCCGTGGCGGATCTCGCCTATGGAATGTCTGTTTCGCCACCAGCCGCACCATATGCCGGAGGCTTTGTACCCCAGGAGCCCCCGCTATTGGGACGGATTGTAATTGAACTCAGCCAACCGGAGATGACCTCCAGCTATGGCAACGACGCATCAAACCAAACTCTAGATCAGGCTGAGGCCGGAGACAAAGGTAAGATGAAGACAGATGCCGACCCTATCGAACAACTGCTGTGGGCAGTAGGGGCTTTGAAAGCCGGGGGGATGAGCAAGCAACAGATATCTGCAGTTGTGTCGAAAGCTGTGGAGGATGCTTTCCCCACTCCGCCTGAGGGCAGTTCCAGTCAATCAGAGAACCGGGATAGGCCCCGTCATGCCAAAACAGTTCTTCCCGCTCCCAACCTTGCATCCGGAAAGGATCAGAAATCCAAGGCCGCCCCGCCGATCCGTTCGCTAGTACATCTAGCAAGAGTGCTCAGGCTCCAAAGTACCTGCCCCGAGGGCGCAGGGTCTTCCATGCTCTCTACATGCCATTGTCCAAGGCACTTCAAATCCTTGCCGAGAGGGGACACCTTAAACCCCTGGAGCCTCGGCCTCTCCCGAAGAATCTCCCTGCTACTCATGACCCTGCTCAGTACTGTGCGTACCACCAGCAGACAGGCCATGCTACCGACAATTGTTTCCGCCTCCGGCATGAGGTGCAAGATTTGATTGACAACGAGGTTATCCTCCCCCCCACCTCAGCAAAGTCCGTCACCACCCAGTTGTTGGATTTTGAGGACACAGACACTGCGAGTATGTAGTCAGTAGGTGAACCGCCTGTGGGCAGTGCCTGGCGCGTTTTTGGATGTGGCGTTTGGCACGCATTTTTGGGCATCTGTTAATGTTAGTCTTGTAAATTCTGACTTGGGTGTCGAGTCAGTCTTTTGTTTTGTTTTGAGTCTGTCTCATTGTCTTGAGTCAGTCCTTTTGCTTATGGGTCTGTCTTTTTGTAATGAGTCAGTCCCTCTTGTATAGAATACCAGGTGATTCCGGGGTTGTCGCCTCGAACGCCGTTTTGTAATTATCCTTTTGTTTTTGCTTTTTAAGTCTGTTGCTGCCGAGGAGCCAGCTATACCAACAAACTTGAATGAAACAGCCGTGGCTATCACGTTCCGTACTTGTTGCTATTTGAGTCAGCCGTGCCAGAGGATGTGAATGGAACGACAGTACATACCACCTACTCTCTTGTGCCTTGAACATCGTTATAATGACCTAAGCTTTTCGTAAAACCCTTTTCGAACACTGCGGTGAGAAAAACGAAGAGGAATGAATTCCTCGGGTTTTGCAAAATTTTGATCATTTTGAGGGAAAGAGAGGTGTGCTAAGCTTTTCATGAATGAAATCATGCTTGTCGGCGTGAGTACTGAGAAGGATCCTGGTTCGATCCGGACTGGTTCCACACTATCTTCTGCGCGAGCGATTTGTCGCTTTCTTAAAAACTTTCAAAAACAAAATGTTTCGCGCAGTCTTGCGAAGACCTGTGTGGAATCGCTCTTGAGATTGTGCAGCCCAGGATCGCTCTCAGCCTCAAGATTCAATTTATCTGTTGCAAACTGGAATCCGTTCAAAACATTCAACAGTGCCATGAAACGCCTGTGTGGCCCATTTCGAGGCAGCCCTCGAGCAAGAGGCGTCAAAGTCAGATCAAGGAGATCAGATCCCACCAAGCAAGGCTCGTGAAGCAACCGTGATGGACTCTTCTGCAAATCAACACAACGGTCATTCTCCTGGACACAGAAAGGCTTCAATCTCAAAACCATTTGGCATGGGCTTGCTACACTTTTACCCTTTGAGTGGCTCGCTGGGCTGAAAACCCGGAAGGGCGACCCAGGCAAAAGTTAGAGCAAAGAAAAAAAGAAATAAAAAGAAAAATACAAAAAAAGAAGCGAAGAAGAAAAGAAAATACAAAAAATAATAGCAAAAGAAATAAAGAAAAAAAAAGAAAAGAAAAGAATAAAGAGAAAGAAAAAGAAAAACATAGCTCGCAAGGTCGAAAACCCGCATTGGGCACCTTGGCAAAAGTTAGAGCCTAAACAGTGAAGGTTAAAATACCCGAGTGTACCTTAACCGGAACTACGTAAGGCTTGATTCCCATGTTTGGGATACGTAGGCAACTTCATCCTGAAGTCCAGCCCCCAACGCTTCCATAGCGTCTCAGTCCATGTCATGGTTTTGATCACTTTCGCCTCCTCTGAATCCAACGTCTCGATTACAGCAACCTGGAACTACGTGATTAACTTCCTCTTGAAGTCCAAACCACCAACACCTTCCAGGTGACTGTGTCCATATATTGATTCAAACCGTCTTCGTCTCCTCCGCGTCCGAGGGTCCGATCGTCGTCAACAAGGACTGGCTTACAATGTGCCGCGGCATCATCCAAACAAGGGGCAACTTTCCGTTGCCATACAGTGCCATAAGTTGCCCTGAGTTACCGTCCAAACCAGGGGCAACTTTCCGTTGCCTTATCCCCCTTTAAGCCAGGGGCAATTTCCCATTGCCTCCGATCCGAGGTTGCATATCTCAAGGGTAAGTTCCGTGCTCGTTGAGCATTGACTGTTTGCAAAAATAGTTTTTGAAAATTTTTACTGAAGTTGATCATTTTCTCGAAAACTATTTCATTTTTCAAAATCGGACCATGTTTGGACCCAAAAAGGAGAATTTTCAGTGCTCACAGCCTGATTCGCATGATCTTCAAATCAAAAATCGAATAAGTGTGTTAATCCGACTCTCATTCTTGATCAAAGCTGTTTTAGAAAACAAAAAAATGGTCAAAGTGACGAACTAGGGGCACAGTTGAGTCAGGTCTTCTGTCTTTCCCCCGTCAACAACAAAGGCACTCCATCCGTCAGAAGAAATAGCCGTGAGCTAACAGTGTTGGGCGTGAACCTGTGACTTTCTATTCATCGTCAGGGAGGGATGAAAAATGAGAGAATAAAGAATAGAGAGGAGTAAGTTGAGAGAAAAGTAAGAAAAGGGTTTTGAGAGAAAAACCGAGCCTGAGGGCCGAGTGATGTGAGTATCACAAATCAGAAAGGGTGGGAAATAATGCCCGGAGGAATTGGCTCCTCGAGATCTGAGGTCTTTTTGTAAACATGTCTGTGTGTCGTGTCTTTTGATTTGCCGGTCTTGATTCCGGCTTTGAGTCTTTTCCGAGTGTGTTTCGTTGTGTTTAGGTCGCGTACCTTTCGTTTCTTAGTCTGAGTCTGTCTCGCTGTGTTCTGTGGTAGGCTCGATACCCTGGTTGAAAACCCTTCTTTATTTCAAAAGTCGTTGTTTATGCTCAGAATGCTGTGCCATTCTCTACATTCATGCCAAGCAGGAGAAAGAAAGGGAAATTTGGGATATCCGAGTGTGTTTCAACTGTAACCGTGTCAGCTTTTTGTGGTTCGTCTTGTCAGATTGGGGCTGTTTGTTCAGGGTTTGCTGAGTGCGGAATGAACCGAGTACTGTGTTATGAGCTGTATGCAAAACAATCCCCAGTAGAGCATGGGCTGTATATTCAGTTTGAGTAGTGGTTTGTATGAGTTGTTTGCTGTTAATTGGTTGGTTATCCGATTATCATAGTGCAAGTGCTCAATTTTCAGACAACAGATCAATATCATTTACATTTGAGGTGTAATATGATGCAATACAGTGCAAGGTATGAAATGCGCAGATATAACACTCTTTTTCGACAAAAAGTTTATTTCATTTCATAATCTTTTCAAGTACATAAGTTTTGGAAACAAAATCTGCCTGCGGCAGTACAAAGTACCCTAACTACTAACCAAAAGGGGAAAATGCAAAAAGGGAAGAAAAATAGTAAAAAGCTGTATCAAATGTCAAAAATGGCCCCGGGGCTATCAATCTGTCCTAGTCCTCTTCCTGGACGAAGGTCCAGGAGCGTCATCACCAGGGGCACCACCAGGGGCATCGCCGTCTGAGCTCGAGTCCGAGCCATCATCGGTCTCCTCCGCCTCTGTCTCTGCCTCAGACTCGTCATCTGGAACTGGAGCCCGCGAGCTACTCCCGACATGAGTGCGCCCCCCTCTGGTACGGGGATATGCTCTGCCATCCCGGGTAGAAATGGGAGGTCCAGCCGGAGCGCCACCTACCGGAGGAATTTGGAAGGGAGGCTGAAAAGCATAAAAGGCGAATACATCAGAATACTGAGAGCAGTTTATCAATACAGAATGCAGTGTATGAGTACAGTCTGTGAATACTGAGAGCAGTTTACCAGTGCAGAATACAGTGTATGAGTACAGTCTGTGAATACTGTGAGCAGTTTATCAGTGCAGAATGCAATGTATGAGTACAGTGTGTGGATGCCGTGAACAGTTTATCAGATGCTGCGATTATGCGTCAGATTATGTAAAGCAGTTTATATATGGTTTGAGGCTGTGGTCAGAAAGAACATACCGGAATGCTGTAAAGGGCTAGAAGGTCGAAGGTCCGCTGTAGCATCCCCATCATGGAGGCATTCATCTCCAATGACTGCCGGGTGTACCCAGAAGACGCCTGCGAAAGTATCAGATGCATCAGTATTCTGTGGAATATCAAATAAACTGAAATGAAATAACAGTGCAAGATGAAGAATGAAGTAATACATACCGGAGGCAAGTCGGGGACATCGACAAACTCATGATCAGCCGGCAGAGGGGTGAAGGGGATCTGATAGGTCGCCCCACCCTGCCCTCTGAAAGTCAATGCAGCGGGCAGAGCAGGCCAACCGGTCCCCCGCCCTCGCTGAACTCCGCCCCTGCCACGGACTCGAGCTCCCCTCGGCGCTCCTACTCCTGCTCCGGCCGCTAGCCTCTCTCTCTCAGCCCGGCGACCGCCGCCCAGAGGTCGCATGAGGAAGGTCCGGACGTACTCCGAGTAATCGCCCTCGCCTCTGAAGTCATCTGCCTCCCAGCCAACGGTGTAGTCCGCCATCTGCTCGGCAGTGAATCGCTCGGTATCCCTCATATGCTCAGGAGGGTGCACCGGGACTATCTGCTCCGGTAAACCCAGGGTCTGGCGTAGGAAACGCTCGCCCAGGTACCAAGCCTGACAGACCGGGCCCTTCAGCAGAATCCGGTAACGCGAGGTCTCATCGGCACCGGCGAACCGATCCCGCATCATCGCTGGCAGTGGAGCCCACGGCCGCCAGGTGATCTGAAATTGAAATGCAGTTTGTTATCTACTGTTATTGAAATATGTAGTGGAAAGGCGAAGCTTAAACGAACTGCAAGTAAAACATACCTCTGCCGGGGTGATAGTGTCAAAGTAGCGGCGGAAGAAGCTGAATGTCTCCTGTGGCCTCCGGGTGCATCTCCCGTCAAAGCGACGCGAAAAAGGGACGACCAGAGGGGTCTCTGCATCGGGTACAGGAGCGAGCCTAGGAAAGTAGGCGTAAACCCACAACGGCAAGGCAAATACCAATGCATTTATCAGATAAAGCAGAATACAGAATAGAAGGCAGAAATAGCAGAGCCGTGTGTCGTGCAATGTATTGTACAGAGTGTACAGTGTGAGCAGTGTTGTGCAGTGTATTGTGCAGAGTGTACAGTGTGAGCAATGTACAGTCAGCGTAAAGCAGAGTATGTGTGTGCCGTGTGTACAGTATACAGCAAGTGTAAAGCAGACTACAGTGTGTGCAGTGTGTAGAGTACAAAAAATATAGAACTGAAATGAAAGGCAGAAAAAGAAATGTACCTCCCAAGCACGCCAGTAACCCCCGAGCAACTGTCCGCTGCCGCGGGAGGCTGAGCTCATATATCCATAAAGGGTGGCCAGAGCAGCGCCACCCCAGTCATAATGTAATATGTCCCTGATGTCCACCAGTGTGCTGAGAAGGCAGAGAGGCACTGTGTTCGCCCGGTTGGCGAAGATGGTCGTCCCAAACAGGAACATAAGGAAGCCGCGTGCGTATCTCTCCACGGCCTCTGGGGTCATCGGGGCTGCATCGACGAGGAGGGGCTGGACCCGGAACTGCACCTCGAACCAGGAGTATCGAACGAAGCCGGGACGCGCGAGAGGCGGTGCCGCGCCAAGCAAGTAGACCTGAGCCACGGTCCACTCATCCATATCAATGTCAAAGGGGATCGGATCACCCCCTACCCCGATGCCGGTGAGCATCGAGAAATCGTAAGGGGTCATCGTCATGTCCCCGGTCGCAGACAAGTGAAATGAATCGGTGGTGTCCCACCACCTCTCCACCAGAGCGGCGAGAAGAGGTCTGCATGTAGTAAGCCTGGAGAGTCCTCTGCAGAATGCGCCAAAGCCGGCCTGGTCCACAATATGGCGAATTGCGTCGGGAAGCTCGGCGTACCACACACGAGCGACAGTGTTCCCATACCCGCGGATGGTATGGGAGTCTCCCTGTTTCCAAACAAATAATTGCGAAGCAATATAAAATGTACAGTTTTGAGGAAACAGTAAATCAGTACAAATTTGGCATGCATGCAAGCTTATCAGATTCAAACAGATATTGGGTGCAGGTGTGCTGTTAGTGAACTACAAGGTATGATGCGTCAGTGTGTTTGTGTGGTTCGATGCAAATATTGCATGTGTGTATTTTCAGATTCAAACAGATACCGGGTGCCAGTGTGTTTACAGTGAACTACAACGTGTGATGCGTCAGCGTGTTTGTGTAGTTCGGTGCAAATGTGGCATGCGTGCATATTTTCAGATTCAAACAGATATCGGGCAATGGTGTTTGCAGTGAAATACGGTGTGTGCCGTGGTTTGAGTGGTTCAAGGCTAGTGCAGTGTGTGCACGTGTGGGTCTTAAACAGATAATCAGTTGCAAACGCGTTTGTAATCAACTACAATATACTGTGTATCAGTGTATCAGAACTAAGCAGTTAACAAATGCAACCAGCTATGACAATTGGCAGTTAAACATTCTACATTGCAGAAAGTAAAGCAGAGAAAGAAGGTTACCTCGGAAGCGCCGGAGGATAGGTGGGAGGCAGGCTCGCGTAGCAAGAGCTCAGGGTCCAACGCCATGTCGAAGCTCCTGAACTGGCGTAGTCCGTCGGGTGGCAGAACGTGAATCGCCGGCCGGTAGGTCGCCGGGTCGAACGGGCGCTCGCTCAAAGGGAGGAGCTCGACCTCGGGATCCATCTCGTGATCCGAGGGAGTCCCACCGCGCGGAATGTCGTCGGCCATATCGAGAATGATGAGAAAATGGTCGAGGAATGGAAATCGGGTCGGAATACGAAGAGTCAACCGAAAAGTCAACCCCCGGAAGGGTGAAAAATGGCCGGAAAGGTCGGGATAGGAAAAAGGCGCGAAACTCGAGAGAAACTCGAGGGGAATGAGCCTTAAAAGGCGGAAATGGCAAAGGATGTGCCGAAATGAAATTTCAATCGGTCGAAAATGTTCGAAACGCGAAGAAAATCGCGAATCCGACGACGAAACGGGCGTAAAACGTGAAGAAAACGAGGGATCGAGGAAAGAAAAAGGCTCTAGAGAGAGAGAGTATGATTTTCGGCTAGAGGGAAATGAATAGAATAGGGTTTGGAACCCTATTTTAAAACACCCATGGTGAAATGTCGAATCTGCCCCGATCCAGGAACTTTTTGCCGGTCGGCAACATTTTGTGCCGGCCGGCATAATATTGTGCCGATGGAATTGTTTTGTAGCCGGTGGACAGCCGGTGGCTTCCCCTTCCAGCCGGTGGTGTTCCCACAGCCTTGTTTAGGCCATGTGAGTAGTTTTTGGTCTTCATAGCTCAAGAAAGTGCAAGAAAGTGCATCCCCGACGCTCAACCGGCTTCCGTTTTGACCTCGGACCGTGTCTTCTGTGCGTAGCACTCAAATTCATGCAATGATTGTATCCTTTTGTATCCTTTTGCCTCTTATGAGACTCAAAAGTTGCCCCGCGCGCGTTGCATGCATTCATCATGTTGTCCGGTGCGTTGTGTCGCGCCGTCATGCACATCCCTCATGCATTGTCATGCATATTATTACAAGCGTTGTCATGCATCGTCATGCACCTTAATACGTACGTCGCCTCGCACATCATTCGTGTTGTCGTGCATCTCCTTGTTTTGCATTATCATGCGTTTCAAAAAAAAAAAAAAATGTGCGTTGTCGCGCACTCGAGTTCATTTCCGTTGTTTTACATTTCGTGTGGCATGCGTGTCACACTTGCATTGTTTTACATTTCGTGTGGCATGCGTGTCACACTTGCATTGTTTTGTATTTCGTGTGGCATGCGTGTCACACTTGCATTGTTTTGTATTTCGTGTGGCATGCGTGTCACACTTGCATTGTTTTGTATTTCGTGTGGCATGCGTGTCACACTTGCATTGTTTTACATTTCGTGTGGCATGCGTGTCACACTTGCATTGTTTTACATTTCGTGTGGCATGCGTGTCATACTTGTATTGTTTTACATTTCGTGTGGCATGCGTGTCACACTTGCATTGTTCTACATCTCCGTGTGTCATGTGTGTCACACTTGCATCATTTTGCATCCCTTTGAGGCACGTGTACCTCATTGGCAGCATTTTGCATCCCTTTGAGGCACGCGTACCTCATTGGCAGCATTTTGCATCCCTTTGAGGCACGCGTACCTCATTGGCAGCATTTTGCATCCTTTGAGGCACGCGTACCTCATTGGCAGCATTTTGCATCCTTTGAGGCACGCGTACCTCATTGGCAGCATTTTGCATCCCTTTGAGGCACGTGTACCTCATTGGCAGCATTTTGCATCCCTCTGAGGCACGCGTACCTCATTGGCAGCATTTTGCATCCCTTTGAGGCACGCGTACCTCATTGGCAGCATTTTGCATCCTTTGAGGCACGCGTACCTCATTGGCAGCATTTTGCATCCTTTGAGGCACGCGTACCTCATTGGCAGCATTTTGCATCCTTTGAGGCACGCGTACCTCATTGGCATTATTTTGCATCCTTTGAGGCACGCGTACCTCATTGGCATCATTTTGCATCCTTTGAGGCACGCGTACCTCATTGGCATCATTTTACATCTCCGTGAGGCATGCGTACCTCACTTGCATCATTTTACATTCTGTGTGGCATGTGTGTCACACTTACATCATTTTGCATTCTTATGAGGCATGCGTGTCTCATTTGTTTCATTTGTATCGTTGGCATCATTTTACATTCCGTATGGCATGCGTGTCACACTTGCATCGTTTATCATTTGCATCGGCGCGTGTGCCTCATTTGCATCGGCACGTGTGCCTCCTCATTTGCATCGGCACGTGTGCCTCCTCATTCTCATTGGCACGTGTGTCTCATTCTCATCGGCACGTGTGCCCCATTTGCATTGGCACGTGTGTGCCTCATTTGCATCGGCACGTGTGCCTCCTCATTCCCTTAGGCACGTGTGCCTCCTCATTTGCATCGGCACGTGTGCCTCCTCATTCTCATCGGCACGTGTGCCTCATTCTCATCGGCACGTGTGCCCCATTTGCATTGGCACGTGTGCCTCATTTGCATCGGCACGTGTGCCTCCTCATTCCCTTAGGCACGTGTGTCTCCTCATTTGCATCGGCACGTGTGCCTTCTCATTTGCATCGGCACGTGTGCCTCCTCATTTGCATCGGCACGTGTGCCTCCTCATTCCCATAGGCACGTGTGCCTCCTCATTTGCATTGGCACGTGTGCCTCCTCATTTGCATTGGCACGTGTGCCTCATCATTTGCATTGGCATGTGTGCCTTCTCATTTGCATTGGCACGTGTGCCTCCTCATTTGCATTGGCACGTGTGCCTCCTCATTTGCATCGGCACGTGTGCCTCACTTCCATTGGCATGTGTGCCTCACTTTCATCGGCATGCATGTCTCAGTTGCAGTGGCATGCGTGCCATATTTCCATTGTCATAGCGGTCTAGGAGACCTTAAATCCTTCGAAGGTGTAAAACCTTTATTGTTGCATATGCCATGCATTTCATTGTAAATATTGCATATGTCATGCATTTTATCGTAATATAATGCACATGTCATGCATTTCCACTGTAAATATTGCATTTCCATTCCATTGCATGTTTGTAGATATTGCGTTATAGTTTTCATGCATCCATTGCATTTTCCCCCGTCTATGGCTTGCGCCTTTCCTTGTTGAGCTTGGTCTGGTATGTGCCTATACTTTTCACGTTGAAACACAGTTCTGCATGTGTACGCGCCTATTCCACGCTGGTATGATGGTTTGAGGGTTGCGGCACCTTTTCTGTGATTAGACGCGGTTTGTATGCGTACATGCCTTTCCTAGGCAAGACTTGGTTTGGCTTGCGTGCCATATCCATTGTGTCAATCCCTTTTCATGCATCCACTGCATTCCCCCCATTTATGGCTTGCGCCTTTCCTTGTTGAGCTTGGTCTGGTATGTGTCCATACTTTGCACGTCAAAGCACAGTTCTGCACGCGTACAGTTCTGTGATTAGATGCGGCTTGTATGCGTGCATCCCCTTCCTAAGCGAGATACGGTTTGGCTACACGCCATATCCATTGTAGATATTACATTGTAGTGTAATCGTCGCATCCTGCTTTAGGATCATTGTTCTTTCCTCAGCGGGTCGTCACCCCACTTATGTCATTCCACCCAATACTTGTTATCGTGTCCGTCTACATCACTCATAGTTCTGCATGTGTGCGCGCCTATTCCTTGATGAACTTGGTTTGAGGGTTGCGGCACCTTTTCTATGGTAGACAGACTTGTTACTTCCATCAACCTATGTGACATTCGTGTGGTTTCGAACCGCTCATGATTGAATCATGATTCAATTGCATTGCATATCATTTGCATTGTTTATGCATAGTTTTGTATACATTGCATATCATTTTGCACTCATCATTGCATTATCATGCATATTGCTAACAATATCATACCTGTTAAGTTTGTTTTCTTTGCAGGCACGATATTGTATGTACGGCTCATTTGAGGCCGGTGCAACCGGACGAGCCGCACAGGTATTGTATCCTCCGCGTGAGATGTTTCGAGAATTGCATAATTCTCTTGTATCCTTTCTGCATTGTAGTGTAGTCTGGTGTATGCTAGCTTATAACTGTCGCATGCGTGCTTCATTACAGCTTTCTTTGCATGATCATAAGTTATGCTCGGCTTCTTGCATTTTCAGTTGCATTTTGCCCCTGCCTTCGGGCGCATACCTTGTTTGTCTTGCATGTTTGTCCAAGTCTTCGGCCTTGTCAAAAATGGGTTGTCTCTGGGCTTTGACATTCACTCCCGTCATTGTTATGACTTTCGAGTTCTGTCAAAGAGGGGCAACTGTAGACACCCCATTTTTGACCGTCCTCAAGACTTGGATGTCACCGCTTGAACACTCGGTGATTATCCATGTTTGTGTTCGTTTGGAGTTCCCGGAGTTCTCGGCCACGCGCCTTGCCTCAGCATCTCCGAACTCGACTGTTTTGTGTCTGGTTTTGCACTAAACACTTGTGTTTTGCCTTGGAGAGGCAGGGAATGCCTTGTGAGGCATCCCCACACACCACTGGCACTAGCTAGAGGCCACCGGCTGGTTTTTGTTGCCACCGGCAATGTTTATTGCCGGTCGGCACTCTTTGTTGCCGGTCGGCAGTCATTTTTGTCAAAATGACAATTTTGAGTGGCCGACCACTGTTCATCTACTTTTTGTAGATATTTTGTGCCAGCTGTGATAGCTGGCACCCACCCCATTCCCCTCCATACACGTGTATGGAGGGATTTCCCTCTGAACAAGCTTCTTGAATAAGCTTTGCAAGAGGGAATGGCCTATAAAGGAGAGGGTCTTCTCTTTGGCCAAGGGTTAGACATTTTTACAGCTTTTCTTAAAGTTTGAGTTCTAGGGTTAGGGTTAGATACATATCCTATCTCTATAAGTGTGTTTTTGGTCATACTTTTGCTCACAAACACACACCACCACACCATCTCTTGGACTTAAGCCCCCTTGAGGGTTGTTTTGGAAGTTTCTAAGTGGATTCAAGCTCAAGAAGGCTGCTGGAGCATTGCTTGTGAAGAAGGACTTCAAGGGTAAGAAACTAGTCCTTTTTACCCCATTTTTGCATCCTATTTCTACCTATCTTAGAGCTGTTTTTGTGTTTGGTGTATAACATAAAAAAGTTCTGTTTTTAGGCCCTCTTGATAGTTTATTAAGAGTGTTTTGTGGTTTGGGTGTGTTTGACCACCCTTAGGCCTTGAAAGGCCCCATTTTGTGCTATTTTGTGCAAGTTTCGAGACTTTGGTGTTTGGGCCTCTTCACCACTGAAATCTTGAGGGATTTCAGTGGTGGGGATGGTGCCTTGAAGTCTCCAAAAGGGGAGGGCCACCCCCTCTCCTTGTTGTCCTTGAAAGGGACCATCTTTGGCCTCTTGAGGGAGCCTATGTTAGAGTGTGTGTTGATCATGTCTAGGCTACATTTCATGCTTATTATGCCATAATATAATCATGTCGTGTGTTGGTTTTGGTACACCATGCATGCTTAGCATACCTACCATGTAATGCCTTGTAATGGCCTTAATATGCCTTAGGTTGTTAGCCTTTGTTCGAGCATGTTTTAGGCTTAGCCTTGTGAATGTTTTGTGCTTATTTTGCCATGCTTTAGGTCTGTCCATAGTTGTTTGGATCGATTTTGGCATGCTTAGTATAGCTCCTTTGTATTTGTGGCTTGTCGGGCTTGTATGCCTCAAGTATGTGAATGTGTAGCATGTGTTGATTGCATCATTTTGGTGGTTTGGAACCATCCAACATGTAATTTCAGTCCCTTTGGCATGCTCATATGCTTGCCTTAGTTGCCTCTTTGTCGCTTTGAGAGCATGTGTTGTATGCCCTATGTTTTGACCATTGTGCATGCCTTTGAATTTGAGCCACTTAGATGCCATCTAAGTAGTCCTTTGGCCTTGTTTTAACATGCTAAAAATCTGTTTTTAGTTGTTTAATGCATGCCATGTTTGATTATGCTAAATGTGCTTCAAGGCTTCATGACTTGCCTCAAGTACTTGGACCACGCTTGCATGCTTATGCTTGTCTCATTTGGGTTGGTTTGGCACCACATTTTGACATGATTTTAAAGCTTTTCATTCCATGCCAATTGTCCATGTTTAGCCTCTTTCAAGTGTGTTTGAGAGTTGCTTGTTTAATGCTTAGGTTTGTGCCTTAACATGTGCATGCGTGTGTGTGTGCTTAGCCTTCGTTTTTGGGCACTTTGGCTACTGATTTTGGGCCTAATTGGAGTTGCCTAAGTCATGTTTAAGTCCACCCCTTTGCTTGGTTTACGTGCTTGCCTTGTATGTGTGTTTGCATACTAGCATTCTTGTTTGCATCCCATGTTGCATATCTAGTTGACATGCTTAGGATTGCACACATAGACATGCATGCCTTGTCCCTTGATTTGGTGATGGGAATTGGGCCCCTTTATTTGTTTGGTTTGCATTTCATTTGAAATTGAAGTGCACACTTGATTCTTTAGGCCATCATGCATGGAAATGCGTGATTGGTGGCCCGAGAATCGAGGCACATCCTCCCTTGAGTCGCAAACATGATAGGGGGCATGATTGGTGCATACATAGCTTGAATAGCATTGCCATGCAAGATTCTGTCCTCTGCTGCTGTGAGTTGCAGGTTCTGCAGGCATTCTTTGCCGACCGGCAACATATTGTGCCGGCCGGCAGTAAATCAACAGCCGATGGATGAATTTTGTGCCGGTGACCACAATTCATTGCCGGTGGTAATTCTATTCAGCCGGTGGTATTCTCCAGTGTCCAGAGAGGCATTCCTGAGACTTTGGCAGTTTTCAGAGGAGCAAAGCAGGGAAAACAGAGGCAAACTATGCATGGCAGTGCGATTCCGAGCAAATCCCGAGCACGCGCTGCATCTGACCCGCTTCCCGAGGGCTTTACTGTTTTAATTAGTTTAATTTGTTTAGTTAATTTAATTAATTTGTAATATTTAATTAGCTCGCGTAGTTAATTAATTTGTATATTCATTTGGTCCCTCTAAGCGGGGGCGAATCTGTAATAAGTGTGTGTGAGTGGTGTGCATGTCTTCCAACCCCCCCTTCTTTCTTCCCTTTTATTTACCCGCTTACGATGGTAGATTAGGGCACGTTTATTTTAGCATACCTTACGCAATGCATGCGTGCATCCATACATTCGTCTTGCATGCACTAGGCTCGGTACATCATACAAACCACATTGTATCTTCAAATCTAACTTGAATACGTGCACCGAATGATTGCATTTCACATGCCATTTTAGGGTTAGCCGAGCCTATCCTAATCACATTCTGTATGCGATGCATTAGTCACTTAACATGAACTAGGACATGCATGTTTGCTAACTAGTTTATTGTTTTGGCACGGAGTACTGTAGACGTCCCCGAACGCCCCGGGAGGGTTAAGTCCCGTTCTGTTCATATTGGGGGCACTACAGTTCAAGGACTCAAATGTCACGGTTCTTAATCTTGAACCAAAGAGTCCAAATCTGGCAAATCGTTTTGAAAACAGATTTTTGAAAGAAGTGCCAAACATGGACTACTTTGCCAGATACAGAGTCGCCACCTAAATGTTTTTTAAATGGGAAATTTAGGAAACCCTGACTCGGTGCCAAAGGCCACGTGTCCGTCATCACCAAAGTTGCCTCGGCTCGGGAACTTGGGTACGATTGGGGAAGGTCACATCGTGAGCACCCCCGCTCGCCCGGTCAAAGACCGACCTCTACTAACCATGATATCTGTTTTTGAAAACATTGTATGCTCTTATCCCGGTTATTAGCCTAGGTTACTATGTGATGCTTGCAGCAAATAAGTATAGACTGAGCCGCCTGAATTGGAACAAAACATTTCATGTTTGTTTGTTTGAAAATGGTTTGATGGTGCTACCCGCAGGTAGGCTAAGACGCGGATTTGCCACCCTCGGGTGGGCTTAGAAAACATGATTTTGCCACTATCTAGTGGGCTTAAAACAAACATTTGATGAATTGTCCAATCCAAGCAACACAACCTCCACCCACAGGCATTCAAGGCAGTTATATCACATAAGCATTTAGCCTCATGGCAAGCATGCTATTCATGGCAGCACTCACACGCATGCAAGGATGCTAAAGCATAAAAACTCACCGAGTACTCCAAGCCAAAAACAAAAATTGATTAGAAATCATGCATGATCCTAAATATACAGGAATGCCTAATGCAACACATGCAATAATGCAACTATAGCAGGCTCGGCTATTCTAAACATGGTATGTGAAATGCTACAGCTAACATGTATTCAATTTGGAATTGAAATACAAATGCAGTTTGTATGATGTGCCGAGCCCGGTGCGTGCAAAACAGATGAATGATGCAAACATGCTGTCATACTGTATGCTAATTGAAACATGCCCTATATCTAACCATCGTAAGCGGATAAATAAAAGGGAAGAAAGACGTGGGGTTGGAAGACATACATCACACTCACGCACACTTATTACAGTTATGCCCTCGCGCAGAGGGTCCGAATAAATAATAATACAGTCCGAATAAAAGAATAGTACAGTCCGAAATAATAGTCCGAATAATACAGATTTCTAATTAATTAACAAATTAAACTAAGAAAGCTGTAAACTGGCATGCAAGCCAGGGGCTGCCTCGATCCTGACGAATGATGTATGCTGGGCTGCCTTTGCGCGGAAATCCACTGGGATGCCCCGATTAGCCTCTGTTCGCAATGTTTCTCGAAATGCGCGCCAGACTCCGAAAAGTTGCTGATTCCTTATTTTGCTGCAACAGAGAGCAGGAAAGGGGCATAGCAATGTATTTCACAAATATATGCATGCCTCGATTCTCGTGCCACCAATTACGCATACCGATGCATGATGGCCGAGGAATCGGATTGCACAACTCAATATAGGGTGCAATGCAGATGAATGCTACAACAAAACCTAACTCCATCATGGGTAATCCGGAGTGTCAGTGACTTGGGAATTGAGACCCGTTCCGTCACTCGGAGTACGAAACGTGCCTCGTTTCCCGTGCCCGGGCTAACTCCTATCCCGAACACGAATGCAATATGCATGATATGCATGTAATGCAACTAAGATACAATCCTAACATACACAATGCTATGAAAATGGGACGCCTCGGAGTGCGTGCCAGACGGGCACGCATACTGAGGCAATGATTCTAAGGCATGAAATGGCATACGCAATGCGAATGGACTTACACTAACACGAGAGAGCCTCAGCCACACTCACATGAGAGGCCGATGGATAAAAATGAGATGCCTCGAAATGCGTGCACACGGGCGCGCAAACCGAGGCGATGCATACAGAATGCAAAATGTCATGGAAGTGATATGTAATGAGGTTAAAATGAGATGTCTCGAAGTGCGTGCCCGCGGGCACGCAAACTGAGAAAATGGCATACGGAATGCAATGATGCGAAAATGGCATACGGAATGCAGAATGGACTTATACCAACGTGAGAGGACCTCAGCCACTCTCACACGGGAGGCCGTCGGATAAAAAAAAGGTGCCTCGAAATGCGTGCCCACAGGCGCGCAAACCGAGGCGATGCCTTAAAGCACGAAATGACATACGAAATGCGAAATGGACTTACACTAACACGAGAGAGCCTCAGCCACACTCACATGAGAGGCCGTCGGATAAAAATGAGATGCCTCGAAATGCGTGCCCGCGGGCGCGCAAACCGAGGCAATGTCATAAAAGCATGAAATGGCATGGAAAATGCAAATTGGGCTTACACTAACATGAGAGGGCCTCAGCCGCACTCACATAAGATGCCGTGAGATGAAAAAGGGTGCCTCAAAATGCGTGCACACGGGCACGCAAACCGAGGCGGTGACATACGCAATGCAAATGACATACAGAATGCAAATTGGGCTTACACTAACATGAGAGGGCCTCAGCCGCACTCACATAAGCTGCCGAGAGACAAAAATGAAGTGCCTCGAAATGCGTGCACACGGGCACGCAAACCGAGGCATGGCCCTAAGGCACAGAAATGACATGCGAATGAGATGTGACATATGGCATATGGAAAATGCCAATTTCAGCAGCTAAAATGATGCACAAATAGCCCCCGAATTATGACAAAATTACGCCCGATGCCCGAAATGCGATGTAATGCACCCGAAATGGCCTACAGCCCTACTAAACATGCATGATTGACACATGACATGTAAAACAGTAGCAAGGCAGCCCCTAAAATAACATTTTTTTAGTACAAAGCAAGGCTAAACAACAACCACAAGTATGGCAAAATTAGCATGCAAAAATGGGGAAAAAGAGGGGAATTACAAAGAAAGTAGTATATACAATGCTCAAACTGAAAAACACAGTTCTACAACATTAAAGAGGGACCAAAAATATGCACATTTTCAGTAGATGACATCCCTCAATTCAGTAGGTAGATAGGCTAAACATAGCATGCAAAATAATGAGCCAGCGAAGGCTATAACATGAGGTACCATAAGCATACACCAAACAACTTTGGACCCTTAACAAAACATGAATAATGGGCCATTCTAAGACACTTTCTAAGCCTGATGAAGGATGAAAACAGAAGCCAAGAAAGCCTAACAAAGCATGCAATTTTACGGAATCAAAGATGGTATTTCATGAAGTACCAAAATCATGCACCAAATGGCCTAAGACCCTTAACAAAACATGAATAATGGGTCATTTTAAGACACTTTCTAAGCCTGATGAAGGCTGAAATCAGAAGCCAAATAAGCTTAAAGAGGCATGCAAAGTGGGGTCAAAGAGAGATATAAAGGCAAGTGTAGCATGGAGACCCCAAACCAAGTTGATCCCTTCTACAATAATGTAGAGGAACACAAAATAAGCTCAATCTCAGTTAATGACATGCTCAAAATCAAACTTCAAGTAGGCTAAAGAAACCATGCAATTTTACGGTAAATTGGAAGAATTACAAAGCAAGTGCATGATAGAACCACTAAACATGGTTGAGCCCTTCTTAAATATTGAAGAGGGGCTCAAAATAGGCCCACTCACAGTATATTTCATGCTCGAAAACAGATCACTCAAAAGCCAAACAAAGCATGCAAAATATTGGCATAAAGAGAGGTATTGAAGGAAGAGCATGATAGAGGTACCAAACAAGGTTGAGCCCTTCTACAATGTTGTAGAGGGGCTCAAAATAAGCACAAAATCAGTAGGGGTCAGAGCCCAAATCAGTGAGCAAGTAGGGTAAAGAATTGATCCAAGAAAATGCTAGAAAAAAAGAATTAGAGGCTTACCCTTGGAGACAAGCCTTTTGTGACTTCTTGGCTTCAATTTGTTGATCCTTAGCCCTTGAAAAACACTCCTTTGCTGCTGGAATGGAGGTGGTGATGGTGAGGCTTAGGGTTGATGAAAGAATGGCCTAGGGGCTTCAAGGTTTTTAGGGTTTTTGGTTATGGAAATGGGAGCTTTTGGAGAGAGGCTTTTGAGATCAAATCTTCCAACCCTAGGGAAGGAGCTGTCCAGCCCCTTAAATAGGCAAGAAAGGGTGTAAAAGGGAGGGAAATGCATCCAAGCTTTCCCTCCCAAAATATCCCCCGGAGGGGTGAGATATTTCAAAAAGGAGCTGGACAGCTGTAAAGAGGTGAAAAGCAGAAAGCTGGCCGGCCAGGTAACTTTCTTGAAGGTGGTCGGAGATGGTTGGGCGGTCCCGAACCGAGGCACACGGCCTGACGGCTCCGAAAACCGGGAACCGGGCTCCGAAATGGGCAAAATGGCCTACGGCCATGAAATGTAGCGCACGGCCACCGAGAGATAGTCTACGGGACCACTCCCTCCCCTCAGGAAAGAAAACAGAGAAAATCGAGTCTGGTTCGCAAACCGAGACAAGGCACAGAAGAGAGTTCGGAAGTCCGGAGGCAGGGCGCACGGCCGCGACTCTGAGACTTCTGAACGAGCACAGTATGCAACATCACCGAGCGCTCAATCGGTGACGTCTGAGTCTTAAGGTCGGTCAAAAATGGGGTGTCTACAGTTGCCCCTCTTTGACAAAACTCGGAAGTCAGGAAGTGACGAGAGTGAATGTCAAAGCCCAGAGACGACCCATTTTTGACAAGCCCGAAGACTTAGACAATCATACAAGATAAACAAAGATACATGCCCGCAGGCGTGCCCGCAGGCAGGGGGCAAGATGCTAATGATATGCACAGAGCCAGGTGATCACGCAAATGCAGCAAGCTGTAATGAGGCAAGTATTGATAAATAGATGCAACAGTTTTAAGCAAGAATGCAAAGCAACAACTACATTTCATGCAGTTAGGAATGCGGAGAATTATTCAATTCTCGTCGCGTCTCACACGGAGAAGATACGATACCTGCGCGATTCGTCTGGTCGCACCAGCCTCAAATGAACCGTACATACAATATCGTGCCTGCAAAATAGAGAAATTCAACAAGAACAATATGCTAACAACATATATTCAATGTGATTCCTGAAAGTTTGGCACACGCGGTGCCGGCGGGTGAATGCATAAAGCAGTGTGATACAGGTAAGGTGCGCAAGATAGCGCGATGCAACGCACTAACAAGTGCAGGTGAGATGCGCAAGATAGCACGACAAAATGCATGAACAATGCAAGTAATGTGCACAAATAGTGCGATGCGCAAAATAGCGCGAGTGAAATGTAATGCACTAACAAGTGCAGGTGGGACGCGCAAGATAGCGCAAATGATACAATGCACAAAATAGTGTGATACGCTAAACAGCGCGATTGATTTGAAATGCACAAGATAGTGCGATGTGGTCTGCAAAGCACAGGACAGTGCGATTAAGGTGCGCAAAATAGCGTGATTGATAAACTGCACAAAACAGTGCGATTGTGGTGCGCAAAATAGCGCGATGTCAACTGCACAAAACAGTGCGATTGATTTGAAATGCACAAGATAGTGCGATACGCTAAACAGCGAGATTGATTTGAAATGCACAAGACAGTGCGATACGCTAAACAGCGCGAGATTGATTTGAAATGCATAAGACAGTGCGATACGCTAAACAGCGCGAGTGATTTGAAATGCACAAGACAGTGCGATTAATTTGAAATGCACAAGATAGTGCGATACGCTAAACAATGCGATTGATTTGAAATGCACAAGACAGTGCGATACGCTAAACAGCGCGAGTGATTTGAAATGCACAAGACAGTGCGATTAATTTGAAATGCACAAGATAGTGCGATACGCTAAACAGCGCGATTGATTTGAAATGCACAAGACAGTGCGATAAAATGCATCTTCTATGCAAGTATGGGGGCATTTTCTATGCAAAAGATATGAGCATTTTCTATGCAAGTATGGAAGCACATTCTATGCAATAGTGAAAGCAAGCATTTTCTATGCATGAATCATAATGATGCGCGGCACGCATGCAACAGCAGTGTATAAGAAAGTTCACATTCTATGCAATAAAGGATCATCAAATATGTACTCTGGTGCCTCTGATTTGCCTCTTAGAGGGCTTCACAACATACTCAGCTCAAAAGGGACACACCCTGTTCATATCGGCAAGAGATAACATCTGCTGCTGCTTTAATTGCCGTTCTGACTTGAAGCAGGCTTACACTTGAGGTAGAGGCGCACTCATACTTCGGTAGCATTGACAAGGCCTGAAGAGGTGCACCTGGAATGCAGTCTCGGATTGTGCTAAGGTTGAAACATGCTAAGATGCTCCAAATTTTCCTCTTTTCTTTTGCTTTGCAGTCCGGAACCGAAATAGCTTCAAATAGGCCTTTGCTCTACTGTTCACACTTATCGGGGGTGGACCCTGCGGCTTTATGAAAGAACCAATTCTGTTTTGCACAAATGTGGAGAATGGCACAGCACTCTGAGCACAAAACGATTTTTTGAAATTGAGAAATGAGTAAAGGGTTCTCAACCGGGTATTGAGCCTACGACTGAACATAGCAAAACGACTTAACAAGGAAATAAAAGGCACACAACCTAGACACATCGAGTAACACTCGAAACGACTCAAAACAAAAAACGAGATAAAACAAAAAGACACGACACTCAGACGTGCACAGGGAGCCTGTTTCACCGGGTAGTGTTTCCCACCCTTTCTCATTTGTGGTTCTAACATCACTCGGCCCTCAAGCTCTGTTTTTCTGAAAAAGCCCTTTTCTCACTTTTTCTCTCATCGCACATCTCTCTATTCTTCAATCTCTCATTTTTCAATCCCTCCCCTGGGTGGTTGATGGATAAGCATAAAGTCGTGGGCTCTTGCCCTAGCATTCCGCTAGATTTTGTTCACAACAGTGAGTTTCTCCCACAGAGGGGTTGTGTTACAACTGGGTGTGTAGCAAATCAGCAGCTAACATCGGTTGATGATGCCCCGCTGGGGAATTTGGACGTGATCAGATCTGCTCAGGTGAGGGAGTGGAACACCCTGCCCCATTCCAATTCGTGCTTCGCACCTGGCTTGATACCTCGTTGCTTCGAGGATGTTGAGAGCTTTCATCCCTTTGCTGTTGACTTCAGTTATGCCCTCTTCTGGCAGGTAGAGTGCCCTTCTTGGCAAGTATGTTGATGATGGGGAAAAGACAGAACACCTGACTGAACTGTGCCCCTAGTTCATCATTTTGACCATTTTTTGTTTTTGCTTTCTACTAAAACAGTTTTGACCAAAATGAGAGTTAGATCAACATGCTTGTTCGATTTTTGATTTAAAAATCATGCAAGTTAGGCTATGAGCGCTGAAAATTTTCCTTTTTTGGGTCCATGAAAAGGGTCCAGTTTTGGAAAAGATAGAATGATTTCTGAGAAAATAGTCAACCTTAGTAAAAATTCTCAAAAACTATTTTGCAAACGGCCATTGTTCAACGAGCATGAAACTTACTCCTGAGATGCACAACCTCGGATCCAAAGGAAAACTGCCCCGTGCTTGAAGAGAGCTGCATGGCAACGGAAAGTTGCCCCTTGTTTGAACGGCACCGCGGCGCATTGAATGGCAACGGAAAGTTGCCCCTTGTTTGAATGGCGCCGCAGCACATGAATGGCAACGAAAATGCCCCTTGTTGAATGGTGCTGCACGCATTGTAGTCAGTCCTCAGAGCGACGATTGCAACCAAACTCTCGGATACAGAGAAGGCAAAGATGATCAAAACCATCACATGGACACAATTGAATTGAATTGTTTTACGGCTGGACTTCAGAATGAAGTTGCCTACGTATCCCAAAGATGGGAATCAAGCCTTACGTAGTTCGGGGTTAAGGTACACTCGGGTATTTAACCTCTCCTTTTATGCTCTAACTTTTGCCAAGGCGCCTGTTGCAGGTTTTCAACCTTGCGAGCTTTGTTTTTCTTTTCTTTTTCATTTCTTCTTTTCTTTCTTTTTCATTTCTTTTCTTCTTCTTTTTTCTCTTTTTTTCTTCTTTTTTGTATTTTTCTGTTTTTTTTTTTTGCTTTTTTTTTTTGCTTTTTTTTTTGCTCGCTCTAACTTTTGCCTGGGTCGCCCTTTCGGTTTTCGACCCAGCGAGCCTCTCGAAGGGTAAAAGTGTAACAAGTCCATGCCAAATGGTTTTGAGATTGAAGCCCTCTATATCCAGGAGAGTGGCTGTTGTATTGATTTGCAGAAGGATCCACCTGTTGGCTTTTCGAGCACATCGGATATTTTTTGCCCCTAGTTCGAGGGGTGCTTCTGATCTAGCTTTGCAAGCTTCTTTTGACGACATCTAATCCTCTTGATCTGACTTTGGTGCCTCTTGTTCGAGGGCTGCTTCAAATCTGGCCACACAGGCCTCATATTGTGATTGTCCTTTGAACATTCTGAATCCAAGTTCAAGGTTTGAAAGTAAAGGGGTTGAGTCTCGAGGCTGAGAGCGATCCTAAGCTGCACAATCTCAAGAGCGATTCCACACATGTCTTCGCAGGATCGCGCAAAACATTTTTTTGAAAGTTTTTAAGAAAGCGACAAATCGCTCGCGCTGAAGACAGTGTAGGACCAATCTGGATCAAAGCCAGGGTCCTTCTCAGTACTCACGCTAACAAGCATGATTTCATTCATTAAGGGCTTAGCACGCCTCTCTTTCTCTCAATTTGATCAAAGTTTTGCAAATCCCGAGGAATTCCTCCCTCTTCGTTTTCACTGCAGTGTTCAAAAAGGTTTTGAAAAACTTAGGTCAATACAATGGCTTCAAGGCACAAGAGAGCAGGTGGAATGCACTGCCATTTCATTCAAATCCCGGCACAACTAGCACACGGCAGAAGCAAATGCGAGGGTGTGGAAATCACTGCTGTTTCATTCAAAATCTGTTGGCATAACTGGCTCCCTGGCAGAAACAGACTCAAAACAAAACAAAAAGACAAACGCAAAACAAAATGGTGACGCCCGAGGTAACACCCCCGAATCACCCGACTCCTATACAACAGGACTGACTCGATACAACAAGACAGACCCAAAACAAAAGAGACTGACTCAAAACAAAAAGACAGACTCAAAACAAAACAACAAAACTGACCCAATACCCAAGTCAGAATGCAAAATTAACAGCACTTGTACATTGCTCAAACAGTGCATGCCATTCACCACAGCTGGAGTAATCTGAGCGCCATTCGCAGGTGGTTCATCCCCTGATCACATAACATTATCCCCCAAGTTCACTGACCCAGTGCCGATAGACTTTGCTGAGCTCGGCGGGAGGATGACCCCGTTGTCAAATAGATCCTGTACTTCATGGCGAAGACGGAAGCAATTGTTGGTAGCATGGCCGGTTTGCTGATGGTATGCGCAGTACTGGATAGCATCATGTGTAGCCGGAAGAGGGTTCGGGAGAGGCCGAGGCTCAAGGGGTTTGAGATGGCCTTGTCCAACAAGGATTTGGAAAGCTTTGGATAAAGGCATGTGGAGGGCATGGAAGACCCTCTGACCTCGGGGTTGGTACTTCTGGGTTTGTGGATTTTTGCTGGCGCACCAGCAAAGGGATTGGCAGGTGCTGGCCTGGTTTGCTGATCTTTTCTGAGTGGAGGATTATAGCTGAAAGGAACGTTTCTGGTACAACGGCCCTTCTCCCGGTTGCCCCTTGATTCAAACTGCCCCCAACTTGAGTGGCGAAAGTGTCGTCCACAGTTTTTGCGACAACCGCGAGCACTTGTTCTTTGTTCAGTCCCTCGGCTTTCAAAGCCTCAACAGCCAACAGAAGATGCTCATGGGGATCCATGTCCGCCCCTATCTTGTTCTTTCCGTTCGCTCCACTTTGCCAAGGGATTTGCCTTCCCCCAATGCAGCCCGTCCCAAGCTGGGGAGCCTTTTGACATGAACTCCCTGGTAGGCGATGTGGTTGATGATGGAGCCAAAACTCCAAAGGCTAAATCCGCCACTGTTCTTTGAAGATCTTCAATCATCCTCATCAGCTCGAAGTAGTGGGTTCATGGGTTTGAGATGATTGGGGTTCAGGTGCACCCATCATGCATAAGTCCATGCTTTCTGGGATAAACACCTCAGGCTTGGGTAGATGGGCCGGGGTGATGTATATGCTGGGGTCATAGGTGGATGGCAGTGTATGGATGAGATTGAGGTAGGTGGGAAATGTTTGGTCATTGGGGTCTGAAGGTGGAGCTATCGTCCGGTATCGATGAGATTTTGGACCTCATGACGAAGGCGGTAGCAACGGTCGGTGCCATGACCGCGCTGCTGATGGTACATACAGTACTTGGCAGGGTTATGTCTGGCTGGGAGTGGGTTGGGAAGAGGTTGAGGATCGAGGGGTTTGAGATGCCCTCTTTCCATCAGGAGTTTTAGTGCGCTAGTCAGGCTCATATAGAGAGGGGTGAAAGTTCTGCCCTGAGCTGGGCTGGGCTGGCTGTTTGTAGGCTTGGTTGGCAAAAGGGTTAGCTGTGGCGACTGTATTGATTTCAGTGGGTTCGGAAATAGTGCTACTTCCGGCATTGGTACTCCTTACAATCGCCCTCCTTGTCGGTTCACTTGTTCTGGGAATGATCCCACTGTTGAACGCATTCTCGACCTGACCCCCAGTTCATGCAAACTTTTGAAAGTGAATAGCGGAGCCACTATCAATTTTTGCAACATATCATGCTCGAGGTTTCGCACCATCATCTGCACTTGATCCCTCTCAGAAGGGCGGCGATCTGTCATCTGTGCTGCCTTTGCTCTCCACCTTGCAACAAATTCCACAAAAGGCTCTTTGGGTTTTGGCGGGTTGCTTCAAGCTCTTGGATGGTCATTTCAACTTGGGTATTGTAGGAATACTGATCGACAAAGGCCTCAGCCAATTCTTCCCATTTTTGCTTCACTGTATCCTCCAATTGGCATACCAAGTGGCTGCTACACCCGACAGGGTTCTTCCATACAGAGAGAGTTTCTGTGGCTTAGTCAAACCCATCGGCTTCAGGACATCCAAGAAAAGTCGGATATGTACCATTGGATCCCCAGACCCGTCGAAACGGTCAATATGTGGCATTTTGAATCTGTCTGGGAGCCGTACGGCAGTCTCGGTGTATCCATCCTCAATGTCGGGAATGGAGTTAAGGCCCTGTGCCTTTTTGAATTGCTTCTCGAGGTTCGCAATTTTCACTGCGGTCAGATCGAGGTCATTAGCATCAAGGGGATAAAGCCTCTCATTAGGCTGCACCAGGGGTCTGAAAACTCGGGCTTGAGCCAACCCTTCTCGAGGATCTGGACCCTGCAAATCTTCAGCTGGCGGAAGTGGGTCAAAGTTCGGCTGGGGTCTCAAAGCTGGATGTGAGGCAGACGCCCCAGATGGGCGCTGCGTTTCAATACTGGTCTCAGCCTGCATGGCAGTTCCCTGATTTAGCGCTGCTATCACGGCCACAAATTCTTCCAACCCTGTGCCATCACGGTCTGCTGAGTCCGAACAAAGGTGATGTGACTGGTGACTGACGGATCAGATGAACCGGTGAGCCCTGACTGGCCTTTCTTTGCCTTGCCTCAGCGAAAGAACACTGGTTGCCCTTGAATGAATTTCTGACCTAACAAAGTCTATCAGCACTAGTCCAATGTACCCGGGGATATCGAAGCCTTCTGAAGCTATGGTTCCAGGACTACCTAGCAAAAGAGAAAACATGCAGCATCTCAGCCTGATTTCACCAAAACGGATATGAGCATAACAGGATGACTGTGCCCTCTACTGAATTCTGCCCCCAAAATTCTGCCTCAAATCTGATACCCTCGGGTAAACTGAATCCCGAAATACTGAACTGATGCCCGCAGGCCTGATGCCCAAACTCATAGACTGATACATGCATTCCCTGTAGAGACGCACTCTAACAAGCACATAACAGATAAGTGAGAGCCAAAACACCCCTATGTTGGGGTAGGGTTTCCCTGTCCTATTTTGTCAGGAGCTAGGGTTTCACTACGCACGCAGCGGTTTCAAACAACCTATAAACGGGTAAGCAACCTGTCCTAGTTTGGAATGGTCACTATGGATCCGAATATGCACTAGGTCGAATGGTCAAAAAGGGTGCCCCGGTAAAACCGGGGTTTGTGTTCCCATGCTGTCAGAGCCCAGAGCCGATCAGCCTTATGACATGACTTGACAAGACAAGCCTCCGGCAAATCGTTCGGAATGGCATATGGCAAACACGTGTCCTAGGCGCACCAATGCAAATGCAATGCAAAGAAACACACAAGTGTAGTCAAAACAGATATCATGAGTTCGAGTCAAGTTCTCTAAATCCCCAGCAGAGTCGCCAGAAACTGTAGACGCCCCGAACGCCCCGGAGGGTTAAGTCCCGTTCTGTTCATATTGGGGTCACTACAGTTCAAGGACTCAAATGTCACGGTTCTTAATCTTGAACCAAAGAGTCCAAATCCGGCAAATCGTTTTGAAAACAGATTTTTGAAAGAAGTGCCAAACATGGACTGCTTTGCCAGAGATACAGAGTCCCACCTAAATGTTTTTTTAAATGGGAAATTTAGGAAACCCTGACTCGGTGCCAAAGGCCACGTGTCCGTCATCACCAAAGTTGCCTCGGCTCGGGAACTTGGGTACGATTGGGGAAGGTCACTTCGTGAGCACCCCCGCTCGCCCGGTCAAAGACCGGCCTCTACTAACCATGATATCTGTTTTTGAAAACATTGTATGCCTTATTCGGTTATTAGCCTAGGTTACTATGTGATGCTCGCAGCAATAAGTATAGACTGAGCCGTCTGAATTGGAACAAAACATTTCATGTTTGTTTGTTTGAAAATGGTTTGATGGTGCTACCCGCAGGTAGGCTAAGACGCGGATTTGCCACCCTCAGGTGGGCTTAGAAAAACATGATTTTGCCACTATCTAGTGGGCTTAAAACAAACATTTGATGAATTGTCCAATCCAAGTAACTCAACCTCCACCCACAGGCATTCAAGGCAGTTATATCACATAAGCACATAGCCTCATGGCAAGCATGCTATTCATGGCAACACTCACACGCATGCAAGGATGCTAAAGCATAAAACTCACCGGGTACTCCAAGCCAAAACAAAAGCTGATTAGAAATCATGCATGATCCTAATTATACAGAATGCCTAATGCAACGCATGCAATAATGCAACTATAGCAGGCTCGGCTATTCTAAACATGGTATGTGAAATGCTACAGCTAACATGTATTCAATTTGGAATTGAAATACAAATGCAGTTTGTATGATGCGCCGAGCCCGGTGCGTGCAAAACAGATGAATGATGCAAACATGCTGTCATACTGTATGCTAATTGAAATATGCCCTATATCTAACCATCGTAAGCGGATAAATAAAAGGGAAGAAAGACGTGGGTTGGAAGACATACATCACACTCACCCACACTTATTACAATTATGCCCTCGCGCAGAGGGTCCGAATAAATAATAAACAGTCCGAATAAAAGAATAGTACAGTCCGAAATAATAGTCCGAATAATACAGATTTCTAATTAATTAACAAATTAAACTAAGAAAGCTGTAAACTGGCATGCAAGCCAGGGGCTGCCTCGATCTGATGAATGATGTATGCTGGGCTGCCTTTGCGCGGAAATCCACTGGGATGCCCCGATTAGCCTCTGTTCGCAATGTTGTCTCTCGAAATGCGCGCCAGACTCCGAAAAGTTGCTGATTCCTTATTTTGCTGCAACAGAGAGCAGGAAAGGGCATAGCAATGTATTTCACAAATATATGCATGCCTCGATCCTCGTGCCACCAATCACGCATATCGATGCATGATGGCCGAGGAATCGGATTGCACAACTCAATATAGGGTGCAATGCAGATGAATGCTACAACAAAACCTAACTCCATCATGGGTAATCCGGAGTGTCGGTGACTTGGGAATTGAGACCCGTTCCGTCACTCGGAGTACGAAACGTGCCTCGTTTCCCGTGCCCGGGCTAACTCCTATCCCGAACACGATGCAATATGCATGATATGCATGAAATGCAACTAAGATACAATCCTAACATACACAATGCTATGAAAATGGATGCCTCGAAATGCGTGCAGACGGCACGCAAACCGAGGCGATGATTCTAAGGCATGAAAATGGCATACGCAATGCGAATGGACTTACACTAACACGAGAGAGCCTCAGCCACACTCACATGAGAGGCCGATGGATAAAAATGAGATGCCTCGAAATGCGTGCACACGGGCGCGCAAACCGAGGCGATGCATACAGAATGCAAAATGTCATGGAAGTGATATGTAATGAGGTTAAAATGAGATGTCTCGAAGTGCGTGCCAAACTGAGAAATGGCATACGGAATGCAATGATGCGAAAATGGCATACGGAATGCAGAATGGACTTATACCAACGTGAGAGGACCTCAGCCACTCTCACACGGGAGGCCGTCGGATAAAAAAAGGTGCCTCGAAATGCGTGCCCACAGGCGCAAACCGAGGCGATGCCTTAAAGCACGAAATGACATACGAAATGCGAAATGGATTTACACTAACACGAGAGAGCCTCAGCCACACTCACATGAGAGGCCGTCGGATAAAAATGAGATGCCTCGAAATGCGTGCCCGCGGGCGCGCAAACCGAGGCAATGTCATAAAAGCATGAAATGCATGGAAAATGCAAATTGGGCTTACACTAACATGAGAGGGCCTCAGCCGCACTCACATAAGATGCCGTGAGATGAAAAAGGGGTGCCTCAAAATGCGTGCACACGGGCACGCAAACCGAGGCGGTGACATACGCAATGCAAATGACATACAGAATGCAAATTGGGCTTACACTAACATGAGAGGGCCTCAGCCGCACTCACATAAGCTGCCGAGAGACAAAAATGAAGTGCCTCGAAATGCGTGCACACGGGCACGCAAACCGAGGCATGGCCCTAAGGCACAGAAATGACATGCGAATGAGATGTGACATATGGCATATGGAAAATGCCATTTCAGCAGCTAAAATGATGCACAAATAGCCCCCGAATTATGACAAAATTACACCCGATGCCCGAAATGCGATGTAATGCACCCGAAATGGCCTACAGCCCTACTAAACATGCATAATTGACACATGACATGTAAAACAGTAGCAAGGCAGCCCCTAAAATACATTTTTTAGTACAAAGCAAGGCTAAACAACAACCACAAGTATGGCAAAATTAGCATGCAAAAATGGGGAAAAAGAGGGGAATTACAAAGCAAGTAGTATATACAATGCTCAAACTGAAAAAACAGTTCTACAACATTAAAGAGGGACCAAAAATATGCACATTTTCAGTAGATGACATCCCTCAATTCAGTAGGTAGATAGGCTAAACATAGCATGCAAAATAATGAGCCAACAAAGGCTATAACATGAGGTACCATAAGCATACACCAAACAACTTTGGACCCTTAACAAAACATGAATAATGGGTCATTCTAAGACACTTTCTAAGCCTGATGAAGGATGAAAACAGAAGCCAAGAAAGCCTAACAAAGCATGCAATTTTACGGAATCAAAGATGGTATTACATGAAGTACCAAAATCATGCACCAAATGGCCTAAGACCCTTAACAAAACATGAAGAAGGCCAAAATAAGACTCTTTCTAAGCCTGATGAAGGCTGAAATCAGAAGCCAAATAAGCTTAAAGAGCATGCAAAGTGGGGTCAAAGAGAGATATAAAGGCAAGTGTAACATGGAGACCCCAAACCAAGTTGATCCCTTCTACAATAATGTAGAGGGACACAAAATAAGCTCAATCTCAGTTAATGACATGCTCAAAATCAAACTTCAAGTAGGCTAAAGAAACCATGCAATTTTACGGTAAATTGGAAGAATTACAAAGCAAGTGCATGATAGAACCACCAAACATGGTTGAGCCCTTCTTAAATATTGAAGAGGGGCTCAAAATAGCCCACTCACAGTATATTTCATGCTCGAAAACAGATCACTCAAAAGCCAAACAAAGCATGCAAAATATTGGCATAAAGAGAGGTATTGAAGGAAGAGCATGATAGAAGTACCAAACAAGGTTGAGCCCTTCTACAATGTTGTAGAGGGGCTCAAAATAAGCACAAAATCAGTAGGGTCAGAGCCCAAATCAGTGAGCAAGTAGGGTAAAGAATTGATCCAAGAAAATACTAGAAAAAAAGAATTAGAGGCTTACCCTTGGAGACAAGCCTTTTGTGACTTCTTGGCTTCAATTTGTTGATCCTTAGCCCTTGAAAAACACTCCTTTGCTGCTGGAATGGAGGTGGTGATGGTGAGGCTTAGGGTTGATGAAAGAATGGCCTAGGGGCTTCAAGGTTTTAGGGTTTTGGTTATGGAAATGGGAGCTTTTGGAGAGAGGCTTTTGAGATCAAATCTTCCAACCCTAGGGAAGGAGCTATCCAGCCCCTTAAATAGGCAAGAAAGGGTGTAAAAGGGGAGGGAAATGCATCCAAGCTTTCCCTCCCAAAATATCCCCCGGAGGGGTGAGATATTTCAAAAAGCAGTGGACAGCTGTAAAGAGGTGAAAAGCAGAAAGCTGGCCGGCCAGGTAACTTTCTTGAAGGTGGCCGGCCGGCCACCCAACTGGTCGGCCAGCCACTCCCCTGGCCGGCCGGCCATGGCCAAAAATGGAACAAAAAAAATTCTGGCCGACCACCACTGTTTAGGGTCCTCCCAGGTGTGTAGAACAAGGCCCCAAGGTTGGAATTTGACAACTCTGAAGCAGGAGTCACAACATAGAACTTGAAGGAGAGGCTCAAAAATGAAAAACACAAATACTGGCCGACCACCACTGTTTAGGGTCCTCCCATGTGCCCTCATCACAAATATGTGGTTGTGGTTGGAAGAAAATGGGCCTAGGGTGTTCAACATTAGCCCGGAAGTGAGCAAAACGGGCGCCGAAAGAGCATAACTGGTTATCTGGGATAATTGCTGGCCTCCCACCCTCCAGTGACCTTTCTGGTGCTAAAACAGAGGTACCTGCCAAAATTGAACAAAAACTAATGCAAAATGAATGCTCGGGGGCCAAACCGCGAGGTTCGGGGCCCGAAAACCGGCTGTGAGCACCGAAAGTGGTGTTCGGCCACGAAGTGGGTATCTGAGGCCCCAGTGTCCCTCGGAATGATAAAACAGAGGTACCTACCAAGAATGAACAGAAATCGATGCAAAATGAATGCTCGGGGGCCAAACCGCGAGGTTCGGGGCCCGAAAACCGGCTGTAAGCACCGAAAGTGGCATTCAGCCACGAAGTGGGTATCTGAGACCCCAGTGTTCCTCGGTATGATAAAACAGAGGCACTTGCCAAGAACCGGAGGAATCGGAGATGGTTGGGCGGTCCCGAACCGAGGCACACGGCCTGACGGCTCCGAAAACCGGGAACCGGGCTCCGAAATGGGCAAAATGGCCTACGGCCACGAAATGTAGCGCACGGCCACCGAGAGATAGTCTACGGGACCACTCCCTTCCCTCAGGAAAGAAAACAGAGAAAACCGAGTTTGGTTCGCAAACCGAGACAAGGCACAGAAGAGAGTTCGGAAGTCCGGAGGTAGGGCGCACGGCCGCGACTCTGAGACTTTTGAACGAGCACAGTATGAAACATCACCGAGCGCTCAATCGGTGACGTCTGAGTCTTAAGGTCGGTCAAAAATGGGGTGTCTACAAGTACGATGTAAGTTTTTACGCTTTAGCATCTCGCATGCGTGTGAATGTTAACATGACAGTAGGCTTGCCATGTGGCTAAATGCTTATATGAGATAAACCGTTTGAATGCCTGTGGGTGGAGGTTGGATTGCTTGAGTTGGAAAAAATCGTTGAAATCCGTGTTTTAGCCTACTTGCGAGTAGCAAATTCCGAAACGCTTTCAAAACGAACGGATATGCAATGTTTATTTCCAAATTAGGCAATCTAGTCTATACTTGTTTGCTGTGCGCATAACATAGTAATTCTAGGCTAATAACCGGAATAAGAACACATAACGTTTTCAAAATCGGATATCATGGTTAGTAGAGGCCGGTCTTCGGACCGGGCGAAAGGGGGTGCTCATAGCTGACCTTCCCCGATCGTACCCAAGCTCCCGAGCCAAGGCAACTTTGGTAATGACGGACACGTGGCCTTTGGCACCGAGTCAGGGTTTCCTAAATTTCCCATTAAAAAATATTTAGGTGGCGACTCTGTATCTGGCAAAGCAGTCCATGTTTGGCACTTCTTTTCAAAATCTGTTTTTCTCAAAACGATTTGCCAGAGTTGGACTCTTTGGTTCAGATTAAGAACCGCAACAACAAAAGGGAGTCCGAACTGTAGAGTGAAGCCCACGGGCGCGTCTACAATGGCACGCTTCTTAAAGTGAGCCTTCGGCAAACCATTCAGGAATAGTAGATGGCAAACACGGTGTCCTAGGCGCACCAATGCAAATGCAATGCAAAGAAACACATAAATGTAGTCAAAACAAGATATCATGAGTTCGAGTCAAGTTCTCTAAATCCCCACCAGAGTCGCCAGAAACTGTAGACGTCCCCGAACGTCCCGGGAGAAATCCCGTTTTGTTCATTTGGGCTCACTATAGTTTAGGACTCAATGTCACGGTCCTGTATCTAATCTCGCAGAGTGCAATGCAAGACCGATGAATCATCAAAGAGTCCAAATCCGGCAAATCGTTTTTGAAAACAGATTTTTTTGAAAGAAGTGCCAAACATGGATTGCTTTGCCAGATACAGAGTCGCCACCTAAATATTTATTTTGGGGGAATTTAGGAAACCCTGACTCGTGCCTAAGGCCACGTGTCCGTCATCACCAAAGTTGCCTCGGCTCGGGAACTTGGGTACGATTGGGAAAGGTCACTTCGTGAGCACCCCCGCTCGCCCAATCAAAGATCGGCCTCTACTAATCATGATATCAAGTTTTGAAAACATTATGTGCTCTTATTCCGGTTTATTAGCCTAGAATTACTATGTGATGCGCGCAACATACAAGTATAGACTGGATCGCCTGAGTTGGAACAAAACATTTCATATTCGTTTTGAAAAACGGTTTGAAGGTGCTACTCGCAAGTAGGCTAAGACGTGGATTTTGCCACTCTCAAGTGGGCTTAGAAAACATAGTGATTCGCCACTATCAAGTGGGCTTAAAACTCACAATCGACGAATTGTTCCAATTCAGATAATCCAACCTCCACCCACAGGCATTCAGACAGTTATATCACATAAGCACTTAGCCTCATGGTAAGCATGCTATCATGGCAGTCACTCACACACATGTAAGGATGCTAAAGCATAAATACTTACCGAGTGCTCCAAGCCAAAACAGAAACTAGTTAGTAATCAATGCATGATCCTAGTTCATGTTAAGATGGTAATGCAACGCATGCAAAATGCAACTAAGATAGGCTCGGCTATTCTATACATGGCATATGAAATGCAACAGGAAACATGTATTCAACTTGGAATTGCAATACAATGCAGTTAGTATGATGCACCGAGCTCGGTGCGTGCAATACGGATGAATGAATGCAAACATGCGAACATATAGATGCTAATTGAAACATGCCCTAAACTAACCATCATAAGCTGGTAAATAAAAGGGAGAAAGACGTGGGGTTGGAAAACATACATCACACGCATGCACACTTATTACAAAATTGCCCTCCTCGGAGGGTCCGAATAAATAATACAGACCGAATAAATAATTAACTACTCTAGCTAATTAAATATTACAAAACCCTAATTAATTAACAAATTAACTAAGAAACGAAATAAATTAGTATGCAGATCTATGGATCGCCTCAGCTCTGTTTTGAATGATGAAAGATGCATGCATGCCTGAGTCGCCTTGTCGGGAAATTCCTCGCGATGCCCCGATTTGCCTCTGTTTGCAATTGATCCCGGAATATTGTACAAAGCTCTAGAAGGCTGCTGGTTTTTGGTTTGTTGCAACAGAGAGCAAGAAAGGGGCTTGGCAAAGAATTTCAACACATGTGCGCACAACCACTCTCCCCGTCATTGCACAAGCTCTAGGGAGTGTAGTCCTTGATCCTCGTGCCATCAATCACGCATCTCGATGCATGATGGCCGAGGAGTCGAATTGCACGACTCAATGTGGAATGAATGCATGTAAAAGCATAACAAGGCCTAAACTCCATCATGGGTAATCCGGAGTGTCGGCGACCGAGAATCGAGGCACGTTTCGTCACTTTGAGTACGAAACGTCCCTCGTTCCCCGTGTTTGGACTAACCCTACTCCAAACATAATGCAACAAGATAGCATACACAATGCGACTATCATGCAACCCTAAATGCAATGCAACCTAATCATGCTGGCATGCGAGGGATGATATGCAAACATGCAACTAGCATACACAATGCTATGAACTAAGGATGGCATACTCAATGCATACGAACCATGTGGCATACACAATGCACATACGAAGACTATCAATGAGATGATCAAGGCAAACACAATGCAATGGCCAAATATGCAACGACATGAACTAAATGGCATACATAATGTAAGATGGACTTAAACCAATGTGAGTGGACCTCAGCCACACTTAAATCAGGGGCCAAACACAATTGAATTTAGACAAGAACGCTCATGCAAACATGCCCAATGCAAGGGACCAAACCTAAGGCATCGAATGCCACTCTACCAAACCATGGCAAGGGATGACACATGGCATGCAATGACACAAATTCCAGCTCTAAAATAGCATACAAGATGGTCCTGAAACATGTAAACACCTCACCCGATGCATGCTAGATGACTCGAATACCGAAACTAGTGGAATGGATTACACTATAGGTATGCAAAACAATGCTCAAATGATGAAATCAACCCCAAACAGTCCCTATGCAGACCAAAATCAGTGGCTAAATGTGTTGGGATGGTGGCTCGGAATGCATTCAAATGAAGCTTATGCAATGGCCGGTAAATGAGGCATTCAAGCATAACTCTCAAACGCATTTAAAGAGTGAAAATCATGGGAATATGGCATACATGTAAGTTCTGAAATATGATGTGCAATGGCCCCAAAACATGAAAACACCTCAGTATATGCATGTAATAGACCTCGAAACTCAAAGCTAAGCATGGACATTGTACTACAAGCATGCAAAACAAGCATCATTCGACCATGAGACCCAAAAGCAGAGTTAAGGCAGTCCAAAATATGCACAAAATCAGTTTAAGGCATGGCCAAAAAGTGCTAGAATCAAGGGCCAACATAGCGTGCAATGTAAGCTAGTAAAGGGGATTTACACTACAAGTATGTGAGGCAATCAAGAGGTCACCAAACCAGAAAAATTTAGAAGTATGCCATGCCAAATATTGCCCAAAAACTCATGGAAGCATGGTCAATGCATGCAAGAATGATATGTTCCTTTGAAAGACCAAAAGGAGGGTTATTCTACACATGCATAATGGACATCTAAAAAGACAAAACCACCTTTGGAAAGAGGTTATGAAGGCCCTAAAACTCACTGAAAAGGGCCTGAAAGGAGGCTAGGAAGCATGCAAGTAAAGGCTCCTTTGAAAGGCCATGAAGAGGGTTACTCTACACATGCAAGATGGACATCCAAAATGGCAAAAAGGGCTTTGGATAGAGCCTATGCAGGTCCTAAAACCCACCAAAAATGGCCTACAACATGCTCAAGAAGTATGCAAATATGGGCTCCTTTGTAAAGCCAACAATGCTAGTAAACAAGACAAGGGGTGAGAGGGTCATCCATCTCTGATTTTGGGGCTCAAAACAGCATTCTAGCCACTGAAAATCTACTGAATTTCAGTGGCTAAAAGGCCAAACAAAGCACAATACAAAGGCCTTAATGCATGGCTTAAAACAAGATGAAAACAAGCATGCAAGGGGGTAGATGACCCCTAACAGAAAAATAATCTTAAACAAACATGTTAAGAAGCTCAAAATAAGACTTTTTTTTAGTTTATGACAAAGTCCAAATATGCTTTCAAACTAGGCTAAGAGATGGAACAAAACAATGCCAAAAAGAGGGAAATAGAGTGTTACCCTTGTAGCCAAAAGGACCAGCAGCTTTTGGACCAAAACAGCAAGCCTTCAGCCTCTGAAAACCAGCTCCAAGGTGCTTAGGTTGATGGTGGAAGGGTTAGGCTCAAGAGTTGTGATGCTAAAGGCCAAGAACCAAACACTTTGAGCTCAAGGGAATGAGATATAGAGAGAAATATATGTATATGCCTTAGAGCAATTTCTGAACATTTGCAAAGGAAGGAGAGGCCTTCCTTTATAGAGCTAAGGGTCCAAAACTTCTCCTAGAAGCTTAGAACCAAGAGTGAAGATATGTATGGAGGATGCAGCTTGTGCCTCCCAGCTGGCACAGCTGGAAAGCATTTAGGGAGACAAAAAAGGTGGGAGCTGGCCGACTAGTTCAAGTGGTCGGCTGACCACTTGCCCTGGTCGGCCGACCAGGTCAAAAGGTCCAAGGTGGTCAGCCATCTCCTATGATTAAGCCGCAGAAGTTAGCTTTCCAATGGCACCAGCCTTGCATTAAAATTCTGAATGTGCAAAAAGTTATGCCTGTTTTGGTGAAGCCGCGCAGATTCGGTCCAACCGGATTGATGCGCTACTTCAACTAACTATATCTCCCCCGTCTGGACTTGGCTTTAGGAGATTCTTGAGTGCAAAATGAAGCCCTGGAAGTAAGATTTCCAATGGTGGTGGCCTCTGTAGACACCCCATTTTTGACCGTCCTCAAGACTTGGACGTCACCGCTTGAACACTCGGTGATCATCCATGTTTGTGTTCGTCTTGAGTTCCCGGAGGTCTCGGCTGCACACCTTGCCTCAGGATCTCTCGACTCGACTGTTTTGTGTTTGGTTTTGCACCAAACACTTGTGTTTTGCCTTTGAGGGGTAGGGTAGGGCTTGTTGACCATCCCTACCCATCACCGGCCATGGCTTGAGGCCACCGGCTATGTTTTGTTGCGACCGGCCAAATGTTTGGCCGGCCGGAACTATAGATGGCCGGCCGGCTATCTTTTTTTGGTCAATTGCATCTTTGGCCGGCCGACTACTGTGCATCTGCTTTTGCAGATATTTTGGTGCAGCTGGCATGCACTTGGCTCCCCTCCATACACGTGTATGGAGGGATCTCTCTCTTTAGAAGCTTGTCTTGTAAGCTTACAAGACTAAAAAGCTCTATAAAGAGGAGCCTTCTCTCCCCTTTTGAGGGGTTAGACATTTTAGATAGCTTTTTTTAGGGTTTGAGTTCTAGGGTTAGGGTTTGTTCATATCCTTTCTCTATATCTCTCTTGTGTGTGTTTTGTCTTACTTTTGCTCACAAACACCCACCATCACACCATCCCTTGGAGCTGAGGCCCTTGAGGGTTGTTTTTGGAGGCTTTAGACTGATCTCAACCTAAAGAAGCTGCTGGAGCTCCATTGGTGAAGAGGGTCTTCAAGGGTAAGAAGCTTGTCCCTTTATTCCCCATTTTTGCACACTCTTTTTACCTACCTTGAAACTATTTTTGAGCTTTATGTATACCATATAAAAGTTCTGTTTTCTAGTGCTCTAAATAGTTGGTTGAGGTTGCTTCAAGCTTTGGGGTTGTTTGACCCCTCTTAAGCCTTGTAAGGCTCCATTTTGTGCCATTTTGAGTGAGCTCCGGGACCATTGAGTTTGGGCCTCCTCACCACTAAAATCTTGAGGGATTTCAGAGGTGAGGATGGTGCCTTGAGGTCCTAGGAAGGGGAGGGCCACCCCCTCTCCTTGTTGTCCTTGAAAAGGACCATTTTTGCCTCTTGAGAGAGCACCATATTTAAGTGTATGTTGGCCATGCCTTAGCTGATTTTCATGCTTATTATGTCGTAATATGCCTCTGTTTTTAGTTGGTTTTGGTACACCATGCTTGCTTAGCATACATGCCTTGTAATGCCATGTTTAGGCCTTAACATGCTTTAGGTTTTGACCCTTATTCTAGCATGATTTTGGCCAAGCTTTGTGAAGCTTTTGTGTTTGTTTTAGCATGCTTGAAGTCCATTTTGGGTTGCCTTGGTCGACCATGGTATGCTTTGTATAGCTACCTTACACTTTGGCTTGTTAGCCTTGAGTTTTGGACCTTAGTTACATGCCATGATCATCTAGTTTATTTGGTTTGGCACCATTTTAGCATGATTTCAGAGACTACATTGCATGCTAATTGTCCATGCTTAGTCTCTTTTAAGTGTGCTTAGAAGTTGCTTATTTGGTACTTAGGTGTTTAGGCCTTAACATGCATATGCTTGTGTGTGTTTTGCCTCTCATTCTCTAGCTTATGGCCACTGTTTTAGGTTTGCTTGAGGGCTACCTAAGTTGGTCTAAGTCCATCCTTCATGTGTTATAGCATGCTTGCCTTGTACATTGTTGCATACTTGGCCTATTACATGGCATTGCTTACTTGAAATCATGATGCATTTGGCATGCATTTCATTGGTTAAGTTGCTTTGCATTGCTCCTATGCTTAGTCCACTTTACATGTTGTTGCATGTTTGCCACTAGCATAGTTGTCACATGCCTTGCATGCTCATTTTGCATACTTAGCCTCCATGTCTAGGTTGCATCCCATTTGCATGCATGCTTGGCCTCTTGAAATGCTTGTGATAGAGGTTGAGTTCCATTGGTTTGATTATGTGCATTGCATTCCATATTAAAATGCACACTTGATTCTTTGGGCCATCATGCATGGAAATGCGTGATTGGTAGTCCGAGAATCGAGGCCCATGTCCCTTTGAGTCATAAACATGATAAGGGATGTGATTGGTCCATACATTGCTTGAAATGCATTGCCATGCCAAGTCTTGCCCTCTGCTGCTGTCAAACACAGATTCTGCAGGAAGATTTGGCTAGCCGGCTATCTTCAGTGCCGACCGGCCATCATTGTTGGCCGATGGATCAAATTTGTGGCCGGTGACCATTCTATATGGCCGGTGGTGTTCTCCTTCAGCCGGTAGTGTTCCCTAGTATCCAGAGAGCAAATCCTGAGACTTTGGTAGTCATCAGGGGATCAGAGCAAGGAAAACAGAGGCATCTTGAGCATGGCAGTGGATTTCCGGGCGGAACCGAGCACGCATGCATTAAGCCCTCTGCTGAGGCTGCTGTTTACTGCTTTCTTAGATTAATTAATTTGCTTAATTAATTTAATGGTCTGTAATATTTAATTAGATTGTCAGTTAGTTAAATTGTATTATTCTTTTGATCCCTCCGAGTGAGGGCGTATTTGTAATAAGTGTGGGTGCGTGTGTGCATGTCTTCCAACCCCCACTTCTTTCTCCCTTTTACTTACGTGCTTTGATGGTTAGTATTAGGGCATATTTACTTTAGCATACCTTATGCTATGCATGCATGCATCATTTATCAGTATTGCATGCACCGGGCTCGGCGCATCATACTAATCGCATAGACATTCCAAATCTAACTTGAATACATGCTATCTGTGCATTTTCACATATCATCCCTAGATTAGCCGAGCCTACTCTAATGACATTTTGTATGCGATGCATTAGCCACTTAACATGAACTAGGGTCATGCATGTTTGCTAATTAGTTTATCTTTTTTTGGCTTGGAGTACTAGGTGAGCTTTTATGCTTTAGCATCTTACATGAGTGTGAATGTTAACATGATAGCATGTTTACCATGTGGCTAAATGCTTAGTTGATATAATTGCCTGAATACCTGTGGGTGAAGGTTGGATTATTTGAGTTGGAACAACTCGTTGAAATCCGTGTTTTAGTCTACTTACGAGTAGCAAATCTTAAAACATTTTCAAACAAATGGATATGCAATGCTTTGTTCCAAATTAGGCGATCTGGTCTATACTTGTTTTGCTGTGCGCATCACATAGTAATTCTAGCTAATTAATCGGAATAAGAATGCATGTGTTTTCAAAAACGAGATATCATGGTTAGTAGAGGCCGATCTTCGAATCGGGCGAGAGGGGGTGCTCATAGCTGACCTTCCCCAATCGTACCCAAGCTCCCGAGCCGAGGCAACTTTGGTGATGACGGACACGTGGCCTTTGGCACCGAGTCAGGGTTTCCTAAATTCCCCCTAAAAAATATTTAGGTGGCGACTCTGTATCTGGGAAAGCAGTCCATGTTTGGCACTTGTTTTCTAAAAATCTGTTTTTCTCAAAACGATTTGCCGGATTTGGACTCTTTGGTTCAGATTTAGAACCATGACACAAATCGAGTCCGAACTGTAGCGAGGTCCCCCCGCGAGCTTGTTACAGTTTCTGGTGACTCTGCTGGGGAGATTAGAGAACTTGACTCGAACTCGTGATATCTTGTTTTGACTACACTTATGTGTTTCTTTGCATTGCATGTGCATTGGTGCGCCTAGGACACCATGTTGGCCATCTGCTATTCCTGAGCGGTTTGCCGGAGGCTTGACTTTGTCAAAGCATGCCATAAGGCTGACCGGTTGCAGGCTCTGCCAGTATGGGAACACAAACCCTGGTTTTACCGGGGCACCCTTTTGACGACCTAGTGCATGTTCGGAATCCATAGTGACCATTCCAAACTAGGACAGGTTGCTTACCCGATATAGGTTGTTTGAAACCGCTGTGTGCGTAGTGAAACCCTAGCTCCTGACAAAATAGGACGGGGAAAACCCTACCCCAACATAGGGGTGTTTTTGTTCTCTTTTACTTGCTATGTGCTTTTAGAGTGTATCTCTACAGGAACGCGCATATCAGTTTGCAAGTTTGAGTATCAGGCCTGAGGGCACTAGTGTCAGTATTTGTGAGAATCAGTTATATCTGTGGATGTGCTTTGGGGCAGTGATTCTGGGGAACAGTGACCAGTAGTAGAGTATAGTTGTTCGGCTACACCTGCGTTTGATCCGTTTGGGCTGAAATGCTGCTTGTTTTTCCTTTCAGTTTAGAGAGTTGATCTAGGATAGCCAGTGTTTCCCCTTGCTGAGGCAAGATTTATGATGACGCAGAATTTGGAAGAGATTGTGGTTATGACAGCCGCATTAGATCAAGAAATCACTCTGTAAAGTGAGACCAATGTCGATGTGCCGCATCCACCCAGGTCACCTGCTGCACACCCGGTTTGGACTCCCCAGTTGTATCAGGCTCGTGAACCCACCACATTCGAGTTGATGGGAATGATAGGTGACCTCCAGAGGTCTGTGGCGGATCTCGCCTACGGAATGTCAGCTTCGCCACTAGCTGCAGCATATGCTGGGCATTTTATACCCCAGGAGCCCCCATTACTGGGACAGATTGTGATCGAGCTTAGCCAACCGGAGATGGCCTCCAACTATAATAATGACATACCAACATTAACCCAAACCCTCGATCAGGCTGAGGCCAGAGGTAAAGGCAAAGTAAAGGCAGATGCCGATCCCATTGAACAACTGCTGTGGGCAGTCAAGGCTTCGAAAGCTGGGGGGATGAGTAAGCAACAAGTATTCGCAGTCCTGACCAAGACCGTGGATGCTGTTTTCCCCGCTCCAACTGAAGGCAGTATCAGCCAATCAGAAAACCAGGATAGGTCCCGTCATGCCAGAACAGTTCCTCCCATTCCCAACCTTGCACCTGGGAAGGATCAGAAAGTTAAGGCAGTGCCTGCTGACCCGTTCGCTAGTGCGTCTAGCAAGAATACTCAGACTTCGAAGTACCTGCCCCGAAGGCGCAGGGTCTTTCACGCTCTTTACATGCCATTGTCCAAGGCACTTCAGATCCTGGCCGAAAGAGGGCACCTTAAACCCCTGGAGCCCAGGCCTCTCCCGAAGAATCTCCCTCCCACACATGATGCTGCCTTGTACTGCGCGTACCACCAGCAAACAGGTCATGCTACCGATAATTGTTTCCGCCTCCGTCATGAAGTGCAAGATTTGATCGACAATGAGGTTATCCTCTCACCCACTTCAGCCAAGTCCGTTACTACCCAGCTATTGGATTTTGAGGATACTGATACTGCGAGTATGTAATCGGGGGGGTGAACCACCTGCGGGCGACGCTTGGTATATTTTTGGATCCGGCGTCTGGCACGCATTTTTGAGCATCTGCGACTGCTAGTCTTGTAAATTCTGGCCTGGGTGTGGAGTCAGTCTTTTGTTTTGTTTTGAGTCTGTCTCATTGTCGTGAGTCAGTCCTTTTTGCTTAAGGGTCTGTCTTGTTGTAGCGAGTCAGTCCCCTTGTATAGAATGTCAGGTGATTCTGGGGTTGTCGCCTCGAACACCGTTTTGTTTTGTAATTACTCATTTTGCTTTCTTTTTGAGTCTGTCTCTGCTGTAGAGCCAGTCGCAACCAGGAAATTTGAATGAAATAGCTGCGGCTAATCATGTTTCCGTGCTTATTGCTACCTTGAGCTAGTTGTGCCAGAGGATTTGGATCAAACGGCAGTACCTTCCACTTGCTCTCTCGTATCCCGAAAATCATTGTAATGACCTTTAGTTTTTCAAAACTATTTTTGAACATTGCGGTGATGAAAATGAAGAGGAAGGAATTCCTCGGGTTTTGCAAAACTTTGATCAATTGGAGAGAAAGAGAGGCATGCTAAGCCTTTTAATGAATGAAATCATGCTTGTTAGCATGAGTACTGAGAAGGACCCTGGCTTGACCCAGATTGGTTCCACACTATCTTCAGCGTGAGCGATTTGTCGCTTTCTTAAAAACTTTTAAAAACAAAATGTTTTGCGCGGTCCTGTGAAGACTTGTGTGGAATCGTTCTTGAGATTGTGCAGCCTAGGATCGCTCTCAGCCTCAAAGCTCAATCCGTTTGTTCTCGACCTCGAACCCTAGATTTGAAGTAGAATGCTCAACGGTCAACCGCTACGTAAGGCCCGTGTGGCCAGACTTGAAGCAACCCTCGAGCAAGAGGCACCAAAATCAGATCAAGAAGGTCGGATCTCACCGCAAGAAGCTCGTGAAGCAAACATGGATCCTCCTGCAGATCAGTACAACGGTCACTCTCTTGGAGACAGAGGGCTTCAATTTCAAAACCATTTGGCATGGACTTGTTACACTTTTACCCTTTGAGAGGCTCGTTGGGCCGAGAACCCGAAAGGGCGACCCAGGCAAAAGTTAGAGCAAAGAAAAAATGCAAAAGAAAAAGAAAAGAGAAAAGTACAAAAAAATAAAAAAAAATGCAAAAGAAAAGGAAAAGAAAAAATAAGTACAAAAAGGAAGACAAAAAAAAAAAAAAGAAAAAAAAAGAGAAGCTCGCAAGGTTGAAAACCCGCAACAGGCGCCTTGGCAAAAGTTAGAGCCTAAAAAATGAAGGTTAAAATACCCGAGTGTACCTTAACCGGAACTACGTAAGGCTTGATTCCCATGATTGGGATACGTAGGCAATTTCATCCTGAAGTCTAGCCCCCAACGCTTTCATAGCGTCTCAGTCCATGTAATGGTTTTGATCACCTTTGCCTCCTCTGAATCTGATAGTTCGGTTGTGACAACCAGAACCACGCAGTAGACTTCCTCTTGAAGTCCAGCCACCAATGCTCTCACAGTGACTGTGTCCATATATTGGTCCTGACCATCATCGTCTTCTCCTTGTCTGAGAATTTGTTTGCAGTCATCACTGACGAAGACTGTTTACCAAGTACTGCGGCATCATCCAAACAAGGGGCAACTTTCCGTTGCCATAAGTTGCTATGAGTCGCCGTTTAAACCAGGGGCAACTTTCCGTTGCCATGTAGCCCTTTCAAGCAAGGGGCAATTCTCCATTGCCCCCGATCCGAGGTTGTGCATCTCGAGGGTAAGTTCCGTGCTCGTTTAGCATTGGCCGTTTGCAAAAATAGTTTTTGAAAATTTTTACTGAGGTTGGCTATTTTCTCGAAAACTATTTCATTTTCCAAAACAAGACCATTTCTGGGATCCAAAAGGGAAAATTTTTAGTGCTTATAGCCTGACTTGCATGATTTCAAATCAAAAATTGAACAAGCATGTTAATTTAACTCTCATTTTGGTCAAAACTGTCTTAGTAGAAGAACCAAAAAAAAAAAAAAAATGGTTGAAATGATGAACTAGGGGCACAGTCGAGTCAGGAGTTCTATCTTTCCCCCATCATCAACATGTTTGCCAGGAGGGCACTCTATCCACCGGAAGAAGGCACAACTGAAACTATCTGTAAGGGCTGAAAGCTCTCAACATCTTCCAAACGACGAGATGTCAAGCCAAGTGCGAAGCACGAGTTGAGATGGATCAAGATACACCATTCCTCGTCTGGAACATCGGCTAGACATCACCAGAAGAATTAGCCGTGAGCCAATAGTGTTGGGCGCGAACCCACAACTTCCTATTCATCCATCGATCACCCTGGGGAGGGACAGAAATTAAAGAATAAAGAATAGAGAGGTGTAAGTCGAGAGAAAAGTGAGGAAAAGGTTTTGAGAGAAAAACCGAGCTTGAGGGCCGAGTGATGTGAGAATCACAAATCAGAAAGGGTGGGAAACATACCCGGAGGGACTGGCTCCCGAGATCTGAGGTCTTTTGTTTTGGTAAACACGTTCGTGTGTCGTGTCTTTTGTCTTGTTTACCTTAACTTTCATTTTGAGTCTTTTCCGAGTGTGTCTCGTTGTGTTTAGGTCGTGCATCTTTTGTTTGAGTCTTTCTCGCTGCATTCAGTCGTAGGCTCAATTCCCAGGTTGAAAGCCTTTTTCAATTTCAAAAATCGCTTATGCTCAGAGTGCTGTGCCATTCTCTACATTTATGCGAAGCAAGAGAAGAAAAGGGAAAATTTGGGGCATCTGAGTACGCTTCAACTTCAACAGGTTTCAACTTTTGTAGTCCATCTTGTCAGATTGGGCTATTTGTTCAGGGTTTGCTGTGTGCAGAATGAACTGAGTGCTGAATTACGAGCTGTATGTAGTCTAATCCTCAGCAGAGTATAGGCTGTGCGTTCAGAGTAGAACAGTGGGTTGCTCGGGCTGTTTTTGCCATTAGTGGGTTCGTTATCTGATTATTACAGTGCAAGTGCTTAATTTTTCAAACAACAGATCAATTTCATTTATATTGAGATATACAAATGCAACACTTTTTCAGACAAAAAGTTTGTTTCATTTCATCATCTTTTCAAGTACAAGTTTTGGGAAACAAAATCTGCCTGCGGCAGTACAAGGTACCCTAGCTACCAACAAAAAGGAAAAAGTGCAGAAAAGAAGAAAAATAGCAAAATCTGTATCAATGTCAAGTGGCTCCGAGGGCTATCAGTCTGTCCTAGTCCTCTTCCTGGACGAAGGTCCAGGAGCATCATCAGCACTGTCATCTGAGCCCGAGTCCAAGCCGTCTCCGGTCTCCTCCTCCGATGACTCTGCCTCTGCCTCTGCCTCCGCCTCTGACTCATCGTCGTCATCATCTGGAACTGGAGCCCGTGAGCTACTCTCGACGTGAGTGCACCCCGCCTTGGTACGGGGGAATACTCTGCCCTCCTCATCTCTCCCTCGGACCGGAACAGTAGGCCTGGCTGGAACACCTCATACAGTGGGAATCTGGAAGGGAGGTTGAAAAGTACAAAAGGCAAATGCATCAGTGTACCGTGAACAGTTTATTAGTGCAGAGTGTAGTGTATAAGTACAGTGTGTGAATGCCGTGAACAGTTTATCAGTGCAGAATGCGGTGTATGAGTACAGTGTGTGAATGCCGTGAACAGTTTATTAGTGCAGAATGCAGTGTATGAGTACAGTGTGTGAATGCTGTGAACAGTTTATCAGTGCAGAATGCAGTGTATGAGTACAGTGTATGAATGCTGTGAGATCAGTATTTCAAGTGTTGTGTTGTGCATCGGATTATGTGAAGCAGTTTATGTATGGTTTAAGACTGTGGTTGAAGAACATACTGGAATACTGTAGAGGGCTAGAAGGTCGAAGGTCCGCTGCAACATCCCCATCATGGAGGCATTCAGCTCCAAGGACTGCCGGGTGTACTCGGAGGATGCCTGCAAAAGTATTAGACGCATCAGTATTCTGTGGAATATCGAAGAAATGAAATGGAATGAAATGACAATGCAAGATGCGAAATGCAATAGTACATACCGGAGGCAAGTCGGGGACACCAACCAACTCGTGATCAGCCGGAGGAGGGGCAAAGGGGATCTGGTAGGTCACCCCACCCTGCCCTCTGTATGTCAGCGAGGAAGGTAGTGCGGGCCAACCAGCCCCCGGCCCTCTCTGAGCTCCACCCCTACCACGAACCCGGGCCCTCCTCGATGCTCCCGCTCCAGCTCACGCTCCTGCCCTGGCTGCCGGCGCCACGGGCCTCTCTTCCTCAGCTCGACGGCCACCGCTCAGAGGCCGCATGATGTACGTCTGCACGTACTCTTGTAATCGCCGATGCCTCTGAAGCGGATCGCCTCCCAGCCAATAGTGTACTCGGCCATCTGCTCGACCGTGAACCTCTCGGTCTCTCTCATGTCCTCCGGAGGATGAACCGGGACTATCTGCTCTGGTAACCCTAGGGTCTGGTGTAGGAAACGCTCGCCCAGGTACCAAGCCCGACAGACCGGGCCCTCCAGCAGAATCCGGAAATGCGAGGTCTCCTTAGCACCAGCAAATCGATCTCGAATCGTCGCTGGCAACGGAGCCCAAGGCTGCCAGGTGATCTGAAAATGAAATACAGTTTGTTATCTACTGTTGTTGAAAATACAGTGTAAAGCGAAGCTTAAATGAACTGCAAGTAAAACATACCTCGGCCGGGGTGATGGTGTCAAAATAACGACGGAAGAAGCTAAAAGTCTCCCGGGGTCTCCGCACGCATCTCCCGTCGAAGCGGCGCGAGAATGGGACGACGAGAGGGGTCTCCGCGTCTGGCACTGGGGCTAGTCTGGGAAAGTAAGCATAGACCCACAACTGCAGAGCAAATACCAGTACGGTTATTAGATAAAGCAGAATGTAGAATACAGCAAAAATAACAGAGCCATGTATCGTGCAGTATATTGTGCGCATAACGTGTTGTGCAGAGTATACAGTGTGAGCAGTGTACAGTCAGTGTAAAGCAGAGTATATGTGTGCTATGTGTACAGTATGCAGCCAGTGTAAAGTAGACCACAGTGTGTGCAGTGTACAGGGTACAGTACAGAGTACAGAAAATGTAGAGCAGAAATGTAAAAGAGCAGAGAAGAAACGTACCTCCCAAGTGCGCCAGTAGCCCCCGAGCAACTGTCTGCTGCCGCGGGAAGCCGAGCTCATATACCTATAAAGCGTAGCCAGAGCGGCGCCACCCCAATCGTAGTGCAGGATCTGTGTGACATCCACTAAGGCACTGAGCAGGCAGAGGGGCACGGTGTTCGCTCGGTCGGCGAAGATAGTCGTCCCCAGCAGGAATATGAGAAAAGCCGCGCGCGTATCGCTCTACAGCCTCCTGAGTCATCGGAGCCTCCTCTACTAGAGCTGGTTGGACCCGGAACTGGACCTCAAACCAGGAATACCGGACGAAGCCTGGACGGGCGAGAGGTGGCACCTCGCCAAGCAGATAGACCTGAGCGGCAGTCCACTCGTCCATATCGGTGTCGAAGGGGATCGGATCACCCTCTACCCCGATGCCTGTGAGCATCGAGAAATCATAGGGAGTCATCGTCATATCTCCCATCGCAGAAAGATGGAACGAGTTGGTGGTGTCCCACCACCTCTCCGCTAGAGCAGCGAGGAGAGGCCTGCTCACAGTGAGTCTGGACAATCCTCTGCAGAATGCGCCAAAACCGGCCTGGTCCACGATGTGGTGAACCGCATTGGGTAGCTCGGCATACCAATCACGAGCGGCAATGTTCCCATACCCCCGGACGGTATGGGAATCGCCCTGTTTTCAAGCAAACAATTGCGAAGCAATGCTAAATATACTAGTTTTGAAAGGCATTCATAATTGAGACAGATATAGCATGCGTGCGTGTTTTCAGATTCAAACAGATACCGGGTGCCAGTGTGCTTACAATGAACTACAACGTGTGATGCGTCAGCATGTTTGAGTGGTTCAGTGCAGATATAGCATGCGTGCATGTTTTCATATTCAAATAGATACCTGGTGCCGGTGTGCTTACGGTGAACTGCAACATGTGATATCTCAGCGTGTTTGCATGGTTCAGTACAGATATAGTGTGTGCAAGTTTTTCAGATTCAAACAGATATCATTTGCAAGAGTGGTCGCGATCAACCACGGTGTACAGTGCATCAGTGTGTGCAAGTTTTTCAGATTCAAACAGATATCGGGTACCGGTATGATTGCAATAAACTACAGTGTGTGCAATGTGTACTGTGCCGGTGTATTTGAGTGATTCAGAGCCAGCGCAGTGTGTGTGCACGTGTCGGTCTCAAACAGATATCATTTGCAAGAGCGGTTGCGATCAACTACAGTGTACAGTGCATCAGTGTGTCCGAGCTTAGCAGTTAAAGAGTATAATCAGCTATGGCAGTTTTATATTCTACATTGCGGAAAATAAAACAGAGGATGAGATGTTACCTCGGAAGCGCCAAAGGACAGGTGAGATGCAGGCTCACGCAAAAGAAGCTCTGGAGGCATCGCCCTATCGAAGCTCCGAAACTGGCGAAGTCCATCCGGGGGTAGCACATGGATCGCCAGCCGGTAGGTCGCCGGGTCGAATGGACGCACACTCAGGGGGAGAAGCTCGACCCCGGGATCCATCTCGTGATTCGGGGGAGTCCTGCCCTGTAGGATATCATCCGCCATATCAAAGGTGACGAGAAAATGGTCAGAAAAGGAAAATAAAGCTAGAATACGAAGGGTCAACCAAAAAAGTCAACCCCGGGAGGATGGAAAATGGCCGAAAAAAAATCGGAGTATGGGAAATGTGGGAAAACCAAGGGAAACTTGGGGGAAACAAACCCCAAGAGGCGGAAATCGAAAAGGAAGTGCCGAAACGAAGTTTCGATCGGTTCAAAATGTTCGAAACGCGATAAACTTCGCGAATCAAACGATGGAACGGGCGTAAAACACGAGAAAACGGAGAAATGAAGAGAGGAAAGTGCTCTAGAGAGAGAGAGGGAGTGTTTTCGGCCAAGGAAAGTGAATAAAATAGGGTTTGGAACCCTATTTTAAAAGACCCAAGCCGAAAGGATAAAATTGCCCCGATTCAGGCATTTTTGGCCGGTCGGCTACATTTTTGGCCGGCCGGCCAAATATTCGGCCGGTGATGTTTTTTGGTGGCCGATGGGTGGCCGGTGGCCTTCCCATGTGGCCGGTGATGCTCCTACAACCTTGTTTAGGTCAGATGAGTGGTTTGGGGTCTTCATTGCTCAAGATAGTGCAAGAAATGGCATCTCCGAAGCTCAACCAGCCTCCGTTTTAGCCTCGGACCGTGTCTTCAGTGTGTGGCACTCAAATTTGTGTGCGGTGTATCCTTTCCGTATCCTTTTGTCTTTTGCAAAACCCGAAAGTTGCCCCTTGTGCATGTACCATTCTATCGCACTATCTCGTGCAATCGCGTTGTCTAACGCATTGCGCTACTTTGCGCATCTCATTGCATCTTACATACATTCAACCGCACTGTCTAGCGCATCGCACTCTCTTGTGCACTCGCGTTATCCAACGCACTGCACTGTGTTGCGCATCTCGTTGCATTTTACATGCATTCAATCGCGCTATTTTGCGCATCTCATTGCATTTTGCATGCATTCAATCGCGCTATTTTGCGCATCACACCGTCCTGTGTACTTCACGGTCTGGCGAGACCTTAAACCCGCACGGTCTGGCGAGACCTTAATCCCGCTCGGTCTGGCGAGACCTTAAACCCGCTTGGTCTGACGAGACCTTAAAACCGCTCGGTTGCATTGTCATGCATTTCAAACTCGCATGCATTGTCATGCATTTCAAAGTCATGAGTTGTCACGCATTCTAAGTTCATTTGCATTGTCATGCATTTCAAAGTCGCGCGTTGTCACGCATTCTAAGTTCATTTACATTGTCATGCATTTCAAAAGCCGCACGATACCACGCATTGTAACACATGCATATGTTATGCATCATTGTAGATAGCGCATATGTCATGCATTACATTGTAAATATTGCATATATCATGCATCTAAGCCAAAACAAAAAAATAATACTGCATATGTCATGCATTCATTTTAAATACTGCATATGTCATGCATCGTTGTAATATACTGCATATGTCATGCATTTCCACTGTAAACATCCATTCCAGTGCATATCGCATTGTAACTTGCATGCATTCATTGCATCACTTCCATCCATGGCTCGCACCTTTCCTTGTTGAGCTTGGTTTGGTATGTGCTCATACTTTTCACGTCGAAGCACAGTTCTGCATGTGTACGCGCCTATTCCTTGATGAACTTGGTTTGAGGGTGGTGGCACCTTTTCTGTGTTAGACGCGGTTCGTTTGTGTACATGCCTTTCCTAGGCAAGATTTGGTTTGGCCTGCGTGCCTTATCCATCGTATCTATTCCATTCCACTGCATATTGTAGATATTGCATTGTAACTTGCATGCATTCATTGCATCACTTCCATGCATGACTCGCACCTTTCCTTGTTGAGCTTGGTTTGGTATGTGCTCATACTTTTCACGTCGAAGCACAGTTCTGCATGTGTACGCGCCTATTCCTTGATGAACTTGGTTTGAGGGTGGCGGCACCTTTTCTGTGTTAGACGCGATTCGTTTGTGTACATGCCTTTCCTAGGCAAGATTTGGTTTGGCCTGCGTGCCTTATCCATCGTATCTATTCCATTCCACTGCATATTGTAAATATTGCATTGTAGCTTGCATGCATTCATTGCATCACTTCCATCCATGGCTCGCACCTTTCCTTGTTGAGCTTGGTTTGGTATGTGCTCATACTTTTCACGTTGAAACACAGTTCTGCATGTGTACGCGCCTATTCCTTGATGAACTTGGTTTGAGGGTGGCGGCACCTTTTCTGTGTTAGACATGGCTTGTTTGTGTCCATGCCCTTCCTAGGCAAGATTTGGTTTGGCTGCATGCCATATCCACTGTATATATTACATTGTAGTGTAATTTTTGCATCCAACATTAGGATCATCGTTCTTTCGTTAGCGGGTTGTTTCCCCACTCATGTCATTCCGCCCAATACTTGTTCTTGTGTCCGTCTACATCACTCATAGTTCTGCATGTGTACGCGCTTTGAGGGTTGCGGCACCTTTTCTATGGTAGACGGACTTGTTACCTCCATCAATCTATTTGACATTTGTGTGGTTTCGAACCGCTCATGATTGGATCATGATTCAATTGCATTGCATTTCGTTTGCGTCGTTTCAATTGCATTACATTTTCATTTGCATCATTATTATACATAGTTTTGTATATATTACATATCATTTTGCATTCATTTTGCATTGTTATGCATGTTGCTAACAATATGGTACCTGTTAAGTTTGCTTTCTTTTCAGGCACGATATTGTATGTACGGTTCATTTGAGGCGGTGCAACCAGACGAACCGCACAGGTATTGTATCCTCCGAGTGAAACGTATTGAGAATTGCATAATTCTCTTACATCCTTTCTGCATTGTAGTGTAGTTTGGTGTATGCTTGCTTAGAACTGTTGCATTGTATGTGCTTTGTTACAGCTTTCTTTGCATGATCATAAGTTATGTTCGGCTCTGTGCATTGTCTTGCATTTTGCCCCTGCCTTCGGGCGCGTATCTTGTTGGTCTTGCATGCTTTGTCTAAGTCTTCGGCCTTGTCAAAAATGGGTCGTCTCTGGGCTTTGACATTCACCCCCGTCACTTTGTGACTTTCGAGTTCTGTCAAAGAGGGGCAACTGTAGACACCCCATTTTTGACCGTCCTCAAGACTTGGACATCACCGCTTGAACACTCGGTGATCATCCATGTTTGTGTTCGTCTTGAGTTCCCGGAGGTCTCGGCTGCGCACCTTGCCTCGGGATCTCTCGACTCGACTGTTTTGTGTTTGGTTTTGCACCAAACACTTGTGTTTTGCCTTTGAGGGGCAGGGTAGGGCTTGTTGACCATCCCCACCCATCACCGGCCATGGCTTGAGGCCACCAGCTATGTTTTGTTGCCACCGGCCAAATGTTTGGCTGGCCGGCACTATAGATGGCCGGCCGGCTATCTTTTTTTGGTCAATTGCATCTTTGGCCGGCCGACTACTGTGCATCTGCTTTTGCAGATATTTTGGTGCAGCTGGCATGCACTTGGCTCCCCTCCATACACGTGTATGGAGGGATCTCTCTCTTTAGAAGCTTGTCTTGTAAGCTTACAAGACTAAAAAGCTCTATAAAGAGGAGCCTTCTCTCCCCTTTTGAGGGGTTAGACATTTTAGATAGCTTTTTTTAGGGTTTGAGTTCTAGGGTTAGGGTTTGTTCATATCCTTCCTCTATATCTCTCTCTTGTGTGTGTTTTGTCTTACTTTTGCTCACAAACACCCACCATCACACCATCCCTTGGAGCTGAGGCCCTGAGAGGTTGTTTTTGGAGGCTTAGACTGATCTCAACCTAAAGAAGCTGCTGGAGCTCCATTGGTGAAGAGGGTCTTCAAGGGTAAGAAGCTTGTCCCTTTATTCCCCATTTTGCACACTCTTTTTACCTACCTTGAAACTATTTTTGAGCTTTGTGTATAACATATAAAAGTTCTGTTTTCTAGTGCTCTAAATAGTGTGGTTAAATAGTTGGTTAAGGTTGCTGCTTTGGGTTTGTTGACCCCTCTTAAGCCTTGTAAGGCTCCATTTTGTGCCATTTTGAGTCGGCTCCGGGACCATTGAGTTTGGGCCTCCTCACCACTGAAATCTTGAGGGATTTCAGAGGTGAGGATGGTGCCTTGAGGTTCTAGGAAGGGGAGGGCCACCCTCTCTCCTCCTTGTTGTCTTTGAAAAGGACCATTTTTGCCTCTTGAGAGAGTACCATATTTAAGTGTGTGTTGGCTATGCCTTAGCTGATTTTCATGCTTATTATGTCGTAATATGCCTCTGTTTTCAGTGGTTTTGGTACACCATGCTTGCTTAGCATACATGCCTTGTAATGCCATGTTTAGGCCTTAACATGCTTTAGGTTTTGACCCTTATTCTAGCATGATTTTGGCCAAGCTTTGGTGAAACTTTTGTGTTTTTTTAGCATGCTTGAAGTCTGTTTGGGGTTTCCTTGGTTGCCATGGTATGTTTGTATAGCTACCTTACACTTTGGCTTGTTAGCCTTGAGTTTTGGACCTTAGTTTACATTCCATGATCATCTAGTTTATTTGGTTTTTGGCAACCATTTTAGCATGATTTCAGAGACTACTTGCATGTTTATTTTCCATCTTAGTCTCTTTTAAGGTGCTTAGAGTTGCTTATTTGGTACTTAGGTGTTTAGGCTTAACATTGAATATTGCTTGTGTGTGTTTTTGCCTCTCATTCTCTAGCTTAATGGCACTGTTTTTGAGGTTGGCGTGAGGGCTTGCCAAGTTGGTCTAAGTCCATCCTTCATGTGTTATAGCATGCTTTGGCCTTGTCATTGTTTGCAATCTTGGCCTATACATGTCCATTGCTTACTTGAAATCTGACGCATTTGTGTAGACACCCCATTTTTGACCGCCCTCAAGACTTGGGCATTACTGATGGTTTGCTCGGTGTTGAGAGATGTGCAGGACACAGGTTCAATTTCTTCGGCAAGGAGAGAGGCCAACCCTTCAAAACACTTTGTTTAGGGGTTTGGAGTTGAAGAAAAGAGGAGAGGAGGGGAGAAAATAGGTTGGAGAAGAAGTTCGCATGAATCCGGGTAGAAGAAAGTCGAGCGGCCCTCGCTGAATCAGGCTTATTCAATTGCATACTTGGAATTTAGCTATGAGGCCACTACCATTGGAAAGAAGACTTCCGGGGCTTCATTTTTCATTCAAGAATCTCCTAGATCCAAGTCCGGGTGGAGGAGATATGATTGGTTGAAGCTGGGCATCATCCCGGTTGGATCGAGTCTGCGCGGCTTCACGAAAAGGGCATAACTTTTTCCACAGGAGGAATTTTAATGCAAGGTTTGCGCCATTGGAAAGCTAACTTCCGGGGCTTCAATTTGCATACCCACCGGCACTTTTTTGACCACGGATCATCTATCGGCACTATAAAGTGCCGACCGGCCAGAAAAGAGTGCTGGTCGGCACAAAAGAGTGCCGACCGGCCAAAAGTGCCCAGAACTCAGTTTTTTTGACAGATATTTATCATCCAGCTGTATATACTGTACCAGATATTTCCAGTTGAGATATTTCGACCAAAAGCTCTTTTTTGATATATATAGAACCTTATATCTCATGTTTTGCAAGGTTAGAACAAAAAAGCAAGTCTTTGGGAGCTTCTCACTCTAAAAGACTCCTCTCTCTCTAGAAATTTCAGACCTAAATCTCTGCCCCTCTCTCTATATTCCACTCTCTTGCCCATTTTGTGCATAGAAGTGCTTGAAAGTGAAGAAATCCTTCTAGTTTGCCTAGGCATCCTTCATCAAAGTTAACCACCATTGGGCTGAGGTCCTTTAAGGATCATTTTTAGCTTCAAAAGCTGGTTTTAGCTCAGATTTTGGGCTGGTTTTGCAGCTGTGCATCAAGGGTAACATCTCTCTCCCTTTTAGCTTGTTTTGCATACTAGCTTTGCCATAAGTTTTCAAATACTTTGAGGTTGTTTTTTTGGGTGTTGTTGAACTACAAAAACCACTGATTTTCCTCTATTTTTCAGTCCTAAGAGTCTTGGCTTGTGCCTTGGTTGGCTAGGGGGTTGTCCTCCCTTTTGCTCCTTGGCTTATAAGGCCTTGTGAGCTAACTTTCAAGCCTTTCAAACAACATCTTTTTGGCCTTAAAACCACTGAATTCCAGAGGAATTTCAGTGGTGGAAAACTTGTTTTGAGGCTCAAAATAGGAGGGGGTTGTCCCCCCTCCTCTTCTCTTGTTTGCTTGTATTGATGGCCCTCCAAAAGAGCATGTGTTTCTACTTCTTGGAGGCTTTGTTTAGGCTTATTTTCATGACTTTCCAGATCTGCCATAACTCTGTTTTTTGGCTATCTTGGTCACCTCTTGCATGCTTATTGCACTTGTAGTGTAAATCCCCTTTACTAGCCTTGTTAGCCTTGTAAAGTAGCATCTTTTTGTGGCTTGTTTTAGCTTAAGCCAAGCATGTTTTAGGCTCTATTTCGCCATGTTCCAGATCTGTTTTGGTCCGGTTGGGAGGCTTGGTTGCTTGTTTCATACACTTGTAGTGTAATTTTGCTCCCTAGCCTAGCTTGCTTCATGCTTTAGCCTATCTTCCTAACATGTGCTAGCTTAACTTTGGCCTACAATAGTCCACATTTTGCTGTGATTAAGCTCTGTTTTGAGGTCTTAATGTAGCTTGTGCATTGCTTTGCATGGTTGTGGTTTAAATGCTTAGAATTGCCTAAAAGAGAGCATGCTTTGCTAGCTTATTTTGTTTCTGTTTCAGACCTTGATCAGAACTGAAAATGGCCCTAAAATGACCTCCTCTTCATGTTTCATTAAGGGTCTAGGGCTGTTTGGGACACCCTTTATATACCTCATGTTATGGCTCTCTTGTGGCTTCCATTTTGCATGATGTTTTGGCCAAGCATGCTAGCTTATCTTGGCTATATTTCATACATGTTTTAGAATTATCTAGGGCTGTTTAGGGACTGTTTGGGGCTGGTTCCATCATTTGAGCATCGCTTTGCATGTTTATAATGTATTGCACTTCACTAGCTTTAATGCTTGAGCCTTTGACAATGCATTACATGAATGTTTGCATGCTTTGGAGTCATTTTGGAGTCACTTGATATGCCATTTCAGATCTGGAACATGCACCATTGTATGCCATATCATCTCCTTGCCATGCTTTGGTGGAGTTGCATTTTTGTGCCTTAAGCTTGGTTAATGCGTTGTGCATGCATTCCATGTATTTTGTTGCCTCATTTGCATCTTTGTGGCCACTGATTTTGGGCCTACTAGAGTTGCCTAATTCATGTTTAAGACCATCCTTCCATTGGTTTGCATGCTTGCCTTGCATGCTTGCTTGAATCCTTTGCATAAGTATGTTGCATAGTCCATGTTGCATGCTAGATAACATGCTTAAGAGTTGCATTGCATAAGCATGCATGCTTGACCTCTTGAGATGAAAATGATAGAGGTTTAGCACCCTTGTTTGCTTGTTTGCATTGCATACATTTGAAATCAAAGTTGCACTCTTGATTCTTTGGGCCATCATGCATGGAAATGCGTGATTGGTGGTCCAGGAATCGAGGCACATGCCCCCTTGAGTCACAAACATGATAAGGGGTGTGTTTAGTGCATAAATGGCTTGAATCACATTACCATGCAAGTTGTTTCCCTCTGCTGCTGTGAGTTGCAGGTTCTGCAGGTATTAAGTGCCGGCCGGCACGGCACTTATTTAGTGCCGACCGGCAGTCAACCAAAAGCCGATGGCTTATTTCAGTGCCGATGAGCTTATTCTACTGCCGGTGGAAGTTCTACCTAGCCGATGATGTCCCCCAGTGCCCTGAGAGGTACTTCTGGGACTTTGGCAAGTTTCTGTGGAGGAGAGCAGAGGAAACAGAGGCAATCCTTGCATGGCAGTGCGATTCTGAGCCAGCCCCGAACACGCGCTGCATCCGGCCCTCATCCCGAGGCGGTTTAATGCTTAATTAGATTAATTATTTATTTTGTTAATTTAATTAATTTGTAGTATTTAATTAGCTAGAGTAGTTAGTTATTTATTCGGTTCTGTAATATTTATTTGGTCCCTCCGAGCGAGGGCAAAAATGTAATAAGTGTGTGTGAGTGGGTGTATGTCTTCCAAATCCCCATTTCTTTCTATCCCTTTTATTTACCCGCTTACGATGGTAGATTAGGGCACATTTATTTTAGCATACCTTATGCAATGCATGCGTGCATTCATGCATTTGTTTACATGCACCGGGCTCGGCGCATCATACAAACTGCATCGTATTTCAATTCCAAATTGAATACGTGATAGTTGTAACATTTCACGTGCCATGCTTAGGGTTAGCCGAGCCTGTCTAGATTACATCTATGCCGTATGCGATGCATTAGCCACTTAACATGAACTAGGTCATGCATGTTTGCTAACCGGGTTATTGTTTTGGCACAGAGTACGATGTAAGTATTTTATGCTTTAGCACTTCGCATGCGTGTGAATGTTGCCATGACAGTATGCTTACCATGCGGCTAAATGCTTATGTGATATAAACTGTTTGAATGCCTGTGGGTGGAGGTTGGATTGCGTGAGTTGGAACAACTCATTGAAATCCGTATTTTAGCCTACTTGCGAGTAGCAAAAACCAACACGTTTTTCGAGACAAAACGGATATGCAATGTTTATTTCCAAATTAGGCAATCTAGTCTATACTTGTTTGCTGTGCGCATAACATAGTAATTCTAGTTAATAATTGGACGCGCGCAAGCTGTTTTCAAAATGGATATCACGTTAGTAGAGGCCGGTCTTCGGACCGGGCGAAAGGGGGTGCTCATAGCTGACCTTCCCCGATCGTACCCAAGCTCCCGAGCCAAGTCACTTTGGTGATGACGGACACGTGGCCTTCGGCACCGAGTCAGGGTTTCCTAAATTTCCCATTAAAAATATTTAGGTGGCGACTCTGTAATCTGGCAAAGCAGTCCATGTTTGGCACTACTTTTCAAAAAATCTGTTTTTCAAAACGATTTGCCGGATTGGACTCTTTGGTTCAGATTTAGAACCGCAACAAAAACGAGAGTCCGAACTGTAGCGAGGTCCCCCGCGGACGTGTACAGTTTCTGGCGACTCTGCTGGGGATTTTAGAGAGCTTGACTCGAACTCGTGATATCCTGTTTTGATTTCGTTATGTGTCTTTTGCATTGCATTTGCATTGGTGCGCCTAGGACACCGTGTTGGCCATCTGCTATTCCTGAGCGGTTTGCTGGAGGCTTGTCTTGTCAAGGCATGACCATAAGGCTGACCGGTTGCAGGCTCTGCCAGTATGGGAACACAAACCCCGATTTTATCAGGGCACCCTTTTTGACCATTCGACCTAGTGCATATTCGGAATCCGTAGTGACCATCCCAAACTAGGACAGGTTGCTTACCCGATGTTAGGTTGTTTGAAACCGTTGTGTGGGTAGTGAAACCCTAGCTCCTGACAAAATAGGACAGGGAAACCCTACCCCAACATAGGGGTGTATTGGCTCTCTTTTATCTGCTATGTGCTTTTAGAGTGTATCTCTACAGGGAATGCGCATATCAGTTTGCAAATTTTGGTATCCGGCCCGAGGGCACCGGTAACAGTATTTTGGGGAATCAGTTATCTGCGGGTATCAGATCCAGCTTTGCGGACAGTGATTTGGGGAACAGTGACCAGTAATGAGTACAGTCGTTCTGTTATGCTTATATCCGTTCCAGTGAAATTGGGCTGAGATGCTGTCTGTTTTCTCTTTTGCTAGGTAGTCCTGGAACTGTAGCTTCAGGAGGCTCCGATATCCCCCAGGTACATTGGACTAGTGCTGATAGACTTGGTTAAGTCAGGGATTCAATTCAAGGGCAACCAGTGTTCTTTCGCGGAGGCAAGGCAAAGAAAGGTCAGTCAGGGCTCACCAGTTCATCTGATCCGACAGTCACCAGTCACATCATCAGTAGACCTGTGATGGCACAGGGTTCAGAAGAATTTGTGGCTGTGATGGCAGCATTAAATCAGGGAACTGCCATGCAGGCTGAGACCAGTATTGAAACGCAGCGCCCGCCTGGGGCATCTGCCTCACATCCAGCTTTGGGACCCCAGCCGAACTTTGACCCACTTCCTCCAGCCGAAGATTTGCAGTGTCTGAATCCTCGAGAAAGGTTGACTCAAACCCGAGTTGTCAGACCTCTGGTGCAGCCTACTGAGAGGCCTCAACCCTTTTATGTTGATGAGTTCAATCCGACTGTAGTGAAAATTGCAAACCTTGAGAAGCAATTCAAAAAGGCACAGGGCCTTAATTCCATTCCCGACATTGAGGATGGGCATAATGAGTCTGCCGTACGGCTCCCAGACAGATTCAAAATGCCATATATTGACCGTTTCGATGGGTCCGGAGATCCAATGGTACATATTCGGCTTTTCTTGGATGTCTTGAAGCCAATGGGTCTGACTAAGCCACAAAAACTCTCTCTGTATGGAAGAACCCTGTCAGGTGTAGCAGCCACTTGGTACGCTAAGTTGGAGGACAAAGTAAAGCAAAACTGGGAAGAATTGGCTGAGGCCTTTGTCGATCAGTATTCCTACAATACCCGAGTTGAAATCACCATCCAAGAGCTTGAAGCAACCCGCCAAAACCCAAAAGAGCCTTTTGTGGAATTTGTCGCGAGGTGGAGAGCAAAGGCAGCACAGATGACAGAGCGTCGTCCTTCTGAGAGGGATCAAGTGCAGATGATGGTGCGAAACCTTGAGCATGATATGTTGCAAAAGTTGATAGTCGCTCCGCTATTCACTTTCAAAAGTTTGCATGAACTGGGGGTTCAGGTTGAGAATGCGTTCAACAGCGGGATCATTCCCAGAACAAGTGAACCGACAAGGAGGGTGATTTCAGGGAGTACCAATGCCAGAAGCAGCACTATCTCCCAACCCACTGAAATCAATACAGTCACCACAGCCAACCCTTTTGCCAAACCAAGCCTACAAACAACCAGCCCAGCCCAAGCTCAGGGCAGAACTTTCACCCCCCTCTATATGAGCCTGACTAGCGCACTAAAAGCCTTGATGGAAAGAGGGCATCTCAAACCCCTCGATCCTCAACCTCTTCCTGACCCACTCCCAGCCAGACATAACCCTTCCAAGTACTGTATGTACCATCAGCAGCAGCGGTCATGGCACCGACCGTTGCTACCGCCTTCGTCATGAGATCCAAAATCTCATTGACAACCAAACGATAGCTCCACCTTCAGACCCCAATGACCAAATACCTCATCCACATCTCAATCTAATCCACACACTGGCCGTCCCTTACGACCCAGCGTATACATCACCCCAGCCCATCTGCCCAAGCCTGCGGTGTTCATTCCAGAAAGCACGGACTTGTGCATGATGGATGCACCTGAATCCCAATCATCTCAAACCTGTGAGCCCACTACTTCTGAGCTGATGAGGATGATCGAAGATCTTCAGAGAACTGTGGCAGATCTAACCTTTGGAGTTTTGGCTCCGTCATCAACCACATCACATACCAGGGAGTTCATGTCAAAAGGCTCCCCAACCTTGGGACGTGTTGCGTCGAAAGAAGGCCAATCTTTAGCAAAGTGGAGGCCAGTGATAAGAACAAGCCAGGGGCAAGCATTACTCCCATGAACATCTTCAGTTGGCTGTTAAGGCTTTGAAAGCCGAGGGATTAACTGAAGAGCAAGTCCTCGCAGTTATGGCAAAACTGTGGATGACACTTTTGCCACTCAAGTTAGGGGCAGTCTGAATCAAGGGGCAGGCCGGGAGAAGGGCCGTTGTACCAGGAATGTTCCTTTCAGCTCTAGCTCCGTACTCGGAAGAGACCAGCAAACCCAGTCAGCACCTGTCAATCCCTTTGCTGGTGCATCCAGCAAAAAGCCACAAACCTCAAAATACCCACCTCGGGGCCAGAGGGTGTTTACCCCACTGTACATGTCACTATCAGCGGCCTTGAGGGTCCTAATAAAAAAGGGGCACCTGAAACCCCTAGAGCTACGGCCATTGCCAAATAAACTCCCTCCCTCCCATGATCCGACCAAGTACTGTGCCTTTCATCAGCAAGTCGGCCATGTCACTGATAGTTGTTACCCGTCTTCGCCACGAAATACAAGATCTGATTGACAATAAGGTCATCGTCGCACCAGCCCCTGCAAAGTCTATCGGCACTGGATCGGTGAACTTGAGGGATAATGTGAATATGTGATCGGGGGATGAACCACCTGCGGGCGGCACTCAGTTTACTCCAGACGTGGGAATGGCACGCACTGTTTTGAGCAGTATGCAAATACTAGTTTTTGTACTTTCTGGCTTGGGTATTGAGCCAGTTCTATTGTTTTGCTTTAAGCCTGTCTCTTTGTCTTGAGTCAGTCTTTTTGATTAAGGGTCTGTCTTGTTGTATCGAGTCAGTCCTGTTTTGTCAGAGTCGGGTGATTTCGGGGGAGTTTACCTCGGACATCACTTGCTTGTTTTGCGTCTGTCTTTTCATTTTGTTTTGAGTCTGTTTCTCTGCCAGGGAGTCAGTTATGCCAACAGATTTTGAATGGAACAGCAGTGATTTTCACACTCTTGTGTTTGCTTCTGCCGTGTGCCAGTTGTGCCAGAAATTCAAATGAGATGACAGTATTTGATAAGAACCTGTCTTTTCTGTGCCTTGAAATTATTGCATTGACCTAAGTTTTTCAAAACCTTTTCGAACATTGCGGTGAAAACAAAGAGGAAGAAACTCCTCGGGATTTGCAAAATTTTGATCAAACTGAGAGAAAGAGAGGCGTGCTAAGCCTTTAATGAATGAAATCATGCTTGTTAGTGTGAGTACTGAGAAGGACCCTAGCTTTGATCCAGATTGGTCCTACACTGTCTTCAGCGCGAGCGATTTGTCGTTTTCTTAAAACTTTCAAAAAAATGTTGCGCGGTCCTGCGAAGACATGTGTGGAATCGCTCTTGAGATTGTGCAGCCTAGGATCGCTCTCAGCCTCGAGACTCGACCCCTCATTTTCGAACCTTGGACTCAAACTCAGAATGTTCAACGGTTAACTACAACGTGAGGCCTGTGAGACCAGATTTAAGCAGCCCTCGAACAAGAGGCAAGAAGTCAAATCAAGGATCAGATGTCGTCAAGAGAGGCTTGGGAAGCTAGATCAGAAAGCCCCCCTCAAACTAGGGGCAAAGATGTCAGATGTGCCCGAAGAGCCGAAGATGATTCTCTTGCGAATCAACAGCCACTCTCCTGGATACGGATGGCATCAAAACCCTAAACCATTTGGCATGGACTTGCTACACTTTTACCCTTTGAGAGGCTCGCTGGGCCGAAAACCCGGAAGGGCGACCCGGCAAAAGTTAGAGCAGAGAAAACGAAAAAAAAAAAAGAAAAATACAAAAAAGGCAAAAAGAAAGAAAAAGAAACAAAGAATAGCAAAAGAAAAGAAAAAGAAGCTCGCAAGGTCGAAAACCTGCATCGGGCGCCTTGGCAAAGTTAGAGCCTAAAGAAAAAAGAGAAAAAAATGAAAAGAAAGAAAAGAAAGAAGAACAAAGCTCGCAAGGTCGAAAACTTCAATAGGCGCCTTGGCAAAAGTTAGAGCATAAAAAGGAGAGGTTAAATACCCGAGTGTACCTTAACCCCGAACTACGTAAGGCTTGATTCCCATCTTTGGGATACGTAGGCAACTTCATTCTGAAGTCCAGCCCTAAAACACTTCAAATTCAGTTGTGTCCATGAAATGGTTTTGATCATCTTTGCCTTCTCTGTATCCGAGAGTTCGGTTGTGATCGTCGCTCTGAAGGATTGATTTCAATACGCTGTGATGCTATCCAAACAAGGGGCAACTTCCTTGCCATTCAAAACGTCACGGTGTCATTTCAAACAAGGGCAAAACTTTCTGTTGCCATGCAGTGTCCTTCAGACAAGGGGCAATTTTCCATTGCTATGGCCGAAACACGCCTCCCATGGCCGACCTCCATAGATCTGAATAGAATCCACCTCTCAAACTCCCACTCGCATAGGAGAGGCCAAATGAAGTTCCTACGCAAATCTGGATTGTTTTCAACACCCATGTTTCCCCCATACAAAGTGCCAAAAACCCTCCATAGATCTGAACAGAGTTCACCCCTCAAGCTCCTACTCGCATAGGAGCGCCCGAATGAATATCCTAACCAAATCTGGATCGTCCTTTATGCCGACCCAACGCCTACCTCATTCTCTGCTTTATCCCCTATTCTGAACACCTCTGTGGATCACAAAACTCTCTATATGAAAGCTTCCAAGATTGGTAGATCTGATAAGAAAACCCCAAAGAAATCCATCAAATGTGCACCGAAACACCAAAAATAAAGCTCCACAGCAACAAAACAAACCACATTTGGGTGGGAAAAACTGTGGGGAATTCAAGTTTATTATAAAGAAAAACCATATACAAACACATTGCGAAAGCTGGGCCAGCCGACCGCCATAGCCAATGGCGACAACCAACCGGCCAAAAGTGAGGCTTGGGGTGAGGTTTTTAGAGAGAGGTTTTAGAGAGAGACTTAGGCAAACATTGGACGAGATAAGGAAGGAGATCAAGAAATCATAGGAAAAGATCATGCTGTCTAAAGATCTAATTAAAAAAAAAAAAAACTTTATCAAAATACTAAAATAAATGTTCAAATCAAAATATTTCAATCTCTTAGAATTTTGCTACAAATTATAATAATTAAAATGTGAGAAAAACAATTTTGAATATGACAAAAAAAAATTAATAATAGATTTTAATATAAAAAAAATATTATTTAAATTAATATTTAAAAAAGTGAAACATATTTGGGAATATATTATTTTAGTAATTTTTTTGACTTTTTAAGAAAAGATATACATAAAAGTAAAGAGATAATGTGATTTAAAAGGATAAAAAAAGATAATAAAAGCTTGTTTGTGAAAATATTTGGGCTAAAATAGCCATATAAGACAAAATAGACTATTTAACTAAATAGACCAAAATGTTATATCCAACTCATAATCATTTCATTTTTTGTCTCACAAAAGTCAAAAAAGTCAAAAAGCCTATCACAAACAAGGCTTTGTAACCCCAAGTTAAAATAGCCAAAAAGTTAAAAAGCCAACCCACATCCCAAACGAGCTCTAAGTATGCTATTTTAGTAGGTTCCCAACCAACCCTTTAAATAAGAAAAAGATAGAGAGAAGGGGAGTGGGGAAGGGGACAATATTAGAGACATGTTGTAAAGAAAGAGGTGCAAAGAAGAGAGTGATTAGAGATTTTACAGAGAAAACTGCTTGAGACCTACATTTTTAGTGACCCTCACAACTCCCAATTAATTTGTGACTACTCATTCTGTTTTTTTTTTCCTCTCTCCTTCCTTTCTCTTATAAATGCTGTTGGGGGGGGGGAGGGGATAAACTTGGAAACAATGAAATATGATAGCAGTCAAAACGGGAAATAAAAGGCAAGAGGAATTGGAAAATCAAAATTTTCGTTGCTTGTCACTACTCCATCAAAGTGAACTCCTAAATATCTCCACTACAATATGGTATGATTACAAGACCATTAGGTTAAGCTCAAAGTCTCTATTAGTGATACTCATTATAATTGTAAAGTGTTTATTACAATTATAATTGACTCCCACAGAAATTTAGTTCATTTTTTGGGGAAAATAACAAATCAGTGTTGGGTTGAACTTTTTTTTTTTTTTTTCCTTCAGAGTAATGGTAAATTTATAAATTTTTAATTATTAAAGTGATAAATTTTTTCATGTGTATGCAATTATTTTAAAAAAGTACACCTAATTTGTAAAATCTCCTTCATTTGCGGCTCGAGAAAAGAGAGTGATTTTACAAACTTAGAAAAAGTGAAATAAACTTGGAAACGATGAAACACAATAGTAGTCAAAACAGGAAGGGCGAATTGCATTAACAGTCCCTATAGTTTGGGACTCATATCATTTTAGTTCATGACTTTTTAATTGTGACATATTTGACTTTAAATTTTAAATCTTGTTCTAAATAAGTACAATTGAAGATACCATTGCTCAATTTCAAAGGCAAAGTCATCTATTTGATAAAATATAAACTAATTTAACAAAAATAAATATCAAAAAATATTTTTGAATTTTTAAAATTATTTTTACCCACCAAAGATAAAATTATGTAAAATTGATAAATATTTTATGCATTTATTTATTTATTTTACCAAATTAATTTTTATTATGTATTTGGATGATAATAATGTAATGTGTGGTTGTTAGGAATCAATATATTTAATATATGAAATATTTTTAGTTTTGGATTTTTCGATTTAATGGATTGGTTTAATAATGATATCAAAGTTGTCGCCATATTTGAGTTTTGAAATAATAAAAACTAATTTAATGAAAATAAAAACAATCATCCATTACATGATCATCATCCAAACACATAATAAAAATTAATTTGGTGAAAATAAATAAATAAATGTGTAAAAGATTTATCAATTTTACATAATTTTATCTTTGGTGGGTAGAAATAATTTTTAAAAATTTAAAAATATTTTTTTAACCTTTATTTTTGTCAAATTGGTTTATATTGTATCAAATTGACGAATTTATCCTTGAAATTGAGTAATGATTTTCATTTGTCCTTATTTAGAATAATATCTAAAATTCAGAATCAAATGTGTCACAATTGAAAAGTCAATGATCAAAATGATGTAAGTTCCAAACTATAGAAACCATTAGTATAATTTACCCAAACAAAAAAAAAAAAAAAGAGGAGAGAGGAGTTGAAAAATCAAAGGGCAATTTTTGTTGCTTGTCACTAATCTATCAAAGCGAACTCTTAGGGGTTGTTTGGGGTGTCCTAAAAAAGTGTAATTTTTGTCTTTTTGAACTAAAAAGTTGAGGGAAAAAATATGGATGTTTGGATTAATTTTTTGACTTTTTATGAAAAAATGTGTATTAAAAAATTATATAAATAAGTATATAGGGAAAGTTATAGATGGAATAGCCCGAATGGTCGGAAGCATAAGGGCAGCGCGGCAGAGGGTATAGTGTAGGAGATTGATTATCTCCTTTTCGGGCATAAATTGGACGGTGCTATTCGGCCCATACCACGGGTCCTATTTTACTAATTAGAACCGTTTAATGTGCAGAACTCGTCGAGACCGGTGTGGTTACAAGACCCTTAGGTTAAGCTCAAGTCTCTATTAGTGATTCTCAATTATAATGTAATTGTAAATTTATTACACATTATAATTGACTCCCACGAAAATTTAGTTTTTTTTAGGAAAAGTGGTTGGGTTTGACTCCCCCCCCCCCCCCCCCCCCCCCCCAACACACCAAAGTAATGGTAAAATTTATAAATTGTAATTATTAAAGTGATAATTTTTTTTTGTATATGTAACTATTTTAAAAAGTACACCTAATTTGTAAATTCTCCTTCATTTGGGGAAATAACAAATCATTATTGTCACTTCTCAAAAAAAATAATAAAAAAAAAATAAATTAGTATAGGGGTAGAATTTTTTTTTCCAGATTAATGGCAAAATTTATAAATTTTGATTATTAAAGTCATAAATTTTTTGTGTGTATGTAATTATTTTTAAAAGATACCCTTGATTTTTAATTTTCCCTTCATTTGAAGAAATAACAAATCAACGTAGAATTGAAAAAAAAATGATTAATAGTAAAATTTATTAATTTTAAGGGCTTTGTTAAAGATGCATTAATTTCTCTAAACTCTGCTGTTATAGAAAATTTGAAAAGATTATAAATGCAATATTATTAGAGATCAAACTACTTTTTTTTTTAAACTTTGTTTTTAATATTTTTTTTAAATATTTTTCATAATGGAATTTTTTTCAAACATTTTTTATTATAAAAGTGAATGTCCTTTATTTGAAATGATATTTCGCACTACATGTAAGACTTTTGGCGACCAATTATTTTGGTTCCTAAAACCATTAATTTGGTCTCTAAATAGTTTTTGTGACAAAATTAAATTCGTCACTAAAAAGTCACTAAAAGTGAGTCTAGAAAAGTCTTTATCGACGAATTTTTGAAAATATCACTGAAATGACAATTGGCGACCAATTTTATATTGTCACAAAATGTTTGATATTGCAAAACTAAAATATTTCATCGCTAATACTTTGTCACAAAATGTCTCCATTTGGTCACAAAAAGCAAAATAGTGACCTTTTTAACAACAAATATATTTGGTCGCTAAAGGTTTGAAATAACATTTTGAAAACATTCAATTTCATGGCTACAAATTGACATCCACAGCCCAAATCTATCTCTGTATATAAAAAAAACAAGATCAAATCTTGCACACCAGATCAAATCTTGCCTTGTATATACAAAAAACAAATTACAAAAATCAAAACTCTTATCCAAATTCACTTCAACATAGTTCATTATATGAGTTAAATCCCCAAAACAAGATCAAATTAGTTCAATTTTGTATGAGTTAGAACTCTATGACGACTTCAACTTTGTCTTTCTCTCGCACCACCTCTTCACTAGTTCAGTTACAAGAGCAACATGCCCTAAACAATTAGTTGTTCCACGACCACAAAAGCTTATCACCGTCTATAGTCATAGAGAAAGGATGAAAATCCTGCACACATGATCATAATCACAAGTGTAAACAAAGTTCAAAATTTTAAAAGAGATGTAGATGAAATCCAAAAATGGATATCAACCTTGAAGAACTTAACTAAGGCATTTGAAGCAAATAAAAGCTCAGATTTTTTGGGCAAATTGAAAGAAAAATTTTAAAAAAAAAATTTATTTGACTTCTATTAGACTCCAAATTGTAGTAATGCATCTGAAGATACAGTTAAAAATTTGGAATCAAAGGGCCCAGATGGGCTTGGACCCTTGGAAGATTCCACATAATGTTTTCAAGCGCAAGCGCTGATCAATTTGTGCCTCAGCCAGTCCACGAGTTAGGCCCATTCGGCTTCCCAAGCTCACACCCTGGCTAAGGCAAGGGCAGATTTATTAATCTGACCAACCAAATACCTAAGCTAACCAGCCGATCTAACCATAACCGAAAGCAATATCATTCATCAACAACATTTTCCTTAGCCAGTTGAGCACAACTCATGAAATTTTATATACTCACGTTACTAAACAAAATGCTACAAGCCCGCATACAAATGCCTAGCAAAAAACTATGACTGTAGCAACAGATGAAAAATAAAAATACATTCGACATCCTAAAAACTATGCCAGTCGGCCGGATCAACCATCAGAATCAGACTCCAATGGCTCAACATCCACTTGCTCATATGGTATTGGCATAATCAATGAAGCGTTAGCAGCAACAAGGGCTGTGTGCCAGCCATGTTTGAATCCCCGATTTTCAAACTTGGGGACTTGGTCCACGTACTCGGGAAGTCCAGCATTTTTCCCGGCCTCAAATACTTTGGAAGACTCCGAGTCGGCTGCTTCCTTCGCAGCCTTCATTTCAGCCAACTCAGCCTCTAGTTTGGAGATCGCCTTCTGGGCCAATTTGAGCGCATCTTTGCTCGCGTCCGCCTTCTTCTCGGCATCCGATCTCAATTGATCCACGCTACGAGCCCTCTCCATCTCGGCGTCGGCCCTTGAGGCTTCCTTGTTCGCCCTCAACGCTTCGACCTCGGCCCTTTCCTCTGGCCTTCAACTTCCTGGCGTAAATGACCAATCTGTTTGACGGCGTCGCGATGGCGACGGCCCATATCGGCTATCCATCCGACGGTCTGCAAAACAAGAATTTAAAACCATAACTTCAACAGTATTTGGATTAAGTGAAGCTAAGTTTGAATATGTACCAAAAGTGCCGATTGGGCGGCTAGTCCTGTCGCATTCAGATCCGTTTCCACCCGGAAAGCCTCCTTGTCAGACGGCAACAACACAGACGTAGCCAAGCTGAATGTGACTTCTGGATCTTTAAGCGCCGAAGCATCAGAAGAAACCGGCATGTTTTTTATCATCAGCTGAATGACAAAAAGAACGATCACGTCCGATCCCTTTAATCAAGGACGTTTGCCGCCATGTTCTTCTGAGCCGGCCTCAAACTCGGCAAGGCGTTTCTCTGCCTTAACTTCTTGGCCGACCTGCACGATCAAAGTAGATTCGGCATTCCGCTTTTCTGCCGTCTCCACCTCAATAACGCGCAAGGACTGTGATTCGCTAACAGGCAGGGAGAATTGAGATTCGGTGGCGGGTGGTACTTCAGACGGAAGGGCCTCCACTCTTCATCGCGCAGCCAACCTTTCCGCATTCGCCTTCCTGGTAAGTTTTGTCAGGCTTAACCCGGCCATATCTTCGGGGTCTGCGGCGGGAAGATCCTCTAAGTCGTGAAAAACGCCGTCAAGTGAAAGATCCCCTCGGCCCGAAGTGGATGAGGGATCGGCCGAATTCAATACCTCGTCAGACTCGGTTTCGGACTGATCTGATTCGGTAACATTAGCTACATCCCGCTCCGAATCGGACCCTTCAAAACCAACCTGCCTCAAGTTTTTGAAGTCAGACAGAATAAGAGCGATAAGAGAATCTTCACCCTCCGAACCGAGATATTTTTCGCCGCCAAGAAGGTCGTATATATCGGCTCGTAACGAAGCAGAATGTGGGCCGCCCTCCCTTGTTTCTAAAGACTTCGACGGTCGAAATATTTGAGCGCGACTTCGATATTCGAAAAAAACGGCGTCGTCAGTTGAAGACAGAACTTTCTTCAAATTGCTCCCTGCACAAGCCAAGCCATAACATTTCAAAGAAGAGGCTTTACAACAAAAACGAACAAATAATAAAAGCGAGAAGGCAATCGGCCACCTGGCTCGCCCCTCCGTCTGGGAATAGGGTCGACGTGATCCTCCCCTTCGCCAAATCTCAGTTACCCTGGACAACGACCATAACATCATCAACTCGTTTTCCAGAACTGGAAAGCATAGTAATCAGCTGATGGTCGATATCCTTGGCCCTAAGGAAGAAACGCCCGTGCCGACCAGAAGACTTAGCCAAGGCATAACAATGCCAGATGGCTGGAATGCCAAGGTTAATTCTTAGGCGACGGTTGAGCGCTATAACCCCTATTATGATTCTAAAGAAATTCACATTAGGTTGGGAAGGGATTAAACCCCAATGGCGAAGCACAGCCCTAAGAAACGGGTGAAGGGGGAAACGGACTCCACCCTCTGCAATTGACAAAAGAGGAAAGACAATCGTGGTTTTGTCCTCCTCTCCATATCGAGAGTGTCGTCTGCCACAAGCGACAAACGGACATCATCAGGAATGGAGAAATGGCGTTTAAAGCCAGCAATTTGTCGATCTGACGAGAGGAGGTCTTTTAAATGTTTTCGCCATACCCTACAGTTTATGAGAATATGCCAAGGAAGGAATAAACCAGAAAGAGTCTTCGAAGCAAGGGAGAAGAGAACTTACAAAGGACGAAGAGGATATCGGAAAAGAGAGTTGCAGGGACGATTCAAAAGGCAATCCAGCGATGAGCGTCATAAAATGCATACTTGAAAGGACGTCAAAATTTTAAATCGCAATAAATAGACACGTACGAAGGGGCGGGAAGTCGACACGACAACCGAAAGGAGTGCGATTAGATATCCGCATGAGGATGAGGCCAACCGCCGAATTTTGGCTCTGACTTTTTGAAATTCAAAACCAAGCACTCCAGCCAACTGTCGTCAGTGAAGTGCTTGGGGAGCAATTATGGGAGCCGAATAAGTAGAAGAGTCGGAAGATGCGTACCCCAAAAATCAGATACTATTCGGCTTCATATTGCATGACTAGGACGCCAAATACGTTAGGAAAGCCGAATAGATGGAGGTCAGTAGCTCCGAATGAATAAAAGGGGAATGGGATAAAAGTAGGCTCAGGCCCCGAGGCCCAGAGAGCAAGAATAAATGCAAGAACCACAGATTTAAAAAGGTATGTAAGAATCACTTCACAAAACTTAGTAAACAAGCTATCCTGAGTATCTGAACTAATTTGTCCATCGGAGTGCTAATTCCGGCACCTCCGACCGGAGTGTTTGTATCTTTTCAGGTGACTAGCTGAGGATCACTATCGTCTCCCAAGATCTGAAGAGTATTTCAAAACCACTTCTCCACAAGATTGCTGAGGAAAAAAAAGAGGGAAAACACTTTTTATATTTTTGGAAACATCATAGCACATACCATGAACTAATGCATATCGAACCAAGTACGAATATCTGGCATGAACACTGCCAAAGGAATCATACAGTTGAATTTGAACTCTTTCACATAATTCATAAAGGATTTTTTTTTTTTTTTTTTTTTGATTAAGTGCCAGGGCTGTAATGACATGAAACATGGGGGACTTATGGATGGTACGTCTAAAAAAATATTCGGAAATAACGCACAGAAAAAACACTAACAAATAATCGATGTGATACATTGGGTATAGTACAATCATATAATCCTACGTACCAATGGGTTCGGGCAAACTCAGATGTCTACGAAGGCCATCAATCCCAGCAGCAATTATAGCAGCCAGCCCCAAGTGTGGATTTGCACACCCATCAAATGCTTTAATCTCGAAGTTGCTCACAACACCATTTGGAACCCCAAGTGGGCATGCGGTTCTTAGGGGTGCTTCTCTGTTCTCTTTTCCCTGGCACTGGTATGCTCCACTCCACATATTGGGCACATGCGATCATAACTACATTCCAATAACAGTTGAACAAGGAAATTAGAGAAAACAAACTATATTATTTTTTGTTAATTAATATACATCTATTTGAAGTTCAAAAACCCAACAACATACTAAAATTTTGATCCTTCAAACTGCATAAATTTGGAAGTGAAGAAATGGGCAAAAAGAATTTGCACAGAAGGGCATTATTTAAATTTAGCAAAAAACGAGCATCGACAATTAGAATAAGTGTCAAAAGTGCACCCTCACTTTACAAGCTAGCTATTGGGGTTGAGTTTTACACAAGACCATGTCACACAGACAACCTATGATAAGAATAGGAAGAGAATACATGTATTTTTAAAAAAAAATAAGTTACATATTCTACTGAAAATTGAAATCCTTCAATTCATCAAAAATTGAATTTCATTCAAAATTTCAAACATCTTATCTGTCTTTTCATGTTTCTAGGCCAACGAGTTCTACATAAAAACCTTCCAAATTAGAAAAATGTCCATGCATAAAAATAAATAAATTCAAGTCTGCAGGGAGACGTAGAAATGTAAGGATCTGTCTGTTTCAATGCAAATGATTAACTGGGAAAAAGTCTTTGCAGAATAGTGGCTCCGTGAAATTATTGTGAGATATCTGCTTTCTTCATGCAGAACAGAAAGCGATGGAAACAACATCACTTTGAAAGGTTTTCCTCAAGATCAATAGTACACCCATCAAATTTCTAAATATAACTGCATGCTTAAAAAATAATTCTATGTAGACAAGATATTTTAACAGAACAGTGTAAAAATGCATACTTCTCTGTTAGTACCTAACTACCTATTCATATGGGTTCAACTCTGACACATGTTTTGCACAAGAATAATCAAAATTATAAGAAAAAATTAAAAACCTGTTTGGAAGTGGTGCCGTAAAGGCCAGAATTCCATGAACTCTTCTCCAACCTTGGACATTCCATGCTTAGCGTGTCCACCAGATGCCATAAATACATTTTCCCATTTTCCCACAAATTGTGATGCATATGAGATCCAGAACCAATATCATCTAATGCATACCTGGGGCAAACAAAAAAAATGGAGAAAACAGTTAAGAGACATAGTTTGAAGAAGAAAATTTTGCAGGTGAGGAAATGAGTGAAGTTCAACCAATATCAGATCCTTGTCAAGGATCTTCACCTCTCCCCCAAGATGTTCCAGCCAACACAGAACAGGGAACATATACGGTCTGGTTCCCTTAACAAACCTGAGTTAAATTAAAATTCACATCAAAAGGATCGAGAAATACCTATAATTAAAATTCACATCAAAAGGATGAAGTAAACAAAAATCAAACAGAATGAGTTAAATTAATTTTATTAATTCAACATTAAAACTAATTTTTGGCTACAATCTGCATTAAAAACTCAATACTACTTGAAGGATCGAGAAATACCTTGATAGAGAGTGAATTAACCAATCGATGTCTTCAAAATAGCAGAAATCTACATAAAATGAAGAAGAAGATAAAAAATCAACCTATAGAAAAACTGCATCCATGACAATGTGCAGGCCAATCGAACAAAAATGTGAACTACTTATTGTGTTATTTATAGATCTACAATTTATATATATATATATATGAACATATTTTCACAATAAAAAACAAACACAGGTACAAACAGAAAGAGTCATATGAACATATTTTCATTTGAATTTTAGGTTGGTAGATAAGATTAGTTATATGATGCGTAATTAGTACATCAAATAATTTAAATGAAGTGAACAAAAGAATATGCCTCTGTTTATTAATGAATTCCAAGTATCATTGTCAATAATAGCTTCATTGAATTGACTAATTGATAGATGAAACTTGTTTATTAAAAAGTCAAAGACGTCATCAAATATAAATCTGTGTAGGAATTTGTCAACCCACTTTTAATTGCACACCATAAGGTGGAAAAGATGGTTAAGAAAGTTAAAACAATTGGGAAAAGAAAATCAGTACATGTAAATGTTAAAATGTAAAGAGAATGGTTGATAGGGTGGCCTTCTTTTACAAGACGTCTTGACAAAAACACACCAATAAACTGAGTCCCTCCCATTATCAAGATTTTCTTAAGATAATCATTAGATATTGAAATGCTAGAAACAACATATTCTGAATAATGATCATCATCCGTCTAGAAAAATACAATAAAGTCAATTAAAAAATAAGATGAAAGTTGTAATAGCCAACGCTGATGAAAATTTCAAACAAGATTAAGGCTATACTCGATTAAAACGAGCCCGTAATTTATTCATCATTTCTGAACAAATAGGATTTTGAAGTTAGTTAACTAAATCTCACATACTTACTTGGAGAAGGTAACAAATAAAAAATGGGAATAAACATCACAGAGTAGAACTAGACAAAACCCCTTATGCATAACCACAAATGTTAACAGAGCCATGAATCATATGTATAATTCTAAAATTATTAAAAATTATAGGATGGCTAAAGAAGAACTTGACAAAAACCAAGGAAAACGAGGCAAATAACGAGACAATGTGAGCCGCAATGGATCCTCACTAAAATCAATGGAGCAGACACTTTTTGTGCTAAACATTGAGGAAATTATGGATTGCACTGAAAACAAGGGGATTTATATTATGAATTGCTGAAGGTCACTAGAAACATTGACTGCAAACTTGAGAGTGACTAGAAACATTGGCTCGCTCACCCTTTTCTTCAGTAGCTTCATCTTTAAAAAGCTTCTCAATCTAAACAATGACCTAAGTAAAAACATAAGCAAAAGGAAAAGAAAGAAGAAGAATGGAGCAGATTTCTCATCATTCCATTCGATGTGTCATTGTCTAACATACCGCCATTAGAAACAAATAAAACAGACAAACTTTGAAATCCAAGTGCTACCACAATGAATATTTGAAACAAAGGAAAGGAAACACGGGATATTAAATCAAAAGGCAACAAGAGAACTTCACAGGATATTAAGTTTGTGGAAGTTAGGAATTTAGAGATTTATTAGTTTAATTTGCTATAAGTTGCTGGCACATGTAAAGATTGCAAGTTTATTCAAGAAGTTGTTTCTATCAGATAAGCATTAAAAAATAAATAAATAAATTCAACTCCTTTTACTTTAGTCTCGTTTCCTATTTTTTTATTTTTGCTTTCCTCAATAAATCTAAGATCCAAACATGGCNCCATGGGTGTGAGTTTTGGCCAACGGTGCTCCGCCGTGGGAGTTCTAGCCATGGGTGTTTGAGTGTTTCGACTAGTGGGTTTTCGGTTTGGGAAGTTTCGGCCATGGGTGTGTTTATGCTTTTGGTGTTCGGCCATGAAGTGGGTGAAGTCCTTGTTAAAATTAATGCCATATTTACATTAGATACATTGGATACATTGCATGCATTGGATACATTGAGTTCATATTCATGTATTTTTATATTCATGTATTTTATATTTATTAAGTACATTGTCTAGATTATATTCATGTATCTAATTAATTGCAAGGTTGTTTAGGTTCATGGATCTTATTCATTGAATTTATGTATAACCTTCTCTATATAAAAGGATGTAAGCCTATGGGCAAAATATATGAATCAATAAGTGAGAAAAATTCAATACAAAATATAGTTCATTCTAAAGAGAGTTTTATCAAAAGCTAACATAAGTGGTATCAGAGCATTGGTTGGGTCAAGAGCAAGCTGGGCGTAGAGATCGGATACGGGAAAACAAGCCCCGAAGAAGAACAAACCGACGTCCATGGCGAATCCCAACAACCAAAATGTATCCACTCCTATCTTTAATGGTGAAAATTTTGATTTTTGGTATGTGAAAATGAGAACTATTTTTGTCTATACGGAGATTTGGGATCTTGTTGAGAATAGGTTCGAGGAACCTGAAGATGAAGAAGCTTTGACAAATCCCCAAAAGAACCAATTAAAAGAGCAAAGGAAAAAGGATTTAAAGGCTCTCTCTTGTATTCAACAAGGAGTTTCAGAAGCAATCTTTCCAAGAATTATCAATGCAACAAAAGCGAAGGAGGCATGGGATATTCTTCAAAAGAGTATAGAGGCAACTTGAAGGTAAGAACCATCGAACTTCAATCATTGAAAAGAGATTTTAAAAATTTAAAGATGAAGGATATGGAATTGTTGAAGGATTATTTTTTTAGGGTTATGGAACTTGTAAACCAAATGAAAATTTATGGGGATAATATTACTAATCAAAGAGTTGTTAAGAAAATTTTGTTAAGTTTGTTGGAGAAATACAATCCCATTGTTGCTGTCATTGAAGAAACTAAAGATCTTGTTGATTTGAGTATTGAAGAATTGATGGGTTCAATTGAAGAATTGATGGGTTCAATTAAAGCATTTGAGCAAAGGTTGAGTAGGCAATCTGAAAAGTCAATTGAAAGTGCCTTTCAATCCAAGCTTAATGTTAGTACCTCTAATTCCCAAGGAAGAGGAAGAAATGCAACCGGAAGAGCAAGAAATGCAAGAGGAAGAGGAAGGTCTAATTTTCAAAGAAAGGAAAATGAAGAGTCCACTCAACAAAAGTGTGGAATTTGCGACCGAAGCAATCATGTTGATAAAGATTGTTGGTTTCGAGGAAAGCCAAAATGTTACAATTGCAACAAATTTGGGCATGTCAAGAAGGATTGCCTAGTCAAGAGCACTCAACAAGCTAATTTTTCCGAGGAGCAAGAAAATGAAGGGCACATGTTCTATGCTTGTCACAAGGCATCGGATCAAACCAAGGATGTATGGTTTCTCGACAGTGGATGTAGCAATCACATGACAGGAGATGGAAGCATTTTTATGAAAATGGATGCTTCCTCCAATTCTCAAGTAAAAATGGGGAATGGTGCCTTAGTCCAAACAAAAGGAAAAGGTACTATTGCTATAGAAACCAAGATGGGTACAAGATTCATTTCCGATGTTCTTTTAGTTCTAGACTTGGAGCAAAGTTTGCTAAGTGTTGGACAACTTATGGAGCATGGATACCTTGTTCACTTTGAAGACGATTTTTGCAAAATTTTTGACAAAGGGGGGAAAAGCCAAGTTGTAGCAAAAATCAAGATGGAGAAGAATAGAAGTTTTCCTCTCATTTTCCGGTATAGCAAAAATGCGGCTTTGAAGATGGATGTGATTGATAATTCATGGCTTTGGCATAGAAGATTTGGGCACTTGAATTTTCAAAGCTTGAAGCATCTACAACAAAAACAATATGGTTTTTGGGTTGCCAACCATTCATGAAGTGCAACATATTTGTGAAGGTTGTGCACTTGGAAAGCATCACCGGGAGTCATTTTCAAAGGAGAAAGCATGGAGAGCTAAAGCACCATTGGAACTTGTCCATACTGATGTGTGCGGACCCATGGATACACCAACTCATGGAGGTAACAAATACTTTATTATCTTTGTTGATGATTTTACTAGAATGACTTGGGTGTATTTCATGAGACAAAAGAGTGAAGTTTTCTCTATCTTCAAGAAATTTCAAAATCTTGTTGAAAGACAAAGTGGTTGTTTGATGAAAGTATTGAGAAGTGATAGAGGCGGAGAATACAACTCAAATGAGTTTATGAAATTTTGTGAAGATATTGGAATGGAAAGGCAATTGACTGTTGGGACACTCCACAACAAAATGGTGTGGTGGAAAGAAAGAATAGAACCATAGAGGAGATGTCCAAGTCTATGCTACATGAGAAGGGGCTACCCAAAACTTTTTGGGGTGAGGCTGTGTATACAGCAGTTTACTTGATGAATAGATGTCCTACAAAAGCTCTTAAGGACAAAACTCCATTTGAAGCTTGGAGTGGAAGGAAACCATCGGTGAATCATTTGAAGGTGTTTGGTTCCATTTGTTATGCTCATGTTCCAAAAGAAGTGAGGCACAAGCTTGATGAAAATAGTAAGAAATGCATCTTTGTGGGTTATAGTTCGAAATCCAAAGGCTATAGACTGTTCAGTTTGGATCAAAAGAAGGTGATTATTTGTAGAGATGTTCTCTTGATGAGAAGGCGTCTTTTGATTGGAAGGAAAAGAAAGTCCAAGATCAAAGCATTGCTTTCAATGAAGAATCGGAAAGTCCACAAGTTGAAGATGTTGCAACTCTTGAATCTCCACAAAGATTGTCACCAATTGCTAGTTCACAATTTTCTCCAAATTCAAGTTCAAGTTCAAGTTCTTCATCTCCAAGTTCAACTCCAAGAAATATAAGGAGTCTTAGTGATGTGTATGCAAGATGCAATTTATGCATTGTTGAACCTAAATTTTTTGAAGAGGCAATTAAAGATGAAGCATGGAAGGAAAGCAATGGAAGATGAAATTCATGTGATTGAGAAGAGCAAGACTTGGGAGTTAGTGGAGAAACTGAAAGAAAAAGAAATAATTGGTGTGAAGTGGATTTTCAAAACAAAGTTCAATCGGATGGCTCTATTCAAAAGAACAAAGAAAGACTTGTGGCAAAAGGGTATTCACAACAACCTGGAATTGATTTCCAAGAAACTTTTGCTCCTGTGGCTCGACTTGATACAATTAGAGCTATTATTGCTTTGGCGGCTCAAAAGGGTTGGTTCTTGCACCAACTTGATGTAAAATCAGCATTTTTGAATGGAAAATTAGAAGAAGAGGTGTATGTTGATCAACCTCAAGGCTTTGTTGTCAAAGGCAAAGAAGATAAAGTGTACAAGTTGAAGAAGGCTTTATATGGCCTAAAGCAAGCACCCCGGGCATGGTATAGTGAAATTGATGCTTACTTCAATGAAAAGGGTTTTCAAAGAAGCAAAAGTGAGCCAACTTTGTACATCAAGAGGCAAGGTACAATCGGTATTCTCATTGTTTCACTTTATGTTGATGATTTGGTTTTTACCGATAGTGATAAAAAATTGATTGAAGATTTTAAAAGGGAGATGATGAAGAAATATGAAATGAGTGATTTGGGACTATTGCATCATTTTTTAGGCATTGAAATTTACCAAAACAATGGTGGTGTTTTTATTTGCCAAAAGAAGTTTGCTCAAACACTTCTTGAGAAATTTAAAATGAAGAATTGCAAAGCAGTTGTTACTCCCTTGATTGTGAATGAAAAGTTGTCAAAGGAAGATGGAAGCATCTTGTTATAGAAGTTTGGTTGGAAGTTTGTTGTACTTAACTACTACAAGACTGGACATCATGTATGCTACAAGTTTATTGTCTCGGTTCATGCACAGTCCAAGCCAAATTCATTTTGGGGTTGCAAAAAGAGTGTTAAGATACATTCAAGGTACACTTGATTATGGAATTTTTTATGAGAAATTTCTTGATGCAAAGTTAATTGGATTTTGTGATAGTGATTGGGCCGGATGTGTTGATGATATGAGAAGCACTTATGGGTATGCATTTTCTCTTGGATCGGGCGTAATTTCATGGTCATCCAAGAAACAACAAACTGTGGCACAATCATTTGCTGAAGCCGAATATATTTCAGCATCATTGGTAACTACACAAGCAATTTGGCTAAGAAGAATTTTAGATGATTTAGGTGAGAAGCAAGGTGAAGCTACTCTAATTATGTGTGATAACAAGTTTGCTATTGCTATGACAAAGAATCCCGTCTACCATTCTCGTACCAAACACATTGCTATCAAACATCATTTCATTAAAGAAGCTATGGAAGATGATGAGATTCAAATCAAGTATTGCAAGACTGAAGATCAAGTTGTGGACATCTTCACCAAAGCTCTACCAAGGGACAAATTTGAATTTTTTAGAGAAATGTTAGGTGTCACACAATATGGCATTAAGGGGGAGTGTTAAAATTAATGCCATATTTACATTAGATACATTGGATACATTGAGTTCATATTCATGTATTTTTATATTCATGTATTTTATAATTATTAAGTACATTGTCTAGACTATATTCATGTATCTAATTAATTGCAAGGTTGTTTAGGTTCATGGATCTTATTCATTGAACTTATGTATAACCTTCTCTATATAAAAGGATGTAAGCCTATGGGCAAAATATATGAATCAATAAGTGAGAAAAATTCAATACAAAATATAGTTCATTCTAAAGAGAGTTTTATCAAAAGCTAACAGTCCTACGGAGGTGTTACGCGTGGGTGAAGGCTGGTGTAGACGTCCCCGAACGTCCCGGGAGGGAATCCCGTTTTGTTCATTGGGCTCACTACAGTTCAGGACTCAATGTCACGGTCCTGTATCTAATCTCGCAGAGTGCAATGCAAGACCGATGAATCATCAAAGAGTCCAATCTGACAAATCGTTTTTGAAAACAGCTTTTTGAAAGAAGTGCCAATCATGGACTGCTTTGCCAGATATAGAGTCGCCACCTAAATATTTATTTTGGGGAATTTAGGAAACCCTGACTCGTTGCCTAAGGCCATGTGTCCGTCATCACCAAAGTTGCCTCGGCTCGGGAATTTGGGTATGATTGGGGAAGCTTACTTCGTGAGCACACCCGCTCGCCCGATCAAAGATCGGCCTCTACTAACCATGATATTGAGTTTTGAAAACATTATTTGCTCTTATTCCGGTTATTAGCCTAGATTTACTACGTGATGCGCACAGCATACAAATATAGACTGGATCGCCTGAATTGGAACAAAACATCTCATGTTTGTTTTTGAAAGCGGTTTGCTACTCGTAAGTAGGCTAAAATGTGGATTTGCCACCCTCAGGTGGGCTTAGAAAACATGATTTTGCCACTTTCAAGTAGGCTTAAAACTCTCAATTGGTGAATTGTTCCAATTCAAATAACCCAACCTTCACCCACAGGCATTCAGGCAGTTATATCACATAAGCAAATAGCCTCATGGTAAGCATGCTATCATGGCAGTCACTCACACGCATGCAAGGATGCTAAAGCGAAAACACTCACCGAGTACTCCAAGCCAAAAACAGAAACTAGTTAGTAATCAATGCATGATCCTAGTTCATGTTAAGATGGCTAATGCAACACATGCAAAATGCAACTAAGATAGGCTCAGCTATTCTAAACATGGCATATGAAATGCAACAGATAACATGTATTCAACTTGGAATTGAAATACAATGCAAATTAGTAGATGCGCCTGAGCCCGGTGCATGCAAGACGGAATGAATGCAAACATGCGAGCATAAGTATGCTAATTGAAACGTGCCCTAAACTAACCATCATAAGCTGGTAAATAAAAGGGAGAAAGACGTGGGGTTGGAAGACATACATCACACGCACGCACACTTATTACAAGATTGCCCTCCTCGGAGGGTTCGAATAAATAATACAGTCTGAATAAATAATTACAGTCCGAATAAATAATTAAATATTACAAAACCCTAATTAATTAACAAATTAACTAGGAAAGCAAATAAATTAGCGTGCAAGCTATAAAATGGACTGCCTCAGCTCTTGTTCCGAATAATGAAAGATGCATGCGTGCTCGGGTCGCTTTGTCGGAAAATTTCTCGCGATGCCCCGATTTGTCTTTGTTTGCAATTAATTCCGGAATGTTGTGCAAAGCTCTAGAAGGCTGCTGATTTCTGGTTTGCTGCAACAGAGAGCAAGAAAGGGGCATGGCAAAGTATTTTCACATATGTATGCACACCTCGATCCTCGTGCCACCAATCACGGATCTCGATGCATGATGGCCGAGGAGTCGAATTGCACGACTCAATGTGAAATGAATGCACATGACAACACAACAAGGCCTAGACTCCATCATGGGTAATCCGGAGTGTCGGCGATCGGGAATTGAGGTACGTTCCGTCACTTCGGATACGAAACGTCCCTCGTTTCCCGTGTTTGGGCTAACTCCTATCCTAAACACAATGCAATGAGATGGCATACACAATGCGACTAACATGCAACCTAGCATATGCAATGCTATGGACTAAAATGGCATACACAATGCACGTGACACAACATGGCATGCACAATGCACTAACATGCAACCTTGCATATGCAATCTATGGACTAAAATGGCATACACAATGCAAGATGGACTTACACCGATATGAGTGGACCTCAGCCACACTCACATCAGTGGCCATATAATGGAAATGAGACAACCGAAATACATGCAAACATGCACGGATGCAAAGGACCGATCCTAAGGCACAACATGCAACTCTAACTAAGCATGGCGAAGGATGAAGTATGGCATGCAAACATACATTTTCCGGCTCTGAAACATGATGTACAATGGTCCCGAATCATGAAAATATGTTACCCAATGCATGCTAGATGGCCCGAATACCGAAACTAGTGAAGTGCGTTACACTAGAGGTACACAAAGCAATGCACGAATGACAAAACCAACCCCAAACAGACCCTAGGCAGGTCTAAAACACTGGGAAAATAGCCCAAAATGATGGTTCAAAATGCATGGAAATGAAGCTCATTCAATGGTCGGAAAACAAAGCATTCATGCTGTAACATGCCCGGGAGGGTACCCGCGCGCGTTAAACAGTTCGGACTCCCGAGATCTCTTTGATCTCAAGTTTCACGAGTGCAATGTGCAACATAGATGAGAGTCCAGATTTGGCAACTTTTATTGAAAATCCATTTTATTGCAATTTGTCAAAAATGGAATGCGTCATCAGATCTCAGAGTCGCCACCTAATATTTTGGGAAATTAGGAAACCCATGACTCAGTGCCAAGGCCACTGTTCGTCGTAACCAAGGATGCTTGGTTCGGAACCTTAGGTATGAGAGGGGAAGGTCAATAATGAGCACCCCCGTTCACCGATCAAAGATCGGCCTCTACTAAACCATGATATGACTTTTATTTTCTTTATATGTTCATGTTCTGATTAGTTAATAAATCCTAAAATTTACTATGTGAAGCATACAAGTATAGACTATGCCATTCATTTTGGAACAATTTGATATCATGCATTTTGAAAGAGTTTTGACGATGTACAACCCAAATAAATTGAGTTTACAAGCATGAAAAATCAACATCATTCCAAATTAAGCGACACAACCTCCATCCACTGGCATTCATAGAGTTATATCACATAAGCAAATAGCCTCATGGTAGAATGCTAGACATAGTAAGAAAAACACACACAAACGGGATGCTAAAGCATAAAAAACTCACAGATTGACCGACGTCCCTCGAACAGCTACAAAACAAAGTTAGTAAAATATGCATGATCTTATATACAGAATCCTAATGCAATTCACTCATGAGATGCAACTAAAGATTCAGCTTCTAAGATATGACATGTGAATCATCTCAGGAACATGAGGTAGCGCACATAATCACATAGGAATTGATTAAATCCACAAATGCAAACTTAGCCGAATCAAGATGCATGAAACATGGATGCAAAGCATGAATATGATGAAAAATAAATATGATATTTATGTACAAATAAGGAAAGCAAGTAAAAGAATGGGATAGAAAGAAGAAGGGTGGGGGATTATTACAACACTTTAATATTACAAATCCAAATTAGAGAGGGGTGAGGAGAATATTACATCAAAATAAAAACCTCACAAAACACTCAAAATAAAAATAAATAAAATAAAAGCTTCATGTTCTTTGGAATCGTCGGCGGAAATTAGTCAACATTGGGAGATTACGCCATCTTGTTCGGAAGAAGCTAACCGACCGGCCAAATAGGTCGGCCGGCCAACTAGGCCAAGCAAAACCTGTCTTGTTGCGAAACCAAGAAAAGGCACAAACAAAAAATATGTAGGTGGCTCAACTAACCACTACTAGTTAGATAAAAAAACAAGAAAACAAATATAAAATAAAATAAAAAGTGCAAACTTACAACATAAACCTAAAACAATAAAACAAATATAAGATAGAACATGCAAGATTACAACAAAACTAATATGAGACTAATACAAAAAATAAAAATAAATATAAGGTAGAACATGCAAGATTACAACAAAACTAATATGAAATTAAAACATGCGAATAAAATAAATAAATAAATAAATAATTATAAGCTAAACAAACCACTAGGATTATAACAACACACTATGAAATATAAAGTAAGAAAATAAATATGAGATAACAAACCACTTGGATTATAACAAAACACTATGAAATAAGAAGCAAGAAAATAAATATGAGATAAACAAACCACTTGGATTATAACAAAACACTATGAAATAAGAAGCAAGAAAATAAATATGAGATATATAAAATATAAGAAAATGAAGACTAAAAATTCACCTTCCAAAGAAAGATTGAACTTCTTGATTCCAAACTTCCTCTTGATCACCCTCAAGTGTAGGAAGTGTGTTCTCAAATTCTCAATTCGAAATTATGGAGTTTATGGTATGGAAAGTGGCTAACTCTCTAGTTTTTCTCACTTTCAATCACTAAGCACTCTTCCTTATGATCAAGGCAATTGATCTTTGGCTATATCAGAATTTTTAGAGTGGTTTTGGTGTATGGAAATGAGGAATTTCAGTAGCTATGGAGGTATGGGGTGTATATGGAAGATAGGAGTGTGTTTAGCTCAAAAACTCAATTTTTCTCTCTTCCTCTTTTCTCTAGCTCAAATGTTCTCTCCTTAATCTATTCTCTTTCTCCTTTCAACAATCAGATGTATACTTATAGGCTAAGCAAGTGGAGAAATGGTGGAGGATATGGTGGAAGACAAGATAGAGCATAAATGAAGGTAATGGAGCTAATGGAACACTAATGGAGCTAATGGGAGCAAAAATGGAGCATTATCTTCAATGGAGCAAACACTAGGTAATGGGGGATGAGTATACATGCATTGGAACATATTTGGGTCAGAAAAATGGATCAATGGGTTGTCCCAACTGAACCAAAACCAAGAAAAATGGGCTATTGTTGTTTTGGGTCGAATCAACGAAATCTGCTTTTAAGCCCAACTTCAAATGGGCATATCTCCCCATATGGACTTGGTTTTAGGCGGTCTTGGGTCTAAATTGCCCCAGAAGTCTACTTTCCAATGGTGGTGGCCTCACATTTAAATTCCAAGTGTACAAAGAGATATGCCTAATTTAGTAAAGGCTGTCTCGGGTTGGGTCAACAAAATCTGCTTTGAAGCCCAACTTCAAATAGGCATATCTCCCTTATTTGGACTTGGTCTAAGGTGGTTCTTTGGTCTAAATTGAAGCCCCAGAAGTCTACTTTCCAATGGTGGTGGCCTCACATTTAAATTCCAAGTGTAAAGAGAAATGCCTAATTTAGTGAAGGCTGCTCATTTCCTTCTTAATGATTTGATACTCATTCTTTTTCTAAACCAGTTTTCTTTCATCCCCTCCTATTTCCTTTAACTCCAAACCTATAAAGAAGATGTTTTTAAATATATTTCAAAAAAAGTTCACCTCCTTCCATTTATTTCCACTTTGTCCTTACTCGGTTTACTAAAAAGTGCAACATTTTAATCGAAATAGGAGCCTCGGGACATTGTAGAAACATTTAAAAACATATTTTGAAAAGAGGTTTTAAGGTCTAAAATAGTTTGGCCAAAAAAAATGGGTGAAGGTTGGGATTAAAACTTAAATTCCATCTTTCTTACTGAGAATTTTGTGAGAAACACATTCTAATTGTCATCATCGGGTAATCAAAAGAAAGCGCCCAAGTCTTAGGGCAGGTCAAAATGGGGTATCTACAGTTGCCCCTCTTTGACAGAGCTCAAAGTCATTTCATGACGTGAGTGAATGTCAAAGCCCAAAGATGACCCTTTTGACAAGGCCGTAAGACTTGGGCAAACAAACAAGATGTAATGCAAGTGGTTGAACCCGAAGGTTGCCTACGTATCCCTTTGCAAGGAATCAAACCAGCGTAGTTCAGGGGCAGAATGCAAGTGACATGCTCAAAATGCAGTTTGAAAGTTGGACTTACACGCTTCGTGAAGCCGGTTGTTTGAAAATTCATGATGTATGCAATGCAATGCAATGTCATGGAGTGATGATAAAGATATGAAGATGACAACAATGAAGAGGCAAGTTTCGTGCAAATGATATGAAACATAACAGGGGGTGCATTGCATTAAATGTGCCATAAGATCGCATACAAATATGTCACAACATAATTTTAACTGAGTGAAACAACAACCTAACGTATCTTACGTGAAAGGAGGAAGGATGGTGTAAACATCAGGCGCACCTAATGTTTTTAACCAAGCAAAACAAACAACCTAACGCGTTTCACGCGAAAGGAGGAAGGATGGTGTAAACATCAGGCGCACCTGATGCTTTTAACCGAGCAAAACAACAACCTAGCGCGTTTCACGCGAAAGGAGGAAGGATGGTGTAAACATCAGGTGCACCTGATGTTTTTAACCGAGTAAAACAAACAACCTAACGCGTTTCACGCGAAAGGAGAAAGGATGGTGTAAACATCAGGCGCACCTGATGTTTTTAACCGGGGTGGTATGAACAGACAGGCGCACCTGACTATATTTAACCGGGGTGGTGTAAACAGACAGGCGCACCTGACTGTATTTTAACCGGGGTGGTGTAAACAGACAGGCTCACCTGACTGTATTTTAACCGGGGTGGTGTAAACAGACAGGCGCACCTGACTGTATTTTAACCGGGGTGGTGTAAACGGACAGGCGCACCTGACTGTATTTTAACCGGGGTGGTGTAAACGGACAGGCGCACCTGACTGTATTTTAACCATGGTGGTGTAAACAGACAGGCTCACCTGACTGTATTTTAACCGGGGTGGTGTAAACAGACAGGCGCACCTGACTGTATTTTAACCGGGGTGGTGTAAACAGACAGGCTCACCTGACTGTATTTTTAACCGAGTAAATCAACAACACCGTATCTCATACGGAAAGGAGAAAGGTTTTAACCAGGTAAACATCAAATCCTAACACGTTTCACGTGAAAGGAACAAAGGTGGTGAACCAACAGACACACCTAACCGTGTCTCATACGGAGAGGGGGAAGGTTACACATACACACGAACGATATACAAAATACGTATTACATACATATACATATACATATACATATCTCTCTCTTCCTTTTTTTTTTTTTTTGTTTTTGTTTTTTTTTTTGGGTACAACTTTGATCAGGGTTGATCCCTGGCATTAATAAAAACAAGTTTATTCTGCAAATCTGGATGGCATGAATGGCACAACACTGAATCATAAAAATACTTTTGTTTTGAATTTTTGAACTTGAAAATGGCTGCTTTTAGTGAATTCTGAACTAAATATTGAGCCTATCACTGACCAAAACACAAAACACAACTTAATGAAATGAAAATGAAGCAAAAACCATCCTAAAACACACCCTTTTGTGCTTGTCGGAGCAAAAAAAAAACAGAAAACTTGACTCAACTGTGCCCCTAGTTATTACTTTGTCCTTTTTTTTTTTTTTTTTTTTTTTTACTAAAGCGATTTTGATCAACATGAGAGGTAAATTAGCACACTTGTTCCATCTTGAAGTCATATGAGCCAAATTATGAGCACTGAAAATTTTCCCTTTTTGGTCTGAAGAATGGTCTGAGTTTTGGAAAAAATGGAATAATTTTTGAGAAAATCAGTCAACTTCATTAAAAGTCCTCAAAATCTATTTTTGCAAATGACCACTACTCGATCAACATGAAATCAACCCTTGAGATGTACACTTGGATTCGTCTTGCGACTGAACTCGTCATGAAAGAGAAATAGGACAACTGAATCAAATGGGGACAAACCAATCAACTATGGATAGCTGAGCAGAATAAAGATACACCAATCAAACATGGTCGAGATGAGTGAGTTGAAAAATGATTAAGGCCGAACTTCAAGACGAAGCTGCCTACGTATCCCAAAGATGGGAATCAGGCCATACGTAGTTCCGGTTAAGGTTCACTCGGGTATTGACACTCTCCTTTTGTGCTCTAACTTTTTCCAAAGTCGCCCTTTCGGGTTTTCAACCTTGCGAGCTTTTTTTTTTTTTTTTTGCTCTAAATTTTGCCTAGGTCGCCTTTTCGGGTTTTCAACCTTACGAGCTTTTTTTTTTTTTTTTGCTCTAACTTTTGCCTAGGTCGCCCTTCAGGTTTTCGGCCCAGCGAGCCTCTTAAGGGTAGTACTTTTTCAGCTTGTCCATATTGATTGGTTGTGAGAACTCCAAACCATCCAAATCCATGAGAATGACTGCTCCTCCTGACCAAATTGATTTAATGATGTAGGGGCCCGTCCAATTGGGTCTAAACTTGCCCCTGGGGTCGTGAATAGGAGCTCGGCTGTCTTTCAACACTAAGTCCCCTTCCCTCAAATTCCTGGATCTAACCTTTTTGTTGAATGCTCTGGCAATCCTGCGTTGATACCCCTGAATGTGGTATAACGCCTTCAATCGTCGCTCATCGAATAGCATCAGTTCCTTAAATCGGTTCTGTTGCCAATCAGCTTCTGTTATCTGACATTCAGCCATAATCCTTAATGAAGGCACTTCCAACTCAATTGGCAAAACAGCCTCCATTCCATATACCAAAGAGTAAGGAGTTGCCCCCGTAGACGTTTGGATTGATGTCCTGTATCCCCAAAGTGCAAAAGGCAACTTGTCTGGCCAATCTCTATAAGTTTCTACCGTCTTACACAGGATGTTCTTGATGTTCTTATTTGCAACTTCAACGGCTCCATTGGTTTGTGGCCTGTAGGTTGATGACTTGTGAAAAGCCACGTTATACTTCTCAAGTAGAACTGCCACTTCTCCTTTGAAATGTGAGCCATTGTCTGAAATTAATTCATTTGGCACCCCGTATCAGTAGATAATATTGTTCCTGATAAATTTGGCCACATGTGATGCTTTCAATACTGAATATGACTGTGCTTCAACCCACTTGGTAAAATAGTGAATGGCAACCAAGATGAACTGATGCCCATTTGAACCTTTCGGTGTGACTGCCCCGATGACATCTATGCCCCAGACTGAGAAAGGCCAAGGCGAAGTCATGTTGTAGAGTTTTGATGGCGGGATGTTCACGCGATTGGCGTGGATTTGACATTTATGACATCGCCTGACAAAGTTGATACAATCACTCTCCATGGTTAACCAGTAGTATCCTTGTCTAAGGATTTTCCTGGCTAGCATTACACCGTTCATATGGGCTCCGCACTCTCCTTCATGGATGGCTTCCATGATACGCTTTGCCTCTTCTTCCTCTACACACAGCTTGTGCATTCCCAAATACCCTCTCTTGTATAACTTATCTCCACAAATGATGAACTGAGTGGCCAAACGTTGTATCCCCCTTTTGTCTTTGGTGTTTGCCCCTTGTGGGTATGTACCTCTTTCCAGAAAATTCCAAATATCAAAGTACCAAGGGTTTTCATCTTGAACTTCTTCCATTGTGGCTATCATCTCATACGCGGGGATGTACCTCTGTTCTATAAGGATAGGGCGCATCTTGACCCCGATCGGTATATCTATCATTGATGCCAGGGTTGCCAATGCATCAGCAAATCGGTTGTTCTCTCTTACCAGGTGTGTAAAAGTTAGTTTTTCGAACCTCGGGATCAACATGTCCAAGGTCTGATGGTAGACTTTCATTGTTTCCTCTTTAACTTTCCAATCTCCGTTGGCTTGAGAGACGACCAAGTTTGAGTCCCCGATCACGTCCAACCTTATTGCCCCTAGTTCCAGGGCTGCTTCCAATCCGACAATGCACGCTTCATACTCTGCTTGGTTGTTGGATACCCTGAATCGAAGTTTAAAAGCTAAGGGGATATGGGAATCATCTGGCGCTATGAGCAACACGCCTATCCCATAGCCAAATTGATTGGATGCTCCATCAAAGTACAGTTTCCAAGTGTCTTCTTCCATCTGCATAACCTCTTCATCTGGAAATGAGTACTCCATATCTTTTCCTCCTTCAATTGGGTGATCAGCCAAAAATTCTGCTACGGTCCTTCCTTTAACAGATTTGCGAGTGACATACTTAAGGTCAAATTCGGAAAGCAACAGCAACCAACGAGCTAGCCTACCGGTAAGTGCTGGTTTCTCAAAAAGATATTTGATTGGGTCTAATCTTGAAACCAGAATTACCGAGTGGGCTAACAGGTAGTGTCTCAACTTCCTGGTGGCCCATACTAAAGCTAAGCAAGCTTTTTCCAAAGGAGTATAGTGGGTCTCATATTCAAGCATCTTTTTACTTAAGTAGTAGATGGCCTTCTCTACTTTCTCATCCGACTCTTGTGCAAGCATACATCCCATGGTTGATTCAGTCACTGACAAATACAAAATCAGCAGTTTCCCTGGTTCGGGTGGCGATAACACGGGCGAATTCTGTAAATATTGCTTAACTTGCTCGAAAGCGAACTGACACCGATCATCCCATTGAAACTTCTTCCCTTTCTTCAACAGACCAAATAGTGGTTCACAAGTTAAAGTTAATTTTGAAATAAACCTCCTTATGAATTACAACTTTCCCAGAAAGCTCCGCACCTCCTTTTCAGTCATTGGTGGCGGCATTTCTAAGATGGCCTTAATTTTAGATGGATCAACTTCGATTCCCCGCTGTGTGATCAGAAATCCCAACATCTTGCCCGCAGTTACCCCGAAGGTGCATTTCTGTGGATTCAGCCTTAGCCTGTATTCCCTAATTCTCTCAAAGAATTTCTTCAGTGCAGTGTAATGGCTTTCCCGATCTTTGGACTTGACAATCATGTCATCTACATACACCTCAACTTCCTTATGGATCATATCGTGCAAAAGAGTAGTAGCAGCTCTCTGATAAGTGGCCCCTGCATTCTTCAAACCGAATGGCATAACCCTGTAGCAGTATGTCCCCCATGGTGTGGTAAATGCTGTCTTTTCTCTGTCCTCTGGAGCCATAAGGATCTGGTTATACCCTGAAAAACCATCCATGAATGACAGTAAGGCATGCCCTGCAGTGAAGTCTACCAATTCGTCAATATGTGGCAATGGGAAATCATCCTTCGGACTAGCCTTATTCAAATCCCGAAAGTCAACACAAACTCGGATTCTACCATCTTTCTTCGGAACTGGCACAATATTGGCTAACCAAGTAGGATATTCTGATACGAGCAAAAACCCAGCATTGATTTGCTTGGTAACCTCTTCTTTAATTTTCAAGGCCCAATCTGGACGAATTCTGCGAAGCTTCTGTTTGACAGGTCGGGCCTCAGGGTCGAGAGGGATCCTATGTTGTACAATCTCAGGATCAATTCCTGGCATGTCTTCGTAGGACCATGCAAAGACATCTTTGAATTCTGTTAATAAAGCAACTAATTGTTCCCGTTCCTCTGAAGACAATGTAGAACCAATTTGGATCAAGCGAGGATCTTTTTCAGTACCCACATTTACAGAAACAATTTCATCCACTAATGGCTTAGCACGCCTTTCTTCCTCCCAGTCGATTAAATTTTTCAAAGCCCGAGGGATTTCTTCCTCTTCGTTTTTATCAAGATCTTGAAAATTTTGGTCAATGTTATGAACTATGGGCACAGAAAAGTAAGCGGAAATCACATCTTCATTCAAAGCCTCAGGCTCACAAGTTGCAACAGACTCAAAAGAGAAAGAAAAAGAAGACTCAGACATCTTAGACAAACTTAAATCTGACTCCAACCCCACAGGCCCACCGGACTCGGACTCAACAGCCAATTCAAAACTCTCAATACAACTCTTTTCAAAATGCCAATTCATTCGTGAGCCATTCATTGCATCCATGATGAAGCTTGAACAGTCAGCAGGTACCTCTTCCCCGATCACGGCAATGGTCATATCCCCCAAATTCATCGGTTCAGCGCTGGTATGCGATTCTGTCAGTAAATCAGCCAATGTTAGACCCAGGACTTCCTCTGCGTTGCTTTCCGAGCTGACTTCTCTATCTTGTCCGATGTCGATGCTAGGATCTATCCACTCCTCGTCACTGTCGGAGAGTTGATGGTCGAAGAAGATCTCAAACCCAGGGTATCTCTTCTTCTCTACTTGATCAAACCAGGGCTCAGGAAAACCACAGAAAGGGAAGTCTTCTCCTTGGCGGACAAAGCGTCCATTCAAGGTCCCATGAATTGGCTTATGAACCAACTCAAACTGCTGCCCGGTTCTCTTGGCTTGATCTTCTCCCTGATCTCTTCAGTTTTCCTTTTCCAGTCATCAGCCGTGGGTGCATACCCTAGTCCGAATGCATATGGGTTATGAGGTTCTTCACTGGCTGTAGTAATACCCTTCCTGCCACTTCGTCCCAATCCCATCCCTGGAATGTGACCTAGTTTACTCATGAAATAGATTGATTGGGCACTGACGTATACACCTTCGTCTTCTGCCATGAGCGTTTGAGCTAGCTGGGCCTCTGCTAATGTAAAACCTGACAGGAACACATCCTCTTCCCCATGTTGTATTTCTAGCAGTGGTGTTGTGACTTCTGGAGGAGGATGGATGGACGAATTTCCGAAGACAGTGGCAATTCCTCCGCCGTATGGGTATTTTACCAATTGATGTAATGTGGATGATACAGCTTTCATCTGATGAAGCCAGGGCCTTCCCAATAGCAAGTTGAATGTTGCGGGAACATCCATGACATGAAATTCAACTTCGTGCTCAGATGGACCCACTGCTATTTGTACTTTGATTGTTCCCATTACTTCTCGACTAGTATTATCATAGGCCCGGATCAATTGAGTAGTGGGCGTGAAATCTGCCGGCTTTAGCCCGATTGCATAAGCAGTGCGTGTAGGGCAAACATTGATGGCTGATCTGGTGTCAATCAAGACAATCGAGATCCATTTCTTTTTGCATTCCAGTGATACGTACAGAGGCTTATTATGTCCCGATCCTTCTTGTGGCAACTCTTTGTCAGCAAAAGTTATTGCTGGGATTACTTCTCTCGGGGTGATTAATGACACTAATTGCTCGGGAGTGGTGTCAATTGACAGCTTAGCCTGGCTCAACATTGACAACATTGCCTGTCGATGTTCTCGGGAGGCCATAAGAAGACCCCAAATGGAAATGTTTGCTTGGATCTTTTTCAGTTGTTTTAGAACCAGGTCCTCTTCTACCTCTTTTTCTTTTCCTTTCTCTTTCTCTTTCTCTACCTCTTTATCTTTGCCAAAGGGCTCTCCTTGGTCTAGATGTGAAGGCTTGAAGTAGCGCCCACTCCTGGTCAAATGATCGATTTCGTCTGCATACCAAGTCTCATCCGGCGCATGGTTCACCCATTCATCATCAGTATGGGCCAGCTGTAGGTCATTATCATCCCACCATTCGCCTTCGTTGACTGAAAGGTGATTATCTAGCGCTGCTTGAATCATTTCAACAGTATGCTCTGACTGGCCTTCTGGTTCTTCTTCTCTTCCTTTGGAACTCTTTCCTTTACCACATTCAACAGGTTTTTTGAGATCAAGTCTTAGTTCATCCCCTTTTCTTTCAATTTTCTCATCAGAAGCTTCGTCACTGCTTGACCAACCGTGACTGTAATTCTTCGGTTCCCATGATTTCATCTGCACATTCCCAAGATCTAATTCTTCAAAAAAATGAAGATTAGCCAAGTCCTCCTCTAGGTCGGCCAAATCATCCAACCCCTGTTCAAGTACATCATCTCTGACAACATTGATAGAAAATGAGTCAGGCAGATCAACCTCAAGCTTTAGTTGACCATTGGGAATAATATACCGGCTAGGATCATACTTTTTCTCTGATAGTTTGCCAACCTCAAGCATAGGTACTACCACCATAGGGTTTTTGGGTTTTGGCTGGGTTGGAGATGCATCCATCATGCATAACTCAGTGTCTTCAGGAATATATACCTCAGGTTTTGGTAAATGGGTAGGTGTGATATAGAGACTGGGGTTAAAGGTGGATGAAAGTGTATGGATGAGATTAAGATGAGGAGGTGATGGAACTCTGTCATGGGGTGGCAATGGGTTGGTAGTGACATTGGGTTTTGGCGGTTATGGGGGAGCTATGACTTTATTGTCTATGAGATCTTGAATCTCATGACGGAGACGAATGCAACGGTCTGTGTCATGTCCTGGTTGTTGATGGAAAGCACAGTGTTTGGTAGGGTCATGTTTGGCTGGGAGAGGTTCGGGAAGAGGTCGGGGGTCTAAAGGCTTCAAATACCCTCTTTTTGTCAAGATGTTCATTGCTTTAGAGAGTGACATATAGAGAAGAGTGAATGTTCTATTTGGGGTTCGGGTTGTGTTTTGTAGGCCAGCATGAGCAAAGGGGTCGGCTATTTTAGTGGTGGTGGCAACCATGTTGATTTCAGAGGGCTTCACAGATGTGCTACCACTGGTGGTAGCATTGGAACTGCGACCAAAAGGCTTCCGAACAGGTTCCTTATCTTCCACAATGATTCCCTGTTTGATGGCATCCTCTATCTGGACCCTTATCTCCTTTAAGTCATTAAAAGTGAAGAGCGGGAGGACTATCATTTTTTGTAACATCTTTCCATGCAGATTTCTGACTATCATACGGATTTGGTCCTTTTCAAGTGGTCTGTTGGTCATCATTGCTGCTTTTGCCCTCCATCTGGTGATAAAGGCCACAAAACTTTCATCGGGCTCTTGACGGGTGGCCTCTAATTCCCGAGTAGTCACTTCAACCTGGGTGTTATAAGCGTACTGGGTGATAAAGGCCCCGGCCAACTCTTCCCAACTTTGTTTTACCGAGTCCTCTAACTTGGCATACCAAATGGCAGCCACTCCTGACAAAGTTCGTCCGAATAAAGAGAGCTTTTGCGGACGAGTCAAACCCATAGGCTTTAAGACATCAGAGAACAAGCGAATGTGCACCATTGGGTCGCCGGAGCCATCAAATCTATCAATGTGTGGCATTTTAAACCGTTCTGGTAACTTCACAACTGTCTCAGTGTACCCGTCTTCGATGTCCGGGATTGAATTGACTCCTTGTGCCTTTTTGAAAAGTTTTTCCAACTTAGCCAGCTTCAACATAGTTAAGTCAGACTCAGGTGCTTCAGAGGGATGGAGCCCTCCCACTGGTTGTGGAAGAGGAAATGATCCTCCTGAAGTTTGTGCAGGAACCCTTAGATCTTCTGGTGAATTAAGTTCAGGAAACTCGTCAGCTGGTGGAGGTGGAGGTGGAACTGGAAGAGTCACCGGAGGTGGTTGAGGAATGGACGCCTGTAGACACCCCATTTTTGACCGTCCTCAAGACTTGGGCGTCACCGCTTGGACACCCGGTGATTATCCATGTTGTGTTCGTCTCGAGTTCCCGGAGGCCTCGGCAGCTCGCCTCGTCTCAGGACCTCTTGACTCGGCTGCTTCGTGTTCGGTTTTGGCACCAAACACTTGTGTTTTGCATTTGAGGGTAGGGGGAGGCTTGTTAGCCATCCCTGAATCCCACTGGCTGCCACCACACCCCACTGGCACTCCCTTTTGTCCGTCGGCACTGTTTTCTCAAAAATTTTGGCCGGTCGGCACTATATGTTGCCGACCGGCACTTTTTGTGCCGGTGACGTTTTGGCTGGCCGGTGACCCTTCTGAACCCCCTGAGGATGGTGCATGCCAGCTGTGCCAGCTGGATTACACCATCACCCCTCCCCGTGCATAGGATTGACCCCCTTGCCCTTTGAACCCCTTCAAGCTTCTAGAAGCTTGACCCCTTTTGGCCAAGCTTCTTGGAGAAGCTTGGCCAGCTGTTTTGGCTTCTCCAAGAAGCCTTGCACCCCTTGACCCCTTTGAGCCTTTTCCTTTGCTTAGCCATTAAGTCTTGGCTTGGTCTTGGCCTATATAAAGACCACCCCTCTCCATTGCTCAAGGGTTAGCCATTTGAGATAGAAAAACCAGAGCTTGTGTATCTATACCTCTGTCATATATCTCCTCTCTCTATTTTCCCTCTCTCTCCTCTCTTGTGTGTGTTTTTAGACCAAAAAGTGTGATTTCACCTTACTTTTGCACCATTACACACACTACTACACCTTAATCCGAGATTGGGAGGCTTGGAGGTTTGTTTTGTGTGATTTTGGACTGGTTTTGATCACTAGAAGAGGGCTGGACCTTTTGTTCTTCATTGGATCTTCAAGGGTAAGAACATCACTTTAGATTCCCCATTTTTGCAACAACTTTCTACCACTCTTGCTTTGTGTTTTTGGATTTGTGTTAACATAAAAAAACCTTGTTTTTACTTGCTTAAGAACTTTCATTAAGGTCACTTTTGTATTTGAGTAAAGCCTCACTCTTTTAGGCCTTGTTTTGGTCCTTTTGTGCCTTTTTTTGGAGCATTGTCTAACTTCAGTGTTTTGGTCTTCTCACCACTGAAAACCAGTGGG